>JACAVU010000002.1:70302604-70769701 GCA_014183005.1 Castanea mollissima
AGTACCAATCTACTATCACATAAACAAAAATTATTACTACTTCTATTTAAATATCAACTTCTAAAACATGGTCTTTTACAGGTTGTCTAAACCACAATGATTTGTTGGGGGCGTTTTGCATTTATACTACTTACACTTTCATGTTTGATTGTTGATGAGATCTTAAGGCCTGTCACATATGCATCCAAATTCCATCAAAAGTACTGGATTTCAAAGGTGATTCTAGTAATAATGCTAGTTGTAACACTAATTTCCAAGGAAAGAGAGATG
The DNA here is from genome assembly GCA_014183005.1 of Castanea mollissima. Lineage (NCBI taxonomy): Eukaryota > Viridiplantae > Streptophyta > Magnoliopsida > Fagales > Fagaceae > Castanea > Castanea mollissima. The sequence goes on from JACAVU010000002.1 coordinate 70,302,875, forward strand.
GGCGGTTCTAATTGCCGGGTCACGTGGTACGAAATTATAGACATCAGGTGTACATTTGACAAAATTATTTATACTTGTATTGAACATGTAAGTTAAGTCTTGTCATTAGCACACCAACAAAAAAAAAAAACGTAGTAATTTCTATTAAATTTTGGAAATGCAGGCTGATGTATGTCATGCATACCAATTATTGAAGAAGGTGGGTTAAAAGATGAGATATCATTGTTTTCATGTATGATGATATTGCATTTGACAAAAACAACTTTAGCCTGGTGTGATTATCAACAAACCAAATGGGGATGATGTTTATAAAGGAGTGCCCAAGGTCTTTTTATTTTATACAATTTTCAATTATGAGTTCGTTTATAAAATATATTAACATTTAACCATACTTATTTGACTTTGATTTATGTTTCTTCTTGTAGGATTATACAGGACAACATGTTAATGTAAACAACTTTTATGCTGTTATTCTTGGAAACAAAAGTGCCCTCACTGGTGGTAGTGGTAAGGTTGTGGATAGCGGACCAAATGACCGTATTTTCATATATTATACCGACCATGGAGGTCCTGGGGTACTAGGTTAGTAATCTTCCATTATATACCAAAATTTGGATTGAATAATACAATATTATGATTATTCTCACAAAGTTAAAGTAAAATTTTCGAACTAGTTACAATACAATAATTTGAAGGTTTTTTTTCTTGCCAATGACTAAGATAATGAGTCCATCATTGATCATACTATTTGTTAGTGATGCCAAATGGTGAATTTGTTTTTGCCGACGATCTTAACGATGTGTTGAAGAGGAAGCATGCAGCAAAAGGTTACAAAAGCATGGTAAGTTATGGACATATCGTACTGATTCCTTCAAGAATGACTAATTTATAATATGTAGCTTGATTAGTGTATTTATGATTTTGGGGTTCAATTACTTAAAATGGTTTTTATACTACCATGAAAATCATAGGTATTTTACCTGGAAGCTTGTGAGTCTGGGAGTATTTTTGAGGGCCTTCTTCCAGATAATTTGGACATATATGCAACTACAGCATCAAATGCAACTGAGGATAGTTTTGCAACATATTGTCCTAATGAACCTGAAGCTCCTACGGTGGAACATAACACATGTTTAGGAGACTTATATAGTGTTTCCTGGTTGGAGGATAGGTATGCAATATTTTGTATCATTATCACAATAATGTAGTCTAATAACCTCCCTAAAAACAATGCCTTAAACCCATTAATGTGCTATCAGTACTAATGCTTTTATATTAAACCCGACACTATTTTTATCTTTTATTTTTTCACTATGTCCCTAATTTTTGGAACTTGAAAACTTGGAGCAGTGACAAACATGATCAGCGCAAGGAAACTTTGCAGAAGCAATATGAAGTGGTAAACATTATGACATCTAGTGAATGTTTTACAAAACCTCATGTTAAAAATGTCATTGTTGAATCTTAAAACAGGTAAATTATTGTAGAAAGTTTTTAATTATACATTGAATATGCTTGTAAAAATTAAAATAAATAAAGAGCTTTCCTAATAGATCTTCTTGTTAGATCTCCTAATTACTATGTCTCTTGACCGGTCACCTATTACTAAAATCTTGTTGCTGCAATTACAGTTCAAATGAGAACAGAAAAGGGGATGGTTTTCACATCAAGGTTCTCATGTAATGCAATATGGACAAGAAACTAAGCAATGAATGCCTCTACTCTTACATGGGTACAAATCCTGCCAATGATAATGACACTTCTGTTGAATATGCTTCTTCACCATCAACTCTGAGGGTTGTTAACCAACGTGATGTGAATCTCCTGTATCTCTGGCACAAGGTTTTTTTTTTTTTTCTTTCAATCACTTGTCACTGTTAATTTCACATAGGTTCTTTAAGTTATGTCTCTTTTTTTTTTCTTTAAACAAAAATAAGAATCACGTGTCCTTGTCAGTACCATAAAGCCCCTGCAGGCTCTCATGAAAAGCTTGAAGCTCAAAAGCTACTACATGATGAGATTTCTTTAAGGAAGCATGTGGACTACAGTATAAATCATATTGGGGAGCTTTTGTATGGAAATGGTAGTAGCTCAAAAGTGTTGGAGACTGTTCGGCCAAGTGGACAACCTATTGTGGATGACTGGAATTGTTTTAAGATGCTTGTAGGTCCTTATTTCCACTTTCATGTGTGGATAAATTGCTAGCCTTATGACTTTGATGTTAATATTTTACTTTTCTTGCTACAGATAAGTACATATGAGAAATATTGTGGATCATTATCCAAATATGGGATGCAATACTTACGAGCAATTGCTAACATTTGCAATGCTGGAGTTACCGTGGAGCAAATGGTTACAGCATCAACTCAAACATGTTCTTAAGATACCTCCTACGTATTAGCATTTCTAACAAAATAGAATAAATAGATCCTCCTGCATTATCCTGCTCTAATGTGCCTCATATATATATGCATAAGAAATTTAGCAAGTTATTGGCACGTATGTGTCTTTTTTCTGTGGTTGTATGCATTTGGAATATGACATTTGAATCCGGAAGTACTGAAAAATTAACCCATTATAACATATGAAGATAGTGAACATGATAAGTTAGCCTAAAAGCCTAATTTGTGCCGAATCATATTAAGGAAAGAATTGAACCTCTAAATAATCACTATTATACATATATAATGTTGCATTAGTGAATAAACTAAGATAATAAACAAATAACAAGACCAGAAAAAGAATTATTTTCCCCTTTCCCACAATCCCACCCCAACTAGCTTGATCTTCATAGTAATAAAAAGCATAAAAGAGAACTAACAAAATAGAAATGACATATAAATAAAGTTGAGAGAAAAAAAGGGATCAGCAGTGGTACATAGTTGAGTTTAAAAGGCTATATTACAAACTTCAAACATTGCACCACAGAAAAGAAAATGAAAATTTGATCCAACTTTATGGAGTTTAAAAACGATATCTTTTGGGGCAACCAACCTAGTTCATGACTTCAATTTGCAGTTGTAAATCTCAGTTTTGTGTAGGAAGGTGAAGTGTTCTTTATGGAAAAAATTATTGATTTGTAAAAATTTCCAACAACTGAGGCGTTAGCATGTGCAAAAGGTTGTGGGACTTCTCTTGCCTGTGTGCGCCACATTCTGCCCATACTAGGCATGAGGTTGGCAGTGGAATGAGGCCACAACTTGACAATCACTTGGGTCTGAAAAGCAATGGGAAATATGGGTCTAAAACAAAACTATTTGATAGAGATACTGCTATTAGCTGGATCTGTTCCTTATATATAGCGATCTCTCTCATTATGTTTATTCCACAAGTGCCGTGCCTAGTTGCATTTGAGTGTTTGTGGGGGAGAATGGTTTGAATATTTCAATTAAGAAAGAAAATAGTAGTACTCCTTGATCATTTGTACTTCCATATATGCAGATTACTTTGGATAGAAACATTCTTTTCAAGTTTGATCTGCTTGTCTTCTAGCCTCAAAATAGTTGTGCCACGTTAGCAATCATGTTATTATCTTTTTTCTTTTTAATTTTTCTTATAATTTTTTTAACATTTAAGGCAAATTAAAAACTCCATCATTTAACAATCAAAACATCATCTTTCTCCTTTTTTTTACACTTTTTCCAACTTTATTCTCTCCTTACTTTTAGGTTTTCATCCCTCCACTACTCTCTATCTTACTATCACTTTTCTTATATCTCTTTATCTTCCTTTATTTATTTTTTTTCTTTTCTTATTCTCTCCATTTTACTATAATTAAATTTGTCAATTTCTCTCTCATTTTATGCATAGTTTTTTGTTTTCTCAAACAAAAAATGTTATTTCTCTTTCTCTCAAATTTTTTTCATTTTTTGGTGGATTTTTTTTTCTTGTATGTCTACTTTAGGTTGATGACTTTTTGTAGAAGTCCACTTTAGGTTGATGCAATTTAGTTTTGTGTTTTAAGTTATATATTATCTTTTTTGTTCTCTTTGATTGTTAAATATTATCCTATTATGGCATTATAAAAAGATAGTATATGAGGATGTCAACAGAGGTTTATAGTGAAGAAAAAAAAACAATACAAAGTAATAAAGAGTAGATGAAGAAAGGGAAAAATAAAAGAAATCAAACATCAATAACAACCTGTTAATTGGAAAACAAAGAGACTGTCAGGAATGAAAAAAAAAAAACAAAAAAGATGAGATGACCATATGGAAGACATTAAAAACTTTATAGTAAAATAAATCAACTATAACATTCACTTAATTAAATTATATAATTCTTCTCCAAAAAAAATCATAGAATATTTCTCAAAAAAAATTCAATCATATAATCAACAATTAAATACAATCATACAAAACTTAAACTTAAAACTAATATATATATATATATATATATATATATATATATATATATATATAGTTGGGTTCAAGTTAAATCTAATGTAATTCTAAGCAATGTTAAATCATCCAATAACTTGCTAACGAATTTATTTTTTGAAAATTTCACCGTTAAATTATATGTTCTATATGTTTTAAACATGCATGCTAATTTTCATCCCAATTGGATGTTATTTACTATTAGATCTATAAAGTCATCTTTTATACATTATTTTAAATTACAAAAATTCGAATTTATATAATTGATAGATGAAATGATTATTGATCTTTGATCATCTTGGAATTTTACAAGCATGGAGAATATACAAAGATAATGTAATCCAACGGTCGATTTGTCAAAATTCATATCCAATTAAAAAATATTGATTGGTGTAACTCTACAAAAGTTATACCATTTTAGACTGTAGATTTCTAAGATATCTAATGGTTAGAAAATCTCTATTCTCAATATCATCTTTAAAATTAATTGCTGTCCATATTAGTTAACCTAATTAATTTGAGAAAATATTATATTATTTTCTTTTCTACTTTCTTTCTCTCTCATAATTAACTAATCCATAACCTTGCACAAGAGCCTATTCTCAACATTATTGAGTTGCGGATTTTCTTTCTCATGGACTTATTCGTATCTGGTATTTATGTATTGATTATTTGATATGTGAGGCTGTTTAGCAAATGATTATTTCGGTCTAGATTTAGGTTTCTTTATTTTAGATTCACAAATTTTGTGGTGGAATGTGAAAATCAATTGCTGGTGGATGCTCTTAATAAGGGAGATATTTATTTTAGTGAGGAAGTGTTACTGTTCAATGATCTTAGCCTCTTAGATACTGTTTTTATAAGGAGGAAAAACAAATGAAACCAAATCTGATCCTTAGAGATAAAATAAAATTATCAAATTGTAAAATTATAATAAGATTGACAAGACAACAATAATGCGAGGAGAGTAGAAGCTCTCTCTCTCTCTCTCTCTCTCTCTCTCTCTCTCTCTCTCTCTCTCTCTCTCTCTCTCTCTCTCTCTCTCTCTCTCTCTCTCTCTCTCTCTCTCTCTCTCTCTCTCTCTCTCTCTCAATGTTTAAGGAGCCAATACATAGATATTCTTAGATTAGAATTATCTAAACTTCACGTAATACCATACAAGAATAAGTTAATGAGAAAGAAAATCTACACCTCAATAACATTGAGAATAGGCACTTGTGCAAGGTTAGGGATGAATTAATTAGGAGAGAGAAAGAAAGTAGAAAAGAAAATAATATACTATTCTCTCAAATTTATCTAAAAATATATATATTATTCTCTCAAATTAATTAGGTTGGCTAATATAGAAAACAATTGATTTTAAAGATGACATTAATTATAGTGATTTTCTAACTATTAGATTTCTTAGAAATTTATAGTTTAAAAAATATGTAATTTTTATAGAGTTACACTAGGCGTAATTTTATATATATATATATATATAAAGAGAGAGATAGATTCAAGTTGTACCTAGTGTCTTTCTCAAAAAAAAAAGTTGTACTTAATGTAACTCTTTAGACTTACACCATTAATACTAATTGCAATATCATTTATTTTTATTGCCGTCTTATTTATTATTCCTTATTTATAAATTTTCATACTTATCTCTTATTCCCCCAAAACATTATCTACGTTCTCTACCTACCATACCTCATCTGCTCTTTTCTTATTTTTTTTGCTAATTAATCTTATCTTATGCATTCCAAAATATGCTAACTATGAACTTTTTGATTATTAAAATCTAGATGCCTTCAGTTTACTTTACTATAATTTTCGCTATGATCATGTTATTAGTGCCCTTAGAACTAAGAAGGAGTAAAGGAGTAGACAAAAAGCTGTACTTATTGTTGTGTGTACGCACACTTATTGTTTCACATATCTAGACTTTGTGTTAAGTTTAGGTACGTGATCCTATAGAAATACCTTGTATGTTCAATTGTCAATACAATTAATCATTCACTTACAAATGGAAAGGGCTGCCACTAATTTTAGATTTTTCTGGGTTAAGAAAAACTTCCCAAAAATTTAATTAAAGGCAGAAAGTCAGTAGTTGGAGACGGTGGGAGCTTGTAGCCGATGGCCGTGGATCATGTGGCCGGTGGCCGGAGACGGTGGAACCCTTTGGCCATGGTAGTGGAGGAGAGAGCAAATGAGGGTAGTGTTAAAAATCAAGGACCGCCTCTCTCTTTCTCTTGAAAATTCTCTTGCATTCCAGAAATTTCTCTATGATGCTTTCTTGGATTTCTCTAAGAGATGTCAGTAGAGACCTAGAAGCTGTCTCCTAATTAAAGGCAAAAATAAAGCGTTGTGTGTGTCTACGCAAGTGTGACTTGTATCTTTGTAAAAGTGTAATGTCAACTTTTCAATATTATGAAATAAAATTTTGTTATCCTCAGCACGTGTTATCCTCTTTAGTTCAACAGGTAGAGAGTTGAATAGGAGGAAAGAACAGATGAGAGAGGGTAGATAGAGAACATAGAGAATGCTTTTGGGGAGAAGAGATAAGTATGGAAATTTATAAATAAATAAGGAATAATAACTAAGATGGTAATAAGAATAAATGCATTTGTAATTAGCATTAATGAGTTTTTTATTTTATTGTTATATGAAATAATTACAACATATTGCTAATTTCATAATTTGAACTATTTTCCTCTAAACTCCCAGGCACTTTGTACAGGGAGAAGTGTCAATTCAGCTACAAAGTCTTTGGCTATCATTATATCTACTTAAATCTAAGAGAAGTGTTATATTTTCACAAAAAATTATAAATGGTTAGTTGTTATTGGTTCAAATTTGAATCTATCACTGAGATTACTTTTTTACATCAACAATAACAATGTAACAATCTGTTACTTAAAATTTGTTTTGAAAATGTCATAAACATAGCATTTCTCTAAATTTAATGGTGTATAAAATGTGTAATTCTTTAGATTTACATCAAGTGTAACTTAAATCCATCTTTTATATATATATATATGTGTGTGTGTGTGTGTGTATAATGGTAAATGAAACGTTACAAAATGAGCTCATGAAAATAATTATAAAACTGATTAGCCACTATCCATAGAAGCAAAATTTGTCCACATTATTTCAACCTTTATTGAAATGGAGAATTACATGTAACATGCAAATGTGTTTGATTGGCTTGGAAATGTACAAATTAATTTTTTTTTTCTTTTTCTCAAAAAAAAAAAAAACTATGGTAGAATAATCTTATAAAAAAAAAACTAGGGTAGAAGAAAGGTTTCAAAAATAAAATAAAATAATTATACATTAATAATAATAATAATAATATTTTGCCATAAATGTGATTATGAAATGCATTACTTTTCATTAAATTAGTTAAAAAAATAATCACCCGTAAGGGACGGATCCACAGCTAGGATTAAAATATAAACCCACTCTATTGCACACCTATAGTCTATTGTCAATGTTTCTCCAAAAAAAAAAAAAAAGGTTCTATTGTTAATCATATTTACATAAAAATAAAAATAAATTACATACTGGCATGCCAATTTCACTTTCTAAACTCCCATCAAGATGGGAATCAAATTCCAAGAAAGGAACCTCGAATTACATTTCAATTTATCAGTACAAAATTCAACTAATTAAAAAGGATTTTTCTGTTCTAATGCTGCCTCAAGGAAACCTAAATGAATTGAACTGCCAGCATTACTCAGTTTCGCCTGCAAATTAAACAGCCTTTAGATTTTGATCGTTGTACTTTTTGCTTTTAGTGTTTATCAATCTATACCTGATTATTTTTCTGCTAGTGTTTATCAATGTCCTTCATTTCTGGCACAAGGTTTTTTTTTTTTTTTTTTTTTCAATCACTAGTCACTGTGAATTTCACATAGGTTCTTTAAGTTATGTGTCTCTTTTTTTGTCTTTAAACAAAAGTAAGAATCAAATGTCCTTGTCAGTACCATAAAGCCCCTGCAGGCTCTCATGAAAAGCACGAAGCCCAAAAGCTACTACATGATGAGATTTCTTTAAGGAAGCATGTGGACTATAGTATAAATCATATTGGGGAGCTTTTGTATGGAAATGGTAGTAGCTCAAAAGTGTTGGAGACTGTTCGGCCAAGTGGGCAACCTATTGTGGATGACTGGAATTGTTTTAAGATTTTTGTAGGTCCTTATTTCCACTTGCATGTGTGGATAAATTGCTAGCCTTATGACTTTGGTGTTAATATTTTACTGTTTTCATGCTACAGGTAAGTACATATGAGAAATATTGCGGATCATAATCCAAATATGGGACGCAATACTTGCGAGCAATTGCTAACATGTGCAATACTGGAGTTACCATGGAGCAAATGGTTACAGCATCAACTCAAACATGTTCTTAAGATACCTCCTACTTATTAGCATTTCTACCAAAATAGAATAAATAGATCCTAGCCTCCTGCATTATCCTGCTCTAATGTGCCTCGTATATATATATGTGTGTGTGTGTGTGTAGGTATATGCGTAAGAAATTTAGCAAGTTATTGGCATGTATGTGTCTTTTTTCTGTAGTTGTATGCATTTGGTATATGACATTTGAATCCACAAGGATTGAAAAATTAACCCGTTATAACATATGAAGATAGTGAACATGATAAGTCAGCCTAAAAGCCTAATTTGTGCCAAATCATTTTAAGGAAAGAATTGAACCTCTAAATAATCGCTATTATACATATATAATGTTGCATTAGTGAATAAACTATGTTAATAAACAACTAATAAGACCAGGAAAAGAATTATTTTCCCCTTTCCCACCCCAACTAGCTTGATTTTTATAGTAAAAAAAGCGTAAAAGAGAACTAACAAAATAGAAATGACATAAATAAAGTTGAGAGAAAAAAAGGGATCAACAGTGGTACATAGTTGAGTTTAAAAGGCTATATTACAAACTTCAAACATTGCACCACAGAAAAGAAAGTGAAAATTTGATCCAACTTATAGAGTTTAAAAACGATATCTTTTGGGGGAACCAACCTAGTTCATGACTTCAATTTGCAGTTGTAAATCTCAGTTTTGTGTAGGAAGGTGAAGCGTGCTTTATGGACAAAATTATTGAATTGTAAGAGTTTCCAACAACTGAGGCATTAGCATGTGCAAAAGGTTGTGTGACTGCTTTTGCCTGTGTGCGCCACATTCTGCCCATATATATTAGGCATGAGGTTGGCAGTGGAATGAGGCCACAACTTGACAATCACTTGGGTCTGAAAAGCAATGGGAAATATGGGTCTAAATTTGGCAGAACCCCATCAACAGCAATGGGAAATATGTGATAGAGATACTGCTATTAGTATATTGTCTTGGTTCTGATCCTTATATATAGCGATATCTCTCATTATGTTTATTCCACAAGTGCCGTGCCAGTTTCATTTGAGTGTTTGTGGGGAAGAATGGTTTGAATATCTCAAGAAAGAAAATAGTAGTAATCCTTGATCATTTGTACATCTATATATGCAGATTACTTTGGATAGAAGCATTCTTTTCAAGTTTGATCCGCTTGTCTTTTAACCTCAAAGCAACTTCAGTTAAGCTACGTCAGTGACCATGTCATTATCTTTTTTCTTTCAAATTTTTTCCATAATTTTTTTAACATTTAAGGTAAATTAAAAACTTCATTATTTAACAATCAAAATATCATCTTTTTTTTCTTTTTTTTTTACACTTTTTACAACTTTTCTCTCTCCTTGCTTTTCTCTTTAATTTTTATCTCTCCAATACTCTCTACCTTAATATCACTTTTTCTATATCCTTTTATTTTTCTTTATTTTTTCTTTTCTTATTCACACCATTTTACTATAATTAAATTTGTTAATTTCTCTCTCATTCTATGCATAGTTTTTTGTTTTCCCACACAAAAAATATTATTTTTCTTTCTCTCAAAATTTTTTTTTTTCATTTTTGGGTGGATTTTGTTTTCTTGTATCTTTACTTTAGTTTGATGACTTTTTGCAAAACTCCACTTTAGGTTGGTGCGATTTAGTTTTGTGTTTTAAGTTATTATTTTTTTTGTTCTCTTTGATTGTTAAATTTTATCCTAATCTATCTATATATATATATATAACCGACACCTCTGAATCTCTCACAATTTTCTACATTAGCACATTATTTAAATAAAATTATCACTTTTTTAAATAAAATTATTTTTGTTTAGTCCAAACTTAACAAGGAGTAAAACTCTATCTCTCTAACAAATCCAATTTAAACTCAAACTCGTCATTATCATTTTTTTAAAACAAAATTATTTTTGTTTAATCCAAACTAAATAAAGAGTGAAACTCTATCTCTCTAACAAGTCCAACCTAAACTCAAACTTGTCCAACTTAATTAAACTCAAACACATCATTATCATTTTTTTAAAACAAAATTATTTTTGTTTAATTCAAACTTAACAAGGAGTAAAACTCTATCTCTCTAACAAGTCCAACTTAAACTCAAACTCAAATGTTGATAATTTATTTCCAAATTTGCGAGGTTAATTATGAACATTATAAAAGCAATGCAAATCCCAATATTTTTTTTAAAGCCGAGTAGAGGTATGAGCTCTTGTTATGTTATTTTCTTCTCCTCTACTTTGTTAAAAAATATATATATTTTATGGTTTTTCATATATTTTTAAAAAGTAATTTTCGTACATGAAGCATCAAACTCTCTTTAGCCATTTTTTACAAGATAAAAAGCTTGGAATAATTGAAATTATTCTTTTGAATGTAACTCATCTTTCTCTTTTATTTCTTTATTGTTTAGTCATATATATTTTATTTTTTTCAATAATTTATAGGCAGTGAATCATCTAATTTTTTAATATTTTTTGGTGTTTCAGAAATTTAATCTCTTAATTTTTGAGTTATTTTTTTTACAGTGTTTGAAATTGTCTGACAAATTTTTCTAAGCCATTGCATGTTCAAGCAATGACTTCTTCATCAAATTATAACACAAATTGAAGTCATACAAGAACAAATCATGCAATGATGTAATTTCTTAATCAATTTAAGATGATATAAAATTATTTTAGTCTACCTCATAAATAATTAGGTTCCCATGTATAATACAAGTTAGCGACTAGTGTATTATAAAAAGATAGTATATAAGGATGTCAACAGAGAGAGAGAGAGTGAGTGAGGTTTATGGTGAAGAAAAAAAAAACTATACAAAGTAATAAAGAGTAGATGAAGAAAGGGAAAAATAAAAGAAATCAAACATCGATAGCAACCTGTTAATTGGAAAACAAAGAGACTATCAGGAGGAGTGAAAAAAAAATAAAGATGAGATGACCATATGGAAGACATTAAAAACTTTATAGTATAATAAAATCATCTATTACATTCACTTAATTAAATTATATAATTCTTCTAAAAAATCATATAATTTTTCTCAAAAACAAAATCATATAATCAAGAATTAAATATAATCATACAAAATTTAAACTCAAAACTAATCTCTCTCTCTCTCTCTCTCTCTCTCTCTCTCTCTCTTTATATATATATATATATATATTGAGATAGATTCAAGTTAGACTTGGTGTAACTCTACAAAAGTTGCACCTTTTTTAGATCATAGATTTTTAAGAAATCTAATAGTTAGAAAATCTCTATACTTAATGTCATCTTTAAAATTAATTGCTGTCCATATTAGCTAACCTACTTAATTTGAGAGAATATTATATTATTTTCTTTTCTACTTTCTTTCTCTCTCCTAATTAACTCATCCCCCTAACCTTGCACAAGAGCCTATTCTCAACATTCTTGAGTAGCAAATTTTCTTTCTCATGGACATATTCTTATCTAGTATTTACTTATTGATTATTTGATATGTGAGGCCGTTTAGCAAATGATTATTTGGGTCTAGATTTAGGTTTCTTTATTTTGTATTCGCAAATCTTGTGGTGGAATGTGAAAATCAACTGCAGGTGGATGCTCTTAATAAGGAGGAAGAGTTACTGTTCAATGATCTTAGCTCTTAGATATTGTTTTTATAAGGAGAAAAACAAATGAAACCAAATATGATCCTTAGAGATAAAATAAAATTATCAAATTGTAAAATTATAATAAGATTGAACTATCAAAATTTGATCTCTAGTGATTAGAATTTGTTTGTAATTCAAATTATAATCCCTACCATATGACAAGACAACATTAATGCTAGGAGAGTAGGAGTTCTCTCTCTCTCTCTCAACGTTTAAGGAGCCAATATGTAGATATTCTTAGATTAGGATTATCTAAACTTCACATAATACCAGATAAGAATCAGTCCACGAGAAAGAAAATCCACAACTCAATAACATTGAGAATAGGCACTTGTGCAATGTTAGGGATGAATTAATTAGGAGAGAGAAAGAAAGTAGAAAAGAAAATAATATAATATTCTCTCAAACTAATTAGATTAGCTAATACGGAAAGTAATTAATTTTAAAGATGACATTAATTATAGTGATTTTCTAACCATTGGATTTCTTTGAAATCTACGGTCAAAAAAATAAAAGTTACACCAGTTGTAACTTATATATATATATATAAAGAGAGAGAAAGAGAGAGATGGATTTAAGTTATACCTAGTGTAGCTCTAAAACACCTTTTCTACATCATTAATGCTAATTACAATATCATTTATTGTTATAACTGTCTCATTTATTATTATTTATTTATAAATTTCCATACTTATCTCTATCTACCCTACCTCATCTGCTCTTTTCTTTTTCTTTTTTTGCTAAGTAATCTCATCTTATGCATTCCAAAATATGTTAACTTCAAACTTTTTTATTATTAAAATCTAGATGCCTTCAGGTTACTACACTATAATTTTCGCTATGATCATGTTATTAGTGCACTTAGAACTAAGAAGGAGTAGAGGAGTAGAAGAAAAGATTAAAAGAGACATTGTTAGCCATTGTACCATGTACTTATTGTTGTGTGTACACACACTTATTGTTTCACATATCTAGACTTTGTGTTAAGTTTAGGTACTTGATCCTATAGAGATATCTTGTATGTTCAATTGTCGATATAATCATTCACTTACAAATGGAAAGAGCTGTCACTAATTTTAGATTTTTTCAGGTTATGAAAAACTTCCCAAAAATTTAATTAAAGGCAGAAAGTCGGTGGCTGGCTACGGTGGAACCTTGTAGTTGATGGCAGTGGAATCCTATGGCCGAAGATGGTGAACCCTTTGGCCATGGTAGTGGAGGAGAGAGCAAATAAGGGTAGTGTTAAAAATCAAGCACCGCCTCTCTCTTATTCTAGAAAATTCTCTTGCATTTCGAAAATTTCTCTATGATGTTTTTTCTGGATTTCTCTATGAGAAGTCACTAGAGATTTATATGTAGAAGTAAAACTCAGCCACTAATTTTTGTAATAGTCTAGAAGCTGTCATGGGCTAGAAATCAAAATAATAAGAAAATAAGGCCTAGAACTACTAGAACTCTACTGGCAAAAATTAGATGAAGCTAAAAGCTTTAGTGATGGTTTGGATAGCACGTCCACGTCTACGTCGGTAAGGTTTCCATGTTTTTTTTTTTTTTTAAGACCAATGCCTGGTGCACTGTTCATGTCCTATGAACAATGCACGAAGGCATATGAACAGTAAAAAAAGAGTGAACAATAATTTTTTACACATTTAAAAATTATTTTACTACAGTATTTTCTGTTTTTAGTTTTCAATTTTTAACAATAAGTATCCAAACGGACCCTTGTCCGTTATTTAACCAACCTCCAGCTTATATAAATAGGAACTTTGTTCCCACTTGCTAGGGCTGAAGTGAAGTAAGGTGAGGTGTAGCGTGTAAAGTGAAGAAAAGAAAGTCAAGAGCTAGTGTGCAGGTGTCTAGGTGTGTGCACGTATATATATGCGAATTGACGTATGTCTTGTAAAAGGTCAATTGGTGGATAAAGTCTAAAGGCAAAAATAAAGTGTAGTGCGTGTTGGGTATGGATTCTTATAAATTTTTAGAACCTATGAATAGTTGGTTCTTATATATAGAACCAACTGTACCATAGGATGTAAAAAAAAAAATATATATATATATATATATATTATTATATTTAAAATATCTCCACACTCTCTCCCTCTCTTGTCTCTAACTTTCTTCTTGCTCTCTCTTCTCTGTTTCTTTTTCTCTCTCTTGGTGGCATTGGGCTTTGGTTTCGGGTCTCTCTCTCTCGGTGGCATTGGGCTTTGGTTTCGGGGCTGGGGCTTGTATCGGTGGAGGGTGGTGTGGGTGTGGTGGCTTGGGTTGAAATCGGTGGGTTTAAATTGGGCTGCATGGATGTGTAGTGGCGATTTTGGCGGGTTTAAATCAGTGGCTTTCTCGGTGGTTGTGGGTTGCTTGGCATGGGTGTGGTGACTTGGGTTGATTGATGCTACCACTGGGTTTGATCGATGTTGGCTTGGGTTGATCGGTGGATGTGGGTTGCTGCCGTTGTAGTGTCTTCTATGGTTTCGTGGGTTTGATCGATGCTGTTGTCGCTATTGCTGTTGCTGCCACCGCCGCTCAACTCAGCTCCTATATTGAAGCCCAATCCTTGTGTTCATCTCATTCTCCATTTTTTTTCCACATAAGGGTTTCTTTTTCTTGTCTTTTATTATTATTTTTTTCTGTTTTGGGTTCAAATCTAAGCTGCTAACATTTTTTATTTTGTGATTTTCATTGTAAGATGTCTAATTATGGACCGTGGAGTGTGTTAATGTAGTTTGGATCTGATGTGTTTTTTGTATGCGGGTATTCCTAAAAATTTAGGATTCTGTGGAGTCTTAGTGATGGTGGTGATGATTGGCTTTTGGTGGTTGGGCTGAGTTTTTGTGTAGGTGGTTGCTGACTTTGGTGGGTTGCTGGTGGTTGCGGTGATTGCTTGTTGTGTGCTTAATGCACAGATAGAGTACAAGAGAGAGAAGGGAGTTGTTTTTTTAATATATTATTTGTTTGTATAATTTATATCATTTTAATAAGTTGTTTCTAAATATAGAAAAAGTAAATTGTAAAATAAGATAGTAAAATAAATAAAGTAGATTTTTAAGGTGAAAAATGTGAATCGTGACTTGTGACTTTGTAAAAATGTACGGTCAACTTTTCAATATTATGAAATAAAATTTTGTTCTCCTCTACACGTGTTATCCTCTTTAGTTTAATAGGTAGAGAGTTGAATAGGAGGAAAGAATAGACGAGGGAGGGTAGATAGAGAACATGGAGAATGTTTTTGGGGGAGAAGAGATAAGTATGGAAATTTATAAATAAATAAGGAATCATAATTGAGATGTTAATTAGAATAAATGCTATTGTAATCAGCATTAGTGAGTTTTTTATTTTACTATTATACTTACTTAAATTTAAGAAAAGTATTATCTTCCTAACATAGGTTCAAATTTGAACCTACTACTAAGATTACTCCAACAAAAACAAAGTAATAACCTGCTACTTAAGATTTGTTATGAAAATATTGTAGACATAGTATTTCTCTAAATCTAAATATAGAAAGAGAGAGAGAGAGCAAAAATTCAAAACTAACCCTCTAACTTTAAGCTTTTCTCATTCTAGTTCTGTAACTTCTAATTTTGTCATTTCAATACTCTAACTTTCAATTGTTGTTAATTTAGTATTCGATTAACTATTTGTTAAGTGTCTCTGTAAAATGAGCAAAACGACGTTGTTTTGGCTTTTTTTTTTATGTAATTAAAAGAAATTTGATAGTGACGTTTTATATGATGACGGCATTTCAAGACTGACGAAAGTATGATGTCCGTCAGCCACGCTCCTGACGCCTCCTTTTAACGTTCCAGGCCACATCCCTACATAACGGCGTCCGGTTAACGGATCAGGATGACGAAGTCGAGGCTGACGGTCAAGGTGCTGAATGTCCTCGGCTGACGTCATCCGCGAAGATGAACTTAGGTGACGGCGGTATAGGAATTGCACATCAGCTGACGACCCCGGCACACAGGCTGAAGGAGTGATCCAACCTCCATTCTTGATTTGTCTCGGACTCTGCATACATAAATATAAGGAAAGTTCTCTCGCTACACGTCTGGTCTCAGTCAAAAAGATCCCTGTAAGGAAAGGAGTTCTATACGATATGCGAAGATCCGCAAATCACTCTTCTAAAAGGAAAGTATTTCCTCGCCACGGCGTATATTTCGGCTCTACACCACTATATAAACCCCAGAAACCCTCATAACAAAAGGTACGCACAACTATCCCAACTCTGGCACTCTAGAGTTGTTTGAGATACTAACTTGACCTTCGGAGGGTTTTTGGCCGGCACCACACCGGTGCTCTCCTGTAGGTCACCTTGTTTTCCCTTTGCAGGTGTTGATTCGTGCTGGAGAGTGCCCGCGACCTACTGGTGTTATCCTCGGCATCATCAAAATTAAAAAATTGATATTAAAAAAAAAATTCACAAACTGTGTTTGTTAAAACAATGGTCCCCTTAGTGCCTTCAAAAAAAAAAAAAAAACAATGGTCCCCTTAGGAACCGTGTACGACTCATTCAACGGAAAATCCTCTACTGCAATGTGTGGGACCAAAGGCGCCAAAGCTCTGTACCTCAAAATCTCACGCACCACTGCGTGTGTGTACTTCATTTGCGCTAACTGGTTGCTGGTTATCAAAGAATCAGACTTTGGCAGCCATATCGACTCAACTTCTTCACGCACTTTCGCCAAAACCTCTAGATGCGAGTCGAGGAGAGTCACGGCTCAGAGGAGCGATGAAGTGGAAGCATCCTAAGTAGTGAAAAGAAACTCAAAGAGGTAGCTTCCGATTTCGACGTCATTGGTTTTTGGCAGTGGCGCGGTTTTGCTGGATTCGAATAAGGCTGTTAACTCCTTTATAGTCTCTTGCATCCAGAATTCGATCAAGCACATGGGTTCTTTACCTTTCTTCATGTTCTCTTTGCTTTGTTCTACACAAACAAAGAAAGTTTTTACTAAACGGTCAACACCGAGTAAGTGAATTTTTTTTTTAATAACAGATTCATTTAACGGAGACACTTAATAGATGGTTAACAAAATACTAAATTGACAATAATTGAAAGTTAGAAAACTAAAATGACAAAACTAAAAGTTAGAAGACTGAAATGAAAAAGGCTAAAAGTTAAAGGGTTAGTTTTTAATTTTTTCATATATATAGTAAATGAAACGCTACAAATGAGCTCATGAAAATAATTATAAAACTTATTAGTCACTATCCAAAGAAGCAAAATTTGCCCACATTATTTCAACCTTTATTGAAATGAGGAATTACACGTAACATGCAAATGTGATTGATTGACTTGGAAATGTACAACTTAATCAACTAACTGTGGTAGAATAATTTTATCAAAAAAAAAAAACTAGGGTAGAACAAAGGTTTCAAAAATTAAATAAAACAATTATACATTAATAACAAAAAAATTATGTTTCCATAAATATGATTATGAAATGTATTACTCTTCATTAAATTGTTTAAAAAAATAATCAACCACAACAGACCGATCCACAGCTAGGATTAAAATAAACTCCACCCTATTACACTTCTATAGTCTGTTGTCAATGTTTCTCCCCAAAAAAAAAAAAAAACAAAAGTTCTATTGTCAATCATATTTACATAAAAATAAAAATAAATTACATACTAGCATGCCAATTTCACTTTCTAAACTCCCATCAAGATGGGAATCAAATTCCAAGAAAGGAACCTCGAATTACATTTCAATTTATCAGTACAAAATTCAACTAATTAAAAAGGATTTTTCTGTTCTAATGCTGCCTCAAGGGAACCTGAATTGAATTGACCTGCCAGCATTACTCAGTTACGCCTGCAAATAAAACAGCCTTTAGATTTTGATCGTTGTACTTTTTGCTTTTAGTGTTTATCAATCTATACCTGATTATTTTTCTGCTAGTGATGATGTACTTGATAAGTTTTCAAGGAGTGGATTGCTTATAACATCCTGCAAAATTTCTTTCGATAAGAAAAAAGTTTGGCTACAAAATTGGTTGTAGTATAAGGTTACAACATTCCTCAATAAAATAAATATTATTGCATATTTTGAAAATCTAACCATTAAATTGCACGTTCTTTACGCTCTTAATACACATGTCAAATTTTGTGTCAACTGGATTTTATTTACTGTAGGATATATATATATATATATATAAGCTTATATTTTGTATAGTTACTAAACATAACTCAAAGCACCATAAAGTTACGAAAAAACAAGCATAAAGCAAAACAAGGTTTTATCATAAAAAAATGTTTTCTCCCCCTTGGTATATGCATCTCCCTTATGGCTTTCTCCCCCTATGAATGTGCACGAGATAAAATTTCTCCCCCTAAGAATGTGCACATGAGTCATATAGAAATGACGATACACTCCGATATACTCTCTAGTATACTCTCCTCTTTTTTGTCACGAATAGACAAATGAATCAAAAGGAAGGAGGGTAAGAAAAGAAGATATGAACAAGGGTAAGATGCATGAGGGATACAAGATGAATGAGAAAATAAAGCTTAAATATAAGATAAAACATTTTAAAAACAAACTGCTACAAAGCATAAAGAAAACATGACATGTAAAGGATGATGGAACAAGATATAGACCAAGACATGATATAGATACAAGAACATGTTATATGTTATAAAAGGTGTAAAAAGTCTTAACTAACATGAGTGAATGCAAAACATGCCAAGTGTTAGAGTGTGTGCATCAAAGGTGTATCTAGTGTGCATGTGAGATGCATGACCAATGTATGAGCAAGCACTCGTGGGCCAAAGTGTGTAAACCACACAACTAATGATCAAAACATGTTAAACATGAATAATTATGGAAAACCCCAAAAATTGGTACTCATTGAAGTCCAAAACAATAAAAAATACCATATAGACATTTTATCAAACATGTAGAGTGCACACACTATACATGTATGTTAAACAATGCATGAACATATGAAAATCTTGCCTGAATACATGTTATTTTTTTCACAAGGGGCCAACATCCAAAGCAAATAGACATTTAAAAAAAAATCCAATCAAAAAGATTGACAAAGATTAAGTTTTCCAACCCCTATTTGAGAAATTCTCAACTATGAAAATAAAACCTCCAAAAACATAATTTAAGGATCAAAATCAATAAAAAGAGTTAAAGATTACCTTAGAAATATTAATGGAATGAAATACAATTAAATTTAGTTGGGTTTTGATGTAGAAACATTACTCTTCATTAAATTAGTAAAAAATAATCACTTGTAACGGACGGATCCACAGCTAGGATTAAAATATAAATCCACTCTATTGCACACCTATATTCTATTGTCAATGTTTCTCCAAAAAAAAAGTTCTATTGTCAATCATATTTACATAAAAATAAAAATAAATTACATACTGGCATGCCAATTTCACTTTCTAAACTCCCATCAAGATGGGAATCAAATTCCAAGAAAGGAACCTTGAATTACATTTCAATTTATCAGTACAAAATTCAACTAATTAAAAAGGATTTTTCTGTTCTAATGCTGCCTCAAGGGAACCTAAATTGAATTGACCTGCCAGCATTACTCAGTTACGCCTGCAAATAAAACAGCCTTTAGATTTTGATCGTTGTACGTTTTGCTTTTAGTGTTTATCAATTTATACCTGATTATTTTTCTGCTAGTGTTTATCAATCTCCTTTATTTCTGGCACAAGGTTTTTTTTTTTTTTTTTTTTTCAATCACTAGTCACTGTGAATTTCACATAGGTTCTTTAAGTTATGTGTCTCTTTTTTTGTCTTTAAACAAAAGTAAGAATCAAATGTCCTTGTCAGTACCATAAAGCCCCTGCAGGCTCTCATGAAAAGCATGAAGCCCAAAAGCTACTACATGATGAGATTTCTTTAAGGAAGCATGTGGACTATAGTATAAATCATATTGGGGAGCTTTTGTATGGAAATGGTAGTAGCTCAAAAGTGTTGGAGACTGTTCGGCCAAGTAGGCAACCTATTGTGGATGACTGGAATTGTTTTAAGATGCTTGTAGGTCCTTATTTCCACTTTCATGTGTGGATAAATTGCTAGCCTTATGACTTTGATGTTAATATTTTACTGTTTTCATGCTACAGGTAAGTACATATGAGAAATATTGTGGATCATTATCCAAATATGGGACGCAATACTTGCGAGCAATTGCTAACATGTGCAATACTGGAGTTACCATGGAGCAAATGGTTACAGCATCAACTCAAACATGTTCTTAAGATACCTCCTACTTATTAGCATTTCTACCAAAATAGAATAAATAGATCCTAGCCTCCTGCATTATCCTGCTCTAATGTGCCTCATATATATATGTGTGTGTGTGTGTGTGTGTGGGTGTATGCGTAAGAAATTTAGCAAGTTATTGGCATGTATGTGTCTTTTTTCTGTAGTTGTATGCATTTGGTATATGACATTTGAATCCACAAGTATTGAAAAATTAACCCGTTATAACATATGAAGATAGTGAACATGATAAGTCAGCCTAAAAGCCTAATTTGTGCCAAATCATTTTAAGGAAAGAATTGAACCTCTAAATAATCGCTATTATACATATATAATGTTGCATTAGTGAATAAACTAAGATAATAAACAACTAACAAGACCAGGAAAAGAATTATTTTCCCCTTTCCCACCCCAACTAGCTTGATCTTTATAGTAAAAAAAGCGTAAAAGAGAACTAACAAAATAGAAATGACATATAAATAAAGTTGAGAGAAAAAAAGAAATCAGCATTGGTACATATTTGAGTTTAAAAGGCTATATTACAAACTTCAAACATTGCACCACAGAAAAGAAAGTGAAAATTTGATCCAACTTATAGAGTTTAAAAACGATATCTTTTGGGGGAACCAACCTAGTTCATGACTTCAATTTGCAGTTGTAAATCTCAGTTTTGTGTAGGAAGGTGAAGTGTGCTTTATGGACAATTATTGATTTGTAAGAGTTTCCAACAACTGAGGCATTAGCATGTGCAAAAGGTTGTGTGACTGCTTTTGCCTGTGTCCGCCACATTCTGGCCATATATATTAGGCATGAGGTTGGCAGTGGAATGAGGCCACAACTTGACAATCACTTGGATCTGAAAAGCAATGGGAAATATGGGTCTAAATTTGGCAGAACCCCATCAACAGCAATGGGAAATATGTAATAGAGATACTGCTATTAGTATATTGTATTGGTTCTGATCCTCGTATATAGCGATATCTCTCATTATGTTTATTCCACAAGTGCCGTGCCAGTTACATTTGAGTGTTTGTGGGGAAGAATGGTTTGAATATCTCAAGAAAGAAAATAGTAGTAATCCTTGATCATTTGTACTTCCATATGCAGATTACTTTGGATAGAAGCATTCTTTTCAAGTTTGATCCGCTTGTCTTTTAACCTCAAAGCAACTTCAGTTAAGCTACATCAATGACCATATTATTATCTTTTTTCTTTCAAATTTTTTCCATAATTTTTTTAACATTTAAGGTAAATTAAAACTTCATTATTTAACAATCAAAATATCATCTTTCTCTTTTCTTTTTTTTTTCTTTTTTTTTTTTTACACTTTTTCCAACTTTTCTCTCTCTTTGCTTTTCCCTTTTCATCTCTCTAATACTCTCTACCTTAATATCACTTTTCCTATATCCTTTTATCTTTCTATATTTTTTCTTTTCTTATTCTCACCATTTTACTATAATTAAATTTGTTAATTTCTCTCTCATTCTATGCATAGTTTTTTGTTTTCCTACACAAAAAATGTTATTTTTCTTTCTCTCAATTTTTTTTTTTTTTTCATTTTTGGGTTGATTTTGTTTTCTTGTATCTTTACTTTAGGTTGATGACTTTTTGCAGAACTCCACTTTAGGTTGATGCAATTTAGTTTTGTGTTTTAAGTTATTATCTTTTTTGTTCTCTTTGATTGTTAAATTTTATCCTAATCTATCAATATATATAAAACCGACACCTCTGAATCTCTCACAATTTTCTACATTAGCACAATAATTAAATAAAATTATCACTTTTTTAAATAAAATTATTTTTGTTTAGTCCAAACTTAATAAGGAGTGAAATTTTATCTCTCTAACAAGTCCAACTTACTCAAACTCATCATTATCATTTTTTTAAAACAAAATTATTTTTGTTTAATCCAAACTAAATAAGGAGTGAAACTTTATCTCTCTAACAAGTCCAACCTAAACTCAAACTTGTCCAACTTAATTAAACTCAAACACATCATTATCATTTTTTTAAAACAAAATTATTTTTGTTTGATTCAAGCTTAACAAGGAGTGAAATTCTATCTCTCTAACAAGTCCAACTTAAATTCAAACTCATATGTTGATAATTTATTTCCAAATTTGCGAGGTTAATCATGAACATTATAAAAGCAATGCAAATCCCAATATTTTTTTTTAAAGCCGAGTAGAGGTATGAGCTCTTGTTATGTTATTTTCTTCTCCTCTACTTTGTTAAAAAATATATATTTTTTATGGTTTTTCATATATTTTTAAAAAGTAATTTTCGTACATGAACCACCAAAATCTCTTTAGCTACTTTTTACAAGATAAAAAGCTTGCAATAATTGAAATTATTCTTTTGAATGTAACTCATCTTTCTCTTTTATTTCTTTATTGTTTAGTCATATATATTTTATTTTTTTCAATAATTTCTAGGCAGTGAATCATCTAATTTTTTAATATTTTTTGGTGTTTCAGAATTTTAGTATCTTAATTTTTGAGTTATTTTTTTACAGTGTTTGAAATTGTTTGACAAATTTTTTCTAAGCCATTACATGTTCAAGCAATGACTTCTTCATCAAATTATAACACAAATTGAAGTCATACAAGAGCAAATCATGCAATGATGTAATTTCTTAATCAATTTAAGATGTTATAAAATTATTTTAGTCTATCTCATAAATAATTAGGTTCCCATACATAACACGAGTTAACGACTAGTGTATTATAAAAAGATACTATATAAGGATGTCAACAGAGAGAGAGAGAGTGAGTGAGGTTTATGGTGAAGAAAAAAAACCATACAAAGTAATAAAGAGTAGATGAAGAAAGGGAAAAATAAAAGAAATCAAACATCGATAGCAACCTGTTAATTGGAAAACAAAGAGACTATCAGGAGGAGTGAAAAAAAAAATAAAGATGAGATGACCATATGGAAGACATTAAAAACTTTACAATATAATAAAATCATCTATTACATTCACTTAATTAAATTATATAATTCTTCTAAAAAATCATATAATTTTTCTCAAAAAAAAAAAACAAAATCATATAATCAAAAATTAAATATAATCATACAAAATTTAAACTTAAAACTAATCTCTCTCTCTCTCTCTCTCTCTCTCTCTTTATATATATATATATATATTGAGATAGGTTCAAGTTAGACTTGGTGTAACTCTACAAAAGTTACACCTTTTTTAGACCATAGATTTTCAAGAAATCTCATAGTTAGAAAATCTCTATACTTAATGTCATTTTTAAAATTAATTGATGTCCATATTAGCTAACCTACTTAATTTGATAGAATATTAGATTATTTTCTTTTCTACTTTCTTTCTCTCTCCTAATTAACTCATGCCCCTAACCTTGCACAAGAGCCTATTCTCAACATTCTTGAGCAGCAAATTTTCTTTCTCATGGACATATTCTTATCTAGTATTTACTTATTGATTATTTGATATGTGAGGCCGTTTAGCAAATGATTATTTGGGTCTAGATTTAGGTTTCTTTATTTTGGATTCGTAAATCTTGTGGTGGAATGTGAAAATAAACTGCAGGTGGATGCTCTTAAGAAGGAGGAAGAGTTACTGTTCAATGATCTTAGCTCTTAGATATTGCTTTTATAAGGAGAAAAACAAATGAAACCAAATATGATCCTTAGAGATAAAATAAAATTATAAAATTGTAAAATTATAATAAGATTGAACTATCAAAATTTGATCTCTAGTGATTAGAATTTGTTTGTAATTCAAATTATAATCCCTACCATATGACAAGACAACAATAATGCTAGGAGAGTAGGAGTTCTCCCTCTCTCTCTCAACGTTTAAGGAGCCAATATGTAGATACTCTTTGATTAGGATTATCTAAACTTCACATAATACCAGATAAGAATAAGTCCACGAGAAAGAAAATCCGCAACTCAATAACATTGAGAATAGGCACTTGTGCAATGCTAGGGATGAATTAATTAGGAGAGAGAAAAAAAGTAGAAAAGAAAATAATATAATATTCTCTCAAACTAATTATATTAACTAATATGGAAAGCAATTAATTTTAAAAATGACATTAATAATAATGATTTTCTAACCATTGGATTTCTTAGAAATCTACGGTCTAAAAAATAAAAGTTACATCAGGTGTAACTTATATATATATATATATATATATATATAGAGAGAGAGAGAGAGAGAGAGAGAGAGAGAGAGAGAGAGAGAGAGAGAGAGAGAGATGGATTTAAGTTATACCTAGTGTAACTCTAAAACACCTTTTCTACATCATTAATGCTAATTACAATATCATTTATTTTTATAACCGTCTCATTTATTATTCTTTATTTATAAATTTCCATACTTATCTCTATCTACCCTACCTCATCTGCTCTTTTCTTTTTCTTTTTTTGCTAAGTAATCTCATCTTATGCATTCCAAAATATGTTAACTACAAACTTTTTTATTATTAAAATCTAGATGCCTTCAGTTTACTACACTATAATTTTCGCTATGATCACGTTATTAGTGCACTAGAACTAAGGAGTAGAGGAGTAGAAGAAAAGATTAAAAGAGACATTGTTAGCCATTGTACCATGTACTTATTGTTGTGTGTACACACACTTATTGTTTCACATATCTAGACTTTGTGTTAAGTTTAGGTACTTGATCCTATAGAAATATCTTGTCTGTTCAATTGTCGATATAATCATTCACTTACAAATGGAAAGAGCTGCCACTAATTTTAGATTTTTTCGAGTTAAGAAAAACTTCCCAAAATTTAATTAAAGGCAGAAAGTCGGTGGCTGGCTATAGTGGAACCCTGTAGTCGATGGCAGTGGAATCCTATGGCCGAAGATGGTGGAACCCTTTGGCCATGGTAGTGGAGGAGAGAGCAAATGAGGGTAGTGTTAAAAATCAAGCACTGCCTCTCTCTTTCTCTAGAAAATTCTCTTGCATTTCGAAAATTTCTCTATGATGTTTTTTCTGGATTTCTCTATGAGAAGTCACTAGAGATTTATATGTAGAAGTAAAACTTAGCCACTAATTTTTGTAATAGTCTAGAAGCTGTCATAGGCTAGAAATCAAAATAATAAGAAAATAAGGCATAAGAAAATAAGGCCTAGAACTACTAGAACTCTACTGGCAAAAATTAGATGAAGCTAAAAGCTTTAGTGCTGGTTTGGATTGCACGTCCACGTCTACGTGTATGAGGTTTCCACGTTTTTTTTTTTTTTTAAAGACCAGCGCTTGGTGCACTGTTCATGGGACATGAACAGTGCACTAAGGCATATGAACAGTAAAAAAAGAGTGAACAGTAATTTTTTTACACATTTAAAAATTATTTTGCTATAATATTTTCTGTTTTCAATTTTCAATTTTCAGCAATAAGTATTCAAACAGACCCTTGTCCATTATTTAACCAACCTCCAGCTTATATAAATAGGAACTTTGGTTCCCACTTGCTAGGGGTGAAGTGAAGTAAGGTGAGGTGTAGCGTGTAAAGTGAAGAAAAGAAAGTCAAGAGCTAGTGTGCAGGTGTCTAGGTGTGTGCACGTATATTTATGCAATTTGACGTATGTCTTGTAAAAGGTCAACTGGTGGATAAAGTCTAAAGGAAAAAATAAAGTGTAGTGCGTGTTGGGTATGGATTCTTATAAATTTTTAGAACCTATGAATAGTTGGTTCTTATATATAGAACCAACTGTACCATAGGATGTAAAAAAATATATATAATATATATTATTATATTTAAAATATCTCCACACTCTCTCCCTCTCTTGTCTCTAACTTTCTTCTCGCTCTCTCTTCTCTATTTCTTTTTCTCTCTCTTGGTGGCATTGGGCTTTGGTTTCGGGTCTCTCTCTCGGTGGCATTGGGCTTTGGTTTCAAGGCTGGGGCTTGTATCGGTGAAGGGCAGTGTGGGTGTGGTGGCTTGGGTTGAAATCGGTGGGTTTAAATTGGGTTGCATGGATGTGTAGTGGCGATTTTGGTGAGTTTAAATCAGTGGCTTTCTCAGTGGTTGTGGGTTGCTTGGCATGGGTGTGGTGACTTGGGTTGATTGATACTACCACTGGGTTTGATCGATGTTGGCTTGGGTTGATCGGTGGTTGTGGGTTGCTGACGTTGTAGTTTCTTCTGTGGTTTCGTGGGTTTGATCGATGCTGCCGTCGCTATTGCTGCTGTTGCCACCACCGCTCAACTCAACTCCTATATTGAAGCCCGATCCTTGTGTTCATCTCATTCTCCATTTTTTTTCCACATAAGGGTTTCTTTTTCTTGTCTTTTATTATTATTTTTTGCTGTTTTGGGTTCAAATCTAAGCTGCTAACATTTTTTTTTTTTTTGTGATTTTCATTGTAAGATGTCTGATTATGGACCGTGGAGTGTGTTAATGTAGTTTGGATCCGATGTGTTTTTTGTATGTGGGTATTCCTTAAATTTTAGGATTCTGTGGAGTCTTAGTGATGGTGGTGATGGTTGGCTTTTGGTGGTTCGGCTGAGTTTTAGTGTAGGTAGTTACTGACTTTGGTGGGTTGTTGGTGGTTGCGGTGATTGCTTGTTGTGTGCTTAATGCACAGATAGAGTACAAGAGAGAGAAGAGAGTTGTTTTTTAATATATTATTTGTTTGTATAATTTATATCATTTTAATAAGTTGTTTCTAAATATAGAAAAAGTAAATTGTAAAATAAGATAGTAAAATAGATAAAGTAGATTTTTAAGGTGAAAAATGCGAAGTGTGACTTGTGTCTTTGTAAAAATGTATGGTCAACTTTTCAATATTATGAAATAAAATTTTGTTCTCCTCTACACGTGTTATCCTCTTTAGTTTAATAGGTAGAGAGTTGAATAGGAGGAAAGAATAGACGAGGGAGGGTAGATAGAGAACATGGAGAATGTTTTTGGGGGAGAAGAGATAAGTATGGAAATTTATAAATAAATAAGGAATCATAATTGAGATGTTAATTAGAATAAATGCTATTAAAATCAGCATTAGTGAGTTTTTTATTTTACTATTATATTTACTTAAATTTAAGAAAAGTGTTATCTTCATAACATAGGTTCAAATTTGAACCTACTACTAAGATTACTCCAACAAAAACAAAGTAATAACCTGCTACTTAAGATTTGTTATGAAAATGCTGTAGATATAGTATTTCTCTAAATCTAAATATAGAAAGAGAGAGAGAGCAAAAATCCAAAACTAACCCTTTAACTTTCAGCTTTTCTCATTCTAGTTCTCTAACTTTTAATTTTGTCATTTCAGTCCTCTAACTTTCAATTGTTGTTAATTCAGTATTTGATTAACTATCTGTTAAGTGTCTCTGTAAAATGAGCAAAACGAAGTTATTTTGGCTTTTTTTTGTAATTAAAAGAAATTAAAAAATTGTTATTAAAAGAAATTCACAAACTGTGTTGTTAAAACAATGGTCCCCTTAGGAACCGTGTACGACTCAGTCAACGGAAAATCCTCTGCTGCAATGTGTGGGACCAAAGGCGCCAAAGCTCTGTACCTCAAAATCTCACGCACCACTGCGTGTGTATACTTCATTTGCGCTAGCTGGTTGCTGGTTATCAAAGAATCGGACTTTGGCAGCCATATCGACTCAACTTCTTCACGCACTTTCGCCAAAACCTCTGGATGCGAGTCGAGGAGAGTCACGGCTCAGAGGAGCGATGAAGTGGAAGCATCCTAAGTAGTGAAAAGAAACTCAAAGAGGTAGCTTCCGATTTCGACGTCATTGGTTTTTGGCAGTGGCGCGGTTTTGCTGGATTCGAATAAGGCTGTTAACTCCTTTATAGTCTCTTGCATCCAGAATTCGATCAAGCACATGGGTTCTTTACCTTTCTTCATGTTCTCTTTGCTTTGTTCTACACAAACAAAGAAAGTTTTTACTAAACGGTCAACACTGAGTAAGTGAAGTTTTTTTTTTAATAACAGATTCATTTAACGGAGACACTTAATAGATGGTTAACAAAATACAAAATTGACAATAATTGAAAGTTAGAGGACTAAAATAACAAAACTAAAAGTTAGAAGACTGAAATGAAAAAGGTTGAAAGTTAAAGGGTTAGTTTTTTATTTTTGCATATATGTAGTAAATGAAACGCTACAAATGAGCTCATGAAAATAATTATAAAACTGATTAGTCACTATCCAAAGAAGCAAAATTTGTCCACATTATTTCAACCTTTATTGAAATGAGGAATTACATGTAACATGCAAATGTGATTGATTGACCCAAATGTACAACTTAATCAACTAACTGTGGTAGAATAATCTTATAAAAAAAAAAAAAAAAACTAGGGTAGAACAAAGGTTTCAAAAATTAAATAAAAACAATTATACATTAATAACAAAAAAAATATGATTCCATAAATATGATTATGAAATGTATTACTCTTCATTAAATTAGTTTAAAAAAATAATCAACCACAACAGACCGATCCACAGCTAGGATTAAAATAAACTCCACCCTATTACACTTCTATAGTCTATTGTCAATGTTTCTCCCCAAAAAAAAAAAACAAAAGTTCTATTGTCAATCATATTTACATAAAAATAAAAATAAATTACATACTAGCATGCCAATTTCACTTTCTAAACTCCAATCAAGATGGGAATCAAATTCCAAGAAAGGAACCTCGAATTACATTTCAATTTATCAGTACAAAATTCAACTAATTAAAAAGGATTTTTCTGTTCTAATGCTGCCTCAAGGGAACCTGAATTGAATTGACCTGCCAGCATTACTCAGTTACGCCTGCAAATAAAACAGCCTTTAGATTTTGATCGTTGTACTTTTTGCTTTTAGTGTTTATCAATCTATACCTGATTATTTTTCTGCTAGTGATGATGTACTTGATAAGTTTTCAAGGAGTGGATTGCTTATAACATCCTGCAAAATTTCTTTCGATAAGAAAAAAGTTTGGCTACAAAATTGGTTGTAGTATAAGGTTACAACATTCCTCAATAAAATAAATATTATTGCATATTTTGAAAATCTAACCATTAAATTGCACGTTCTTTACGCTCTTAATACACATGTCAAATTTTGTGTCAACTGGATATTATTTACTGTATGATATATATATATAAGCTTATATTTTGTATATAATTTTAAATTACAAAAACTTGCAATTTAAACAATTTATTGATGACATAAAATTTTTTAGAAATTTTGCAAGTATGGAGAATATAAAAAGAAGATAAAATCCAATGGTAAATTTGTCAAAATTCACCTCCAATAAAAAGAAATTGAGTAAGATTGTAGCCTAAAACTATAACCAATTTTGTAGCTAAACTTTACCATTTCCATAATGTTATACCTTCCATAGTTGCCAAGGCTAGTAAATTTATTTTTGCCATGAGCACAATAAAAAATTTTAAAAAAATATCAGTTCTTTTGCCTTTTATGTGGTTATTTATTGATTTGGGAGAAGATTTAACAATAATTCAAATGCCAAGTATAGTGAATGGTATCATGTATTTAGTGAGCAAATGTTCCTGATAATTTACATGTTTTGAACTCACCTGATGTATAGAAGCGTTGCTGTGATTGGGCGAGGGATGAAAACTGCTGTAAGGGTGCATATGGTTCATTTTTTCTTCAGCTATATCTCTTAATCTACTGAGCTCTGGAAAAACTTCATTGCAAAGATCTGGCCGGTCTTTCCGTCTGAGTTCTGCACATTTGAGTGCAAGCTTTGCAAAGCACAAGGTTTCTTCGACTGGCCAATCATGCACAGCTGGGTCCAGCAACTCAGTGAATGTGCCGTTCTCAATAGACTGTTCAACAATGTGAGTCAGCCCCATTGGTGGCTTGGCTGTTATCAACTGTAGAAGCATGACTCCTAGGGAATAGATATCAGACTTCACACCAAGCATTCCTGTTTGTTGATATTCTGGATCAATATAGCAGAAAGTTCCAGCTGTTGAGGTCATGTGGTACTGTGTTGCATTTTCAGCTACAGCAGGTACGAGCCTGGCCAATCCAACATCACTAATCTTACTGACATAGTTGTGGTCTAGCAAAATGTTTCCTGGCTTGAGGTCACGGTGCACCAGTGGCTCTGGCTTGGTCTCATGGAGGAAGAGTAGGCCAGTGGCAATTTCTGCAGCAATTCGGAACCTAAGTTGCCAAGAGAGAGGTGGAGTGTGTCCTTTCTGGAAGATACAGTCATCTAAACTTCCATTAGCCATGTATTCATATACTAGGATGCCGAACTCGGGACAGGCTCCTAGAAGGAGTACCATATTGGGATGTCTTATACAGCTAAGTATGTCTATCTGCATTAGAGTTATCAAGGAAAATGTAAGAAGCAACTCATTCTTTATTGGTAATGTGCATGTCATGTTCGGGAGGAAGTGCTTAAGAAAATGAAATTTTTAACCAAATATTTGTTTAACAAGCTCTTGAGAGGACTCTTATAGGATTTGGCATAATAACTTTTTGTTTGTAACCATCCTGTCAAGCCTATGTGCAAGGCTCCTTGAAATTGAAAGGAGTACTACTCAACAAAAACTTATGTATTCCTCATAGGGTGGCTACTTGAAATTGGAAAACCATGTTGGGATCCACTTGCTTTTTCATTTTTAAATGTATGCTATCTAATTATTTCTTTGTTTTTTGCGTGCCTAGTTGCCTAATACAATCAAGTGCATGAAATATGATTTATTCATGTATGTCAAGCAGTCTACATTCTTGGTTACGCACCTCTTGCTGAAATTGTGATCTCCCGTGAGCAGCATCTGGACGTAAAACCTTGACTGCGACTGGTGTATGATCAAGGTAACACCTATAGACAGGGCCATAACCACCTTCCCCAATCTTCTGAGATTCAGCAAAGAAATTTGTTGCCTTCTCAATCTCCTCAATAGTGTATCTCCTATATTTGAGATCACTTCGGGCTAGATTTTCCAAAACCTCCCTAGCTTGCGCTGCTTCTTTGAGGGCTCTGATTTCTGCATTTGCTCTCTTTTGTGATTCCAACTCTGCAATCCTCTTTGCTGCTTCAGCGGTTTCCATGGCTACCTTGGACCTAGCTCTCTCTTTCTCTGCTATTGCCAGTGCAACTTCCTCAGAGTGTTTTGCCTCTTCAAGCTTGTGCTCTTCTGTAAGTTTCCAACGATGCAGCTCCGATGCCTATGGTAATTGTAACTTTAGAAACTATCTTTTAATTTTTAGGAGACACAAATTAGATGTGTCTTTTAAATACCTTTTGCTTTGCAGTAAGTGCTTCTTTGCATGCTGTACTGTACATGTCCATTGTTTGCTTCAGCTCCAGCTTCAGCCTTCT
This sequence comes from Castanea mollissima, assembly GCA_014183005.1. Lineage (NCBI taxonomy): Eukaryota > Viridiplantae > Streptophyta > Magnoliopsida > Fagales > Fagaceae > Castanea > Castanea mollissima. The sequence continues at coordinate 70,334,794 of JACAVU010000002.1, forward strand.
CATCTCCGCTTCCACATCTTCCTGCACATTTTAAACACCCATAAGTGGAAATTATCTAGATGATGGATGTATGGTATCATCTTAATGAGAAATTTTGATATTTAAAAATTGAACAAGTACTATTATGTGGTGCAGGCTATTGAATTCTTTTAACCTCGAACTTCAAATGATATTGCAATGCATCATATGAAATAAAATTGAATGTTATAATTTAGAAGAAATGAATGCACTGAAAATGGTTCGTCTTCTGCTATCTCACAAGTAGCCATTGTATCATGTCTTTGTGCTCAATCTAATGGATACCTTGGATAGGCATCAAGCAAAAAAAATGTGCTTGTGGAGGTTTAAGGGATAACAGAAAGGTTTAAGGGATAATTTTGTTCAAGCTGTCTAAAGCATAAATTACAGTAAAATCAATTTGGGTTGGCATATGGAGGATTAAGACTCATGTAAAGTCAGAATTCTGGTACTTGCTTCCATTTTTCATAACTACTAGGAAATTTCCTAGAAAGGTACGACTAAAGGAACCGTTTAGGTATGACTTGTCAGATGGTTTCTACATAGAAATGCTGTTTTTAAGAAGAGAATGTCTTTACCAAATTTTGGGATGACCAGGAACATGACGTTCTACCACTCTCCTGTGAAAATGATGAGACATCATGCAGAAAACTGAGGTCAGTGAACTTGGCATCTAAATGGATTGATTGAAAACTTTGATCTGAGCTGGTTGAAAGCCGAGATGTTCGGCCTGAATCAGTAAAATCATAGACTGTAGGGGACAGCCGTTCAATGCTTGGCCTATCAGAGCTTATAAATGATATTTCAGTATCTGATTCTGAAAATTCCGAATAGGCCTTTGCATTCAAACCTCTTCCTCCTTTTGTGAGCGGTGGCCTGTGTTCAGTCATGATGAAGTCAGTCATGTAATAAATCACATTTGAAATTTAGCTTCTGTATTCAAAACAAGGACTACTAAATAGGCATCCCTCTCTCTCTCTCTTCACCCCCCCCCCCCTCCCCCCCTTTTAAGAATTTAAACATTGATTTCCACATGAAAAATAACATGAGGTAGCTCAAATTCAACCCAAATAACTGTAAACAGTTCTAAATTCTCTAGAGCTTTAGAAAAATCCCATGAACTTCGGCCTTCTTCTTTTCAAGTCAATAGAATTCTTTGATTGATTTAAATATTAAGATTTCATTTCTTTGTCAAGCCAAATTTACCCCTTGAAACATGAAATCCATTTTTACTTTGTCAACGGATGGTTGACAAATATCATTATCCATAACACTAAGGTGTTAACAAGTTTACTGCATCATGTCATTCTTAATAGGGGAGATTTATTATGACTAACCTGATTGGCTCATCGCACAAGCTACGAGGCTTAAATGATGTCCTGTCTGCTACACAAAAATGATAGATGTTTGTATCAGTACTTAAATGAAGACAAGTTGAGAAATCTTAATAATTGAGAGGAGCAAACCTCTTAAGTTCATGGTACGTTTGGAGGGTGAGGCAGGAGAATGAATATGTTTGCTGTTTATATTCTGAATATGTTCAAGTAGTGGGGAAGTATAGGGGGCTGGACGAGAAGCATTTCGAACTGAAGAGACCTTCCCTTTTGAGATCACATATATAGAGCAGAAATCTGGTGCCCCTTTTGATACAGTGCTTGGAACGCTTGATGACTTGAATCTGCATAAGAAAAAGAATTGAAACTAAGCATACTAACAATAGTCAATTCATCTATAGCCTCATCCAATTATGGATTTATTTTCTGAATTTCAGCTTCATATATTTGTTCTAATTAAAATGTAGGTCACACAATTGATTAGGTTAGCTGATTAGAGTGATGAGTCTGCTACTTCAGTTAAAACTACAAAGAAAGCATGGTGAAAGCATTTTTCTCTATATGTGATTCATACATAACAAATAAAACTAAATTGTTCAATTGAAGATGGGTTACCATAACTTTTTTAAGTTTGAGTAGAGTGGATATTTTTTCTGAATATGTACTTGCCCTTTTTTTGTTGTTTGATAGTGAACGTCCTACGAATCCAAAATGATTTTTAGGCAAAAGAAAAAATGGTGCTACTGATTAATTTGTTTGGATCATATAGCTGCAATTAACCTAATCATTTGACAATTTCAAACTGAGTAGATATTAGTTAATTTTTTTTTAAGCTAATCTACTTAATAATTGAATAAGAGAAGGTTTATATATTTTTTTCTTTCAATCAATCAACAATGCAATTCTATTTACATTGTAATTATTTGAATTAAGAATGAACATAAGGTGCGTTGTTTTTTATTTCTCTAGCAGCTTGACCACTTTTCTCTTGCAATTTAGGAACCCTGCATTCCCACAATCAGATTTTGGAAATCATTGCTAATCATAGCTCTATCTCTGATCTTGGGACTTGAGATTAGTTTCGTCAGTTAGGAGTTTCAATCAGGTAGGTTTTGTTGATGACTTTGTTATCGATCTACTACTAAAAAAAAAAAAAAAGGCTATATTACTAGTGCTTCAGTTTGAACAGTTGAACTATTAATGATGTCTTCTTTTTTAGTAGTTTTCTGACTTCCAATTGTATGCTCCTAGAGATCAATAATCAAATTATAACTTCACTTATTCATGAGTCATAACATCAATTGGTTAATTATTGTGATTTTTATTTCCTATTTCCTCGTTTACTCAATTACGGAAGTGCAACACCTTGGAGAAACAAGGAATTTTGTGCATATCACAGTGGCATAATAATCCAAGGAAGTTTTACAAACCCCTCTAATATTTGAAGATATTATCTATTGACCTCTTATTGTCAGTTTCTTTCTTTTTCTTTCCCCTTCTGGGAGCTTGATTATGTTAAAAGATTAGAAGGAGGTTACCTCATAAATCCATGATGTGACGCACCAAGAACCAAGTTCTCTATTGCAGCATAGGAAACATATTCTGTTAATGCCTTTCCTATATCTGTGTCTTCGAGTAAGACATCGAGGCAGTGTATCTGATACAAAATTTTGTGCATGTCAATAATAAAACGAAAAGGGTTAGAAATAAAAAAAAGAAGCTGGTATCATGAATAGAAATAAAACAGAATGGCATTTTATCATGGCATAAAGAGAAAATAATGAGCAATGCCATAACCTACATCTTTACGAGTACAGTAGCAGTGGAAGCTAAGGAATAGATCCCTAGTTTGCTTCTCAAGTTGTTTTCTGTGTGGCGAGGCAACTGCTTCGTTGCTATCACAAATGACAGCACGGTATCCCCCATCTGTACACACAAGTCATTATAGCTTGTAATCTTGCATTGAAGAGAAATTGGCTGCAATGGTAAGAACAGGCATGCAATCTTGCTAGTGTAACACCAAAAGCATTTTTCAGATGTATTAAACCTTTTGAACCTATTCTCTTAGTTTCTGCTATTACTGTTACAAATATAAATGTTGTAGAGCAACAAGGTTTTATCCAAATAAGAACACAAGGATTTAAATGTTACATATAGATAAGTATCATGGTGTATGCAGAATTTCCTTTTGCATCCAAAATATTTTAAATAGATATCAACTAGCAATTATTTTTTTTACAAATATTTGTCTATAATTATTATTGCACTGTAGTTGTTATTTTCTTTGTTAGTATCATTGTGATCTGAATTATTACAAAATAATTGAGCAATCCCAAACCCCTATGAAATGCCATTCTATGGCAACTATTCATCCTCGGTTTCTGTATTCATCTATAACCGGTTATTCCAAACCGATTTTACCAGTTAAAGCATGACACAATTGCTTTTGTTTTATACTTAAATTTTTCAATCAAATTCAAATTCAACCATATGGCTATATTGACCAAATACAACACAAACACTATAATCTTCCCAAGACAATTAAATTCAACCATGTGATTCATTGGTCAATGCAATCATATGGTTGAATTTAATTGGAAAATCTAAAATATAACACTTAAGAAACTGCATTTTAAGTTTCACTCATAAACTTAAAATGTTAATGTGTATATGAGAGAGAGAGAGAGAGAGAGAGAGAGAGAGACATGGAGATGAGGATGCTCTATGAACAACATGGATTAGAATGACGGTTTGGCCCTTGGAGAGAAGATGATCAGCAGCCCATCTGAGAGCTTGTTGGCTCCCTTTATCCTTGTCTATGGCAAGTGCAACCATCCCATTTCCTTCTGTCTTCTTTGCTCCATGTAATTTTGGGAGCCACATTTTCTTTCTTCAACACAAAAAAAGGCTCTTTATCTGTTAAAAACTCTACTCTGGACAATCTTAACTACCTTTCACAAACTATTCAAGAAGACCCAGAATCTTAAAATGTCAAAAAGAAAAAGAAAAAAAATTTCTCATGAAACCTGACAACCCTTTTATCTGTTTAGTTACAAAGCCACCTGAGCGGTTGAAAAATCTCTCTCTCTCTCTCTCTCTCTCTCTCTCCCTGTAAACAACAAATTCTGATGCCTTGATATTTGCCAGATCTTTTCTTAATTAATCCATTTTCTGGTAGATCATTCTGTTTGTTAATTTCCCTATTTTTGCTCTTCAAATGAGAGCCTCACAAAGAGTTTGAAGAAGACAGACAATTAATTTAAAAAAATTAAAGGCCCCCATAATTCTCTCCCTCTCTTTCTTGAAGATTTACTAATATTGGTAGGTAGTCAAAAGCCTAATATTTGACTTTCCTGATGAGGTGTGTGATTTTGAGATCATGATATGTCAATATTCTATGTATGAAAATCCTATCTCCTATTTTAGTTATTCAGTTCATACTTCACCAATTACAACTTTTCATTTTTTTTTTCTTTTTTTTATAATTTTTTATGGGATCTTCTATCCTTATAAATTAAGTAAAGTTTAACCTTAAAAAAAAAAATGAGACATATGAGATTATGCAGTCGGTGGAATTTAAAGTGAAACATTGAAAATGGGACAAAAATTTTTCATTCAATCAATATTCTACATGGTCGGTCAGTAACATTGAGTGTGCTATATTTAGAGGCTGTCAAATGTGTAGCATTTTGTTTTTTCAAACTTAAAATGGCACGTAATATTTAAGTTTTTACTATTATCGCTAACTTGTGCAGGAATTTTGCATTAATAATTTGATAATACATGTGCACTATAATAAAATAACATTTCTCCGCTATCCAAAAGATTAGAAATCCAAAAATGTTATGAATGAATACAAAAGAGATATATTGTTACAAGGTAAAAATTCATTTATAACATGACACTCAATTTTTGTTCTAGAGTAGATTCAAAGTGGATCAAATGGATCGAAGTGGACTGAAATGAGGCATGAAGCTAGGTGGAGATTCAAAAGGGCTCGAGCCCCACCTGACCTTAAAAAAATAATAATAATTATTATAGGTATTTGCTCTATAATTTTATATTTGGGTCCCTCTTCCAAAAATCTTGGCACTACCCTACAATTTTACATTGATTTCATTGTAAGAGCATTTGCAAAAGTTATTGTAAAATAGCATAAGGCTCTAAATTTGCCCAATTAACCCCAAAATACACCCACATCATTCTATGTATCATTGTGCAAAAATACATTTATATTATAGTAATGTAGTAAGAAACAATGATATTTTGTGTTTTTGTCTTTATTAGTAGATTATTGCATTGTAATATATTATAAAACAATGATTTTGTGTCTTTAGTTTTTAAATATTAATTAGTCGTAGATGTGGGAATTTATAAATATTTTGTAATTGCAATATAATTATAATTTATTTTCTAAAATTTGTTAAAGATAATTTGTTTTCCCTAAAAGTTAAATAATTTTTAAAATTATTTTCATCTTTCTATTCCTACCAATATATCATTCTATTATTTTTGGTGTGTTTGATTGATATTATTCCTTATAAGGTGGTCCATATTCTTTGAAATTATGTTACAGTATGCTATGTTTTTCTAATTTTTTTGTACAAATTAATAAAATTTTTAAGTTTCAAATAAATTATTCAAATTCTTCATTCTCTTAAAAGGAGATTATCATGATAATCAAAACTTATAATAAGCTTATATAGAATGTGTGTGATTTATTCTTTAAATTTTATTGTAGATAATGGTACTTTCAACCTAAACTTGTTTTTTTTTTTTTTTCCCCATTCTTAAGTAAGTACACCGAATTTGACCAAATGAACTGAAATAGTCCAAATGGACTGAAGTAAACAGAATGGACTAAACTGTACCAAATTGGATCGAATAAACCAAAGTAGATTGAATGGACCGAATAGACTAAAGTGAACTGAATTGACTGAAGTAGACCAAATGGACCAAAGTGGACTTAATTGGCCTGAATTGGACCGAATGGAACGAACTAACTGAAATAGATTGAATTTGACCAAATTAGACTAAAATGGATCAAATAAACTGAAGTGGACCAAATTGACCAAAGTAGACTGAATGGACAGAATAGACTAAAGCGAGCCAAATTGAACCAAAGTAGACCAAATGGATCGAAGTGAGCTTAATGAATCGAAGTAGACCAAAGTGGACTGAAGTAAACCAAAATGAACTGAACACCGATCTGTAATTAGCATAACCAAGATTATGTTTTGATATAAGTTCAAATTCTTACTTTCAAAATAACTAAGTATTAACTCAAACAAAAATCAAATCAAAGCTACGAGAGAGAGAGGGAGAGAGAGAGCGAGAGAGAGTAGTTATGATGGGGAAATAGAAAATACAACACCAAAACACATGAACCCAAAATAGAGTTTTAAAAATCACAATGATTCATCAATCTAAAGTAGAGTTGCAAGAAATAATAAAAATTCAAGAGTACCACTTTGTGATGTAGGATAGAATTTACAATTTAATTACTGTAATTTATTAATTTTGGTATTTAATTTGAAATTTTTTTATTTTAGGTTTAGGATTATTATTTCCTTGTTTTTAGGTGCTTTTAATTCTTTTTAGGTCAAATTTGGTACTTGTTATGGTTAGATATCAATTAGAAGTTATTTTAAAAAAAAAATTTGTCTATCAAGCTTTACAGAGCCCTTTAATAGGCCCTTAAGTCTGTACACGTTTTTTAACAACTACTTAATCAATAAAATTCAGACTTTTGTCTTTCTATTTTCTGATAGATTCCAGGTCTTTTCTCCTTGTGGATTCAATGACTCTTACGTATTCAAGGAAGCCTCATGGATTCAAGGAACCCTCATGGATTCAAGGTTATTTTTAGAAGCAAATGTGTTTTGTTTCTTGTTTTCTAAAGGTAGACGTGTTCTACTTCTTGACGCTTCTGTATCTCGCCTCAGTTGGTATCAAAGCCTTGACTTATCCTGGTCTGGTGGTTGGCATATGAGATGGTAGCAATTTTAGTGCCAGAAAACTTAGTAAATATTACATAACATACAGCTAGTACTCACAAATATCTTCTAAGATGTCGTCGTTAAAGCATGGAAACAATATCGATATGTTGTGGAGACATAATTCACGAGCAACCTGTTGGTAAGAAAATTTTATATAAACCTTATAAAAGAACTGTAAGTTTTAATGGTTATTTTTATAAAGAAGATTTTCTTGATTGGTTACTTGATCTCGAGGATTTATTTAACTTTGAGAATATTTACTATGAGAAACAAGTTGGACTTGCTTTGTATAAACTTAGTGAGTATGCCTTACGTTGGTGGGAACGAGTACAATCTGATAGAATCTAACAAGGTAAAGAAGACAAAATTGGCTCATGGCTAAGGATGAAAAAGATACTTGCTATCAAATTTTATCCTTTGGATTGTGAAGAAATCTTGTCATATACAATACAGGATTATTATTGGCCAAGAAGTTCACACTTGAATTATTTTAAAGAGCCATATATTCCACCACTAAGAGAAGAATTACATGTTGAAAAAAATACACATCTTGAAGAATATGTAGAAGTCAAAATAGAAAATATAGAGATTTTTTAGGAAATTAGTGAAGATCTTGCTATAGAAGAAGAACCTAATATCAAGATTGTGGAGGAGATTAATGAAGACCCTATTATAAAGAAAAATCTTGAGGTTGAGATACTAGAAACCACTAAAGAAGAAATTATAGAGGAAGTTGTCAACGATCTCGATGAAGTCAAGTTAGATGATTGCAACGTTCAAGTTCCTATTATTTTGGTGGGAGACATTGAAACAAAGTTTATTGATTTTATTAGGGTGGAAAGATTTGATTTGATTATTGACTCTTATTTGGTGAATATTGTTAATTGCATGAAGATGAAGGGACAAGAAGTTCAAGTTGCTCAATTGATGAATTTCAAGTTTGGCAAGAAGACATGGAAGATGAAGTATTCAAAGTATTTATTCTCTTGGAATGGAAGATTTTAGATTTCACAAATGAACTCAATGACGAGTTTGTTTCAAGTGGAGGGGTCTGATGTATAGAATCTACAATTTAATTATTGTAATTTATTAATTTGGGTAATTTTCGTTATTTTAGGTTTTGAGTTATTATCTCCTTGTTTTTAGATGCTTTTAATACTTTTTAGGTCAAATTTGGTTCCCGTTATGATTAGGTATTAATTAGGAGTTATTTTAGATTTTTTTTTTTTTTTTGCCTATCAAGTTTTACGGAGCCCTTTGATAGGCCCCAAAGTCTGTATACGTTTTTTAAGAATTATTCAATCAATAAAATTCAAACTTTTGTCTTTCTATTTTCTAGTGGATTCTAGATCCCTTTTCCTTGTAGATTCAAAGGACCTTCATGGATTCAAGGAACCCTCGTGGATTTGAGGTTATTTTTAGAAGCAAACGTATTTTGTTTCTTGTTTTCTAGAGATAGACATGTTCTACTTCTTGACGCTTCCACATCCCGCATCACTTTGTCTTGAGAGAATGTGAGAGAAAACAATAAGAAATTTATAGAAATAATATGAAAGGAAAAAGAGTAAAAATTAAAAAAAAAATAGTAATAAACACTAAATTATTCAAGTCATGGTATGTAATAAAATAATATTATATTCCTATATACTATGTTTATAATGTAATAGGATAACAACAATGAAATCAAAGAGAAGAAAAAAGTTAACAACTTAAAAATACAAAACTTAATTATATCAACCCAAAGTAAAGTTACAAATAATACAAAAATTGATCAACCTAAAGTGAAGATGCAATAAAAATAAAAATAAAAATAAAAATCTATAGAAAAAAGAAATAAAAAAATTGAGAGAGAGAAAGAGAGAAATAAAAAAAATTGTGTGGGGGAAAACTATGCATAGAATGGGAGAGAGAATTGTAGATATATAGTAAGATGATGAGAATAAGAAACACCAAAAATAAAGGAAGATAAAGAGACAGAGGAAAATTAAGTGATATTAAGATAGATAATAGTGAGGAAAAAAAAAGGTCAAAGGAAAAGGAAAAGTTGGAGAAAGTGTAACAATAATTAAGTTAGGAAATTAATAAGAATAAAAAGAATTAAAAATAAGAGAGAGGGGATTGGAAATAGGTGGACGATGTGGCCGCTAATGTGACTCAACAAAAGAGTAATCTATCTATCTATATATATATATATAGGCAAAATTGAGAGAAAATTCAATTAGATTTTAAATTAAAATTCAATTAGAGTCTAATTTTACGCTACGTATCTTGTCTAATTTTAAATTTTAAATTTTTGTGCCAAATAAGTTAATTTAGTATAGAAAACAATGAGTCTAATATATATAAATCATAAAAAAACATAATTATATATCTAGCTAACTCTATATATAAAATTAGAGGAAAAGAGAGTTTGGATGATTTTATATTTATAAGTATTTTTCTTTAATAACTAAAAACAATTCAAATTTATAAGTTATTTATGTAACATACCATGACTATGTACGGTCAACTTAGGAGATACTGTTTGACCAATTTATTATTTTATTTTGTGTCATAATTTGTAGAATTTCACAAGCAATAATTGTAAATTTATATTGTATATATAGTATCCAATAGTAATTTTCAAAATTATATACGTGATAGAAATGTAATGAGAAACTTGGCATAATCAATATCATGAAAATTGAAAGGAAAAACCATTTTAGCACCTCCAAATCTCTTGGTCAAATTATGTCTTATATATTTAATAACTCAAACTAATGTCAATAATAGGTAATGAACCCACGTAAAAGTGAAAACAGGTATAGCTTACTCTATACCTTAACAAATTGGGAAAATTTTTGTATCTCTTACATTGCTCTTTTGCTATTACATGATTTATGCCATAAGATACCATAGTGATTAATTAATATAATACCATGGCATGGTTTTGATTTTGAAACCTAAATGAGTGTAGTATGGTTGGCTTAGCTTATTTTCATCGTAAAAGAAAATGAACATCTTTTTACTTATAAAAAAAGAAAATGAGCATATTTTTAAAGTTCAAATTTTTTCCAAGGTTCAAGGGTACTTTTGCCAACTTATTTAACAATATAAACCGATGAAAAAAAGATTCACCAAAAAAAAAAAAATTCCATTATCACCAAACTGCTTATAGTTTTATTTGACAAATAATTTCTATGTACTCGATATAATTTTCTGCTAAAAGAAAACAGATATTGACATATTTGTACATGTATGTGGAGGACATTGGAAGTTGGAAGGTTTCTATAAATCGGCCTAAGACCATCTTGATAGCTAAAATCAATTCATGGGCTTGATGTGAATACAATTTGAGGTATTACAACATGTGATTGTGCAGTTTACTTGCTTTGAGTTACAATAGCTTTCCCAATTGCGCTAAAATGGATATAGTGTGGTGCAATACAAAACAACATCATTTCCATTTCCATGGATTCCATTTTACAGTTAAAATTTTAGTTTTTTTCCTAGATGTAACATTATATATTATTTCACTTTAAAATTTTAAGTGACATAGTATTGGATGCTCTTTCATATTTATATATAATATTTAATTTGAAGCATAAAATGAATTCATTTCTAATGTAGAATAATTAGTACATGGACATAGCATATCTAACCTAAGGTAAGGGAGGGAGAGACAGAGAGAGACAGACATATTGTGTGTAATCCTAACTAGTTCTAAAAAAATAGCCACTCTTTACACAAAGAAACAGAAGTCATGTTCCAATTCCTATACATTGAAAACCAACTTCTTGTCCAAAATAAAAAATAAAAAGGCAAACAAAAAAAACAAGTTGATATTTCATTGTGTGTCCATCTCCTGTTCTTCAACATTGGGAAGCCAAAAATATATGATCCGATCCCTGCAATATTTTTGTACGTTTTCATTTGTGTTTTACATACCTCTAAAATTATCCCCATCATTGGTAACACTTGATAAATATTCACTATCACCATCTCCCTCTTTTACCTCTTCAATCATTCGAAGAACCTCCTTAATATCTAACCTTCTCTCCACATCCTCCTCACAACAACTCAATCCAATCTTCAAAAGCTTTAAAATTTCACTTTTGCTGTTCGTTGCTCCCCCCATGTCTAAATCAAACACATCACTCACCCGCTTTTCCTTAATCATTGTGTTAACCCAACTCGCTAAATCCGCATTTCTATCATGAGCGTGTGTGAGATAGTTCTCTGGGAACTTGCCTGTTAAAATCTCCAATATTAGTATTCCAAAACTCCATATGTCAGTCTTCTTTGTTATGCGGCCATGTTGTGCAAACTCGGGTGACTTGTAGGCCATCATGATCTGTTGAACAAGTTCAAGGTTGATCACTGGGGATAGAGCATAATCAGCTAGTATGGCATCCATGGACTCATCTAGAAGCACATTTGAAGATTTTAGGTGTCCATGGGGTATAATTAGGCTAGGGATGGCATCATAGAGGTAAGCCAATCCCCGAGCTACACCTTTGATTATTCTCAAACGGGTTGGCCAATCAAGTGCTGGCTTGTCTTCATAATGATTGCCTAAACAAACAAAAGAATCCATGCGATTGATGTCACATTTACAACAATAAAAAGAAAAAAAAAAATTGTAAGGTTTATGTAATAAAAATTGTAGTAATAAACATCATGTAAAGCAGGGAGAGATTTGATTTCAGAAAAGAAAAAAAAAATGTAATAAGTAATTTAATATTACAAAAAAAAAAAAAGTGACTGCCAAATAATCACAATTGAGTAATTCGATTTTGATAAGAGAAGAAACCTACCATGAAGGATACTAGCTAAGCTACCATTCACAACAAAGTCAGAAATCAACAGCTTCTCTTCTTTCCTATAATAATAGGCCACAAGAGGCAGCAAGTTGGGATGGCTCAAACTTCCCAGCCTTGTCATATGCTCATCAAACTCTTCTCTTCCCACAAGGTTCATATGCTTGTACCTCTTTACAACCACGACTTGATCATTCATTATCATAGCCTTATATGAAGACCCAAATGTTGCACTCCCTAAAATCTCTGCTGAGGCTCTAAGCAGGTCTTCCAAATCAAACTTCTCTCTGTCATCCCTAACAAATGTCAACTTCCCATGTTCAGACTTCACCTTATGTTGTCCAGTGTTCTCTGGTACTGTAGGTTCCACTGGTTCTGGTCCTTCTGAATAGGAAATATCAAACCTGTTTTCGTCGTGCAAGGTTGAGGTTCCTTCTAATGGTTTCGATTTCTTTTTAAAGTAGAATATGAAGAAAACTGCAATAATGACTGCTGCTACAAGAACTATCATTACCACAATAGCAGTGATTTTAAAACCTGACAACTTCTTCCCACCTTTCTTGCATGATTCTAGAGGTGATCCACATAGATTAGCATTGCCTGCATTTTTCTCAACAAAAAAAAAATGAATCAGATTCCATAATGTTGCTAAGAAAAATTAGAGTAAAGTATTCCAAACAAAAAAATAAAGGTGATGTTTCACATATAAGCAAGTATAACATGCATGGACATTCTTTGATAGGTGCTTTTAAGGCTCACACTCCACAATGGTATTCACCTATTGGTGTGCATTTACTTATTTGTATGCTTGAAAGGGCATTACAACCATAGGCAATAAGTCATCTATTATGGTCATGAATTGATTCCAAATGGAAAATTAACCAACATGAAATTAAAGTTAATGAACCCCAAGGGGACAATTTAGTGCTTTAAGATCTTGTGTAATGCATGAGATCCTAGAGGAATTTCTTCATGTAGTTATTTGGTATATATGAGATGGGAAAACTACACATACCAAGGATTAATTATATCCTCTAAGAGTCCTAAACACCCACATTAGCACCCCAAAAAATAAAAGTTAATGTATATAACTCTAAAATATAAATTACCTGAAAAAGAATTGGGATCCATATTGCTTAAGCTAGCAGGAATTTGACCTTCCAAATTATTGTTAGACACATTAAACTTCCTCAAACTCTTCTGTAGAAAATCAGGTATTTGGCCTTCAAATTTGTTTCCATCAAGTGACAACACCAAAATTTTAGGCAAGGCAGCAAGGGATGAGGGAATTTTACCCGTAAACTCATTATTCGCCAATAACACTTTCTTCAAAGATTTCATACCGACAAAGGCATCATCCGGAATCTCTCCATTGAAATGATTAAACGATAAGTACACCGATCTTAATGCAGTAATTTTGTTGAAACTAGGCATTGAACCAGCAAAGGTGTTGTTCATGAAGCTTACCGTCCTCAAATATTGCAAAGAAACAAGTGTATCAATATCTATGTTACCCATTAGTCCCATGTTTTCAAGCTGCAAACCCCGAACAGATCCCTTGTGACATTTAACACCAATCCAGTTTCCTCTATTCTCATTACAAGGGTTTACATTAGGATCCCAATTGTTAATAGCTTTTGTATTTGCTAACGACTCTTTGAACTTTAAAAGGATCTCCATGTCTGATGCCCCGAAGGATGTCATTACCATGCAAGATTGCATGACAATAAAGATGAAGAACAAGAATGTTGATCTTGTCGGTGCGCGCATAAGCCTAGCCAAGCGCGCACCCATCAACATTGTTGTAGCCTGAAGATGGTGCAAATGAATTGAAGGCAAGTTTTTGATTGCATGAGACCTTCTTTTCTTTCCCTGTTTCTTGTTTCTTGTTTTTTTGGTTATTTTTTTGGTTTAATTTTTTTTTTTTCCTACTGTTTCTTTCTTACTTGTGGTAGGTGTGTAATTCCAAAAACAACAAATGGTGGTAAGGAAAATGCACGGATTAGGACAATAAACTAAAGGTAGGTGAAATTTTGGCAAGGTTTTTGGTTAATTTTGCATGCCAGCCTAGGGGTGTTAATTTTGTGTTTAGAGGTTGTGATTGGGTGTGGGAGAGATCTAAGGACGGCCTTTGAATTTTGATATCGTTACAAAAGTGTTTTGAGTGTTCTTCTCCTTTTTTCCCTTTTTTAATTTCTCTAATAATAGGTAACTATGTAAAAATAGGTTTTCTTCATACGATAAATACGATAGAATCTAAACCTATGGTGTCCTAGTAATAAGGATTGCTAGCTCTTATCATCAAGTTAAAATATCACTTCATTTTTTTGTACATGTGGGATTGAGTCCCAGATGATGACTCACATTCCTTTGCATCTAAATAACTATGTAGAAATAGGTTTTTTGTTTTTTAAAAATACAATTAAATTTAAATTTATGGTGCCCATGTAATGATGATTGTTAGCTCTTATCATCAAGTTAAAATATCAATTGGTTTTTGTGTACACTGAATTTATCAATTTTAGTTAAGCTAACTAAAATCCAAAATTAGAAATTTTGGCATTGATCACAATGTGTGTGTCTATAAGAATCATTTAAACATAATATATTATATTATATGTACCTATCTCTAAAAGAGGTGTAACTTTTTTTGAGAAGAAAAAAGAGGTTTATATATTAAATTACACCAGATATAACTCCACAAAATTAAACCTCTTTTTTCTTCTCAAAAAAAGTTACACCTCTTTTAGAGATAGGTACATATAATATAATATATTATGTTTAAATGATTCTTTTACTTTTACATTTACGCCATTTATACTATGCATGCGTTTAGACTAATGTTGTTTTACCAATTTTATCATAAAGAACTGATTGGATGATGCCAAAAGTACTGTAATTCAATACTAGTAGAATATTCTCATTTATTTGAGTACTAGGATTTGAATTCCTACTCCTACATTGTTATAACTATCGAATTAGTTTTTTTTTTTTTTAATTTTAAGGACGTTAATTTTATAAAGCAAATGCTGGGCGAATACAAAGCAAAGAAGTCAATACTGTACTGAAGACTGTACCAGTTTGGCCAATGGTACGATATATTTCGGATACCAGTCAATACCGATGTACCGTTTCGGATTTATATATATATATATATATATATTATTAAATTACACTAGATATAACTCCACAAAATTAAACCTCTTTTTTCTTCTCAAAAAAAGTTACACCTCTTTTAGAGATAGGTACATATAATATAATATATTATGTTTAAATGATTCTTTTACTTTTACATTTACGCCATTTATACTATGCATGCGTTTAGACTAATGTTGTTTTACCAATTTTATCATAAAGAACTGATTGGATGATGCCAAAAGTACTGTAATTCAATACTAGTAGAATATTCTCATTTATTTTGAGTACTAGGATTTGAATTCCTACTCCTACATTGTTATAACTATCGAATTAGTTTTTTTTTTTTTTAATTTTAAGGACGTTAATTTTATAAAGCAAATGTTGGGCGAATACAAAGCAAGAAGTCAATACTGTACTGAAGACTGTACCAGTTTGGCCAATGGTACGATATATTTCGGATACCGGTCAATACCGATGTACCGTTTCGGATTTATCGCTATTTTTTTTACTATTTTATACAATATACAAAATTATATTTCTAATAACTCAATATATCACTTTGGCTACTTTTTATACTTTTTGATAGAGTTATCAACATATAAATATATAATAATGAGAAGACACTTAACTCAAATAAAATAAAATATTTAAATCATCTAATTATTTAATAATTTATAAGTATAAGTATAAGTATATCTATTTCCAAAAAAAAATTACTTTAAATATTATAGCAATATTAGTATTATAATATTTCACACAACTTTTACTACAACTCGTTATATGATAAGTTGTGAGAGGTGAAAAAATTGTGGGTGTATGTGGGTTCACATTTTCATCACTCACAACTCCTCACACGACAAATTATGACAAAAATTGTTTAAAATGTTGCAATATTAGCATTGTTTTAAATATAAATTTGTTGCAATACAAAGAGAATCCGGCAATATATGTCACATCACATCTATATATATATATATATAAAACCGAAGCTATCAAACTCTCATAATTTTCCACATTATCATTTATTCTTTTATTTAAAATAAATTATATATATATTGTAAAAAGAGCTCTTTGTATTAAATAGGTAACTATACAAAGAATAGTATAGTTACCTATTTACAATAAAATATCTTTGTACACTATTCAAAGAATAGTATACTATCTTTTCAACAAAAAAAGAAAAGAAAAGAATAGTATACTATTTTTACAATTTGCGATACGTTAGATTTCATTTATTAGTATAGTCTTTCACGTTTTCTCAACAAAAAAAAAAGTATAGTCTTTCACGTATTAAAATACGTTTTCATAAAGCCATGTATAGCAGAGAATTTGAAATTAAATAGTTAATAAAATTCATCAAATGGATTTTATCTTTAACTTATATGTCTGTGTTGATAAAAGGTAATTAATATTATCTTTATCTTCAACGTTGAGGTTGAGGTTGATTTGAGCTTGAATTTTGCATTGTAATTGTATAAAACATCAATACTCATCCGCTCCTCTCATCCCTATATAAATCCTAACTCCTCTTCTCCAAGTTCCTAAGAAAAATACCCTAGCCGCAACCACAGCCACACATCGTGAGAATCCCCAATACACCCCAATCCACAGACATGGCCACGGCTAACACTTCAGCCAAATCTTGGTGGAATACCATTGCTGGCAGCATTGTGAATTACTGCCTTAAACATAAAAGACTACAGCCACATCAAATGCTCTCCTTCTACATATTCATTATGGTTTTTTTTTTTTTTTTTAAAGATGCTTAAGCTTGAGCCATCATCACCTTTCTCTAAAATTTTGTCTTTTGAAAGTTTTGTTCTTTTTTGTCTATTAAAATTTCTTTCAAAAGTTATATGTATGGTTCCATTAATATTTCCAATCTTAAGTTGCTTTCAAGAAATTAAAGAAAAGTTTTTCTTTTAACTAATAACACAAAAAGTGATGAAAACGGTGAAGAACTGTTTTGTTAGAAGGTATACAAAGACAAGAAAGTCAAATTGTTTTTTATTCAATTTTTTTTTTCAAAACAGATGTTTAGCCAGTGATCTTTGCCATGCAATCTTCTAACTCCAAATTTCAAAGCAATGGACTTTTAGTTATTGCTATTTTAATAGTTTATACTCTGTTGCCAGGATTTCATTAGTGGAAATTCAATTTCATTCCAGCCAAGCTCAATAGGGTTATTGTAATGTTAGCTAATTATGTAGGGTGAGGCTTTCTTCATTCTCATCATTTCTCTTTTATGTTCATTGTTACAACATTATGTTCAAAATTCTAAATTCCTTGATGTGAGACTAACAACTTTTTATATGAAATTCAAGGAATCTTGGAAATTATAAATTAACATAAAAAATGTAGCCCAAACAAGATGTTGAAATTTAAATTTCATCCCATCTCTCTCCTTTTGTGTCATTCCATTGGTTTTTAAAAAAAAAAATTTATATATATAATAATAATAATGATTTTTTTTTTGGTTAATGAGAAATTGTAGGAATCAAATTATGAATATAAATATATATACTACAATGACAATACAATGGCACAATGGATGCAAATGGACGAAAATCTATATCGTTAAGGGTGGCTATCACAATGATAGATATGAAAATTTATATGTATTATTTTTGTGTTATTGCCTCTACGAAATTGTATATTTGTTGCATTAGGTTTCTGCTTTAAGTTTTTTCAAGTATTGTAGTTAAATGTTGTATATATTGCATATTTGTACTATTAAAGTGTCGTCTAAACAAAAAAGAAGGAACGTGTAAACATTTGGATTCTTATTTTCAAATAGGATAAAATTTAGCTACAAAATTGGTTGTAGCCTTAGGCTATAACCTTACTCAATATCTTTTTATTAGAGGTGAATTTTGACAAATTCACCATTGGTTGTAACTAAACTTTTTCCTTTCAAATATACCATGGAAAGATTGAAAATATTAAGACATGTGAAATGAGTCTTTTTTTTTTTTTTTTTTTTGTTGTAGTTGTGTCTTTGGAGAATCTGTCAAGAAAATCAATATTATTTTGTTCCTCTAGCAATTTGAGAACCTTTCCAAGCATGCACTTGCAAGCCTTTCCAACACATGTAAATTCCTTTATACAAATGTATCTTTCATGTATTAACTCATTTGTTTTAGTCAATAACTTTTAGATGAAATTTGTGAACTTTTATTTTGAACGAAGTTATTTATTTCCATTCATTTTCAAGTCATATTACCTTCAAGCAAGCTAAATATTTTTAATTTTTAATTTTTATTTAATTATCTTGTGCATCGCACGGGTTAGCGATTAGTTTAGTCAAAAGCCAAAGCTGAAAAGAAGAAATGGAGCTCTATCCACACGTTTCTTTTCTTTTTCTTTTTTCTTTTTTTTTTCTCTTTTTTTCTCCACCACGCCTTTCCATTATCTCTATCCTCACTTTTTTTTCTTTTTTCTTTTTTCTTTTGTTCTCTAGCACTCTCTGGAACTCTTCACTTTCCTTTTATTTCTTTTCTTCTCTTCGTCTACTCCACTGGAGCTATCCATTTTTCTTTTTTCTTTTCTTCTCTTCGTCTACTCCACCGAGCTCTCTTCACTTTTCTTTTTTCTTTTCTTCTCTTCCACTTCGTCTACTGCTCTTTTCGTCTACTCCAAAGCATTGAAGAAGCTCTCTCTCTTTCTTTCTCTCTCTCACATAGTCAACGGATGACAAAGGCTAGAGGACAACCTTTTTTCCCCTCCCACGACTGCAGGTCGTCCTCCCACCGAGGCTCAGATGGGTCAGCTTTGCTCTTTTTTTTTTGTTCTAATTTGATAAGTTTTAAAATTGTGATTTGAGTTTGTATTTTGATTGAGAGCTCCATCCATTTTGTACTTCACTATTGTTTCTGATGAGAAGCAAATAGAGAGTTTTGTTCTTCCTTTTCTCCTTCTTCTCTGTTTTCTTTCCTTACAAATAAGACTTTTTGTGTTTTAGCCCGATATCCATTTATCGGCTGAAACAGCCGGATTTCACCGGTATGACCGGTATTTATTCCGGTACGAAATAGGGGGTGTACCTGTACCGATGCACTGGCCAGCACAATATATACCGGTCATACCAGCTGGTACGGTACGATATCACCCATACTGATACAAAGGCATTACTATAGATGAATATCTAATGGAATGGACAATTCAACAACTTTACAAATCATGATTTTTTTTTCCCGTTTTACTTTTTGATGTATTATACCATTCAAATTACGAATTCACTCAAAAGAATTACATGTTCCGTTGTTCACATTATTCTTGATAGTTAATATATCAATCAAACAAAATACAATAATTAATTTTGATTTTTTTTCTTGTTGGGTTATAGATTGACCCTAGTTAATTTATTCAATTACCTTAACTGATTAATTAAGTCAAATTGCATGCAATATCATGGAGGCACAAACAAATCATAAAATAATCTAGAGTGCAACGAAAGGTAAATTTAACACAAAAATTTGTTGACTAATGGAAAAAACTTTCACAAGACAAAATCTACACCGAGTGATTTTCAAGTCATCGCTCCTATGAATTACTTATCAAAATCAAGAGTTTACAAGTATAAGGAATTTTACCCCAACCCTGACTTATCACAAAGTACCTACCTACAATGGAATCCTTATGCCAATCCCCAATTAATTTTGTAGAGACTTCTTCTCTACATGGATCTCAATACGTAACTAACTCCCAGCAACTGAAAGCTTGTTGTTGGATGCAAATTAAGCTCTTCAATACACTTGAAGAGAATGAAGCACTTGTTCACAAAACCTTAAGGCGCATAAAAATGAAGTAGCTTCACAAAAGTGTATAGATTCTCTATACGAGTCTTTATGTATGATGACGGCTATAAAATAATCTTTTTATATCATCTAGAAGTTTAGTGAACGAAACTCTAGAAGTCCAAGTCATCACGGCCGAAAAGCAAATCTAGAATTTCGAGATCAAGTAGTATCGAGCTTGTATCAAGGTTCATTAAATATCAGTAGAAGCTTTTATCAAGCTTATGTCAAGGTTCACTATTTTCAGTTTTTTACATTTGTTTGTTTTTGCAGTTTTCATGTCTTCAATAATACAATTTTTCTTGTTTGTAAAACGAACTTCATGATATTATATAATCCACTTAAAAGTAAAACTACCCAAATACAAGTAAAATACATTTTGTCAAAGAATATGCCAACTAATGAAAAATATGACCCTAACACTATTACATGTAATATTATTAAAACTGATTAAATCACCAAAAATTAATGACATTATATACCATAAGCCGCATGAAGAACTGTCTACAAATTGTTTTAGAATAAGATTATAGAAAATCTGAACAAATTGCTTGGATTATCACCTAAAACATTTATTAAAAAAAAAGGTCAAAAACTTAATTAATTACTTGTTAGGTATTAATGACTATGATCACTAATTAATTAAGCCCATCAGAAGTAGTTAGGAAAGGAAGGGTTGAAAGAAGGTCGGTCAAAGTAAATTGTGTTTGGAGTTGAAAAGTTGAATGGCTACTAGTACCAAATGCAACTATCAACAACAGCTATATATAATATATAGAACATGAAAAAAAAAATTAAAACACGTAACATATGTAGTAATAGTAGCAGTAAGTCCACAAAAACATACAAAATGTCAATTTAGTACGCAAGCAGTAAGAATTTTGATGATAATAAAACTCTCACGTGTCCTTCTCAAGGCACACCAAAATATAACAAACTATGAGAGACGAACTGTACAAACTAACAAAGTCATATAGGTAGTCAGATTGTTCACACATGCTTTCAATTAGGCTAATAGCGGTACTATGAGTCCAATAATGCTGGGGTGCAGCCAAGTTTTTTTTTAAAACAAAAATTATTTAGTAGAGTATTGATATTCCAACTTATTAGCCAGATTATTCTACTCTTGTTATCAATGAGACACGCTATAAACCTCCTAATAAACAGATAGTTTGGTGAATTAAACATGAAACTTCTAAATTTATGTCACATCACAGTCTCTCGGACTAAAGAGTCTACCACTCGGATATCCCGTAGACAGCCTTCACCCCCATATTGCCGATACGAGTCATATGACACACAAAATTAGAACATCCCATAAAGTCTAGACCTTGTTCCTGTTTCAGGTCTGAAGAAATAGTACTAATGCAATTAAAATTAAAAAAAATTTAAAAATGTGTTTCATGGTCGTACATCCTAAAAAATTATATGTTCCGTTGTTCACATTATTCTCGATAGTTAATGTATCAACCAAAAACAATATAATAATTAATTTTTTGAATTTTTTTTCTTGTTGGGTTATAAATTGACCTCAATTAATTAATTCAATTACCCTAGTTGATTAATTAAGTCAAATTACATGCAATATCATGGAGACACAAACAAATCATCAAATAATCTAGAGTTCAACGAAAAGTAAATTTGACACAGTGATTTGTTAACTAATGAGAAAAACCTCTCATAAGGCAAAAACCACACTAGGTGATTTTCAAGTCACCGCTTTTAAGAATTACTAATTAAAATCAAGAGTTTACAAGTACAAGGAATCTTACTCCAACCTTGACTTATCACAAAGTACCTACCTACAATGGAATCCTTACGCCAATCCCCAATTGATTTTGTAGAGACTTCTTCCCAGCAACTGGAAGCTTGTTGTTCGATGCAAATTAAGTTCTTCAATACACTTGAAGAGAATGAAGCATTTGTTCACAAAACCATAAGGTGCATAAAAACGAAGTAGCTTCACAATAAGTGTATAGATTCTCTATATGAGTCTCTGTGTGTGATGACAGTTATAAAATAATCTTTTTATATCATCTAGAAGTTTAGTGAACAAAACTCTAGAAGTCCAAGTCATCATGGCCGAAAAACAGATCTGGAATTTCAAGATCGAGTAGTATCAAGCTTGTATCAAGGTTCATTAAATATCGATAGAAGCTTTTATCACGCTTGTGTTGAGGTTCACTACTTTCAGTTTTTTACATTTGTTTCTTTGTGCAATTTTCATGTCTTCAATACTATATACCATTTTTCTTGTTTGCAAAACAAACTTCATGATATTATATAATCCACTTAATAGTAAAACTATCCAAATACAAGTAAAGTACACTTTGTCAAAGAATATACCAACTAATGAAAAATATGACCCTAACACTATTACATGTAATATTATTAAAACTGATTAAATCTCCAAAAATTAATGACATTATGGGTCTGTTTGGATAGAACTTATTTTGCTGAAATTGAAAACTGAAAACTGAAAACACTGTAGCAAATAAGTGAAAAAACGTAGATGATTATTTTTTAATACGGGTACTGTAGCTCAGTTGAAAAACGCAGATGATATTTTTTTTTTCACTCCTCGCCTACGCTAACGCCTGTCTTCAAGAAGAGAAGCCCACGCCCAACAGAGAAATCCACAAAGGAAGACAATCTAGTCCGACACCGATGGAGGTTCCAGTCGGCGCGGTGGCCAGTGTCCACCTGTCTATCAAACCCATTACAGATCCAAATATTAAAACCCAAACAAACTCAAGATTCTTGGGACTAACCATCGATTGACTCACCTGCGAAGTCTAATTGAGTAATCGACCACCAAGCAATGGAGGTAGAGACAACAACTTGAAGATCTGACCTGGGTGGCAGCAAAAACAGAGGTGCTTGAAGATAAAAAGTTGAAATGGCCGGTGGGTTTTGTGTTGTGGGTGGGGATGGAAATCTTAGATCTGACTTGAAGGGGGTAGAAATCTCAAGTTTTGTATATATATAAGCAAATCGGTGCGGTTCGGTGTTCACCGAAATTCAAAAATCTTTGCCGACAACCGTACCGGCCGACTTTGGTGCTTGAAAATCGCTGCCAACCACCGTGCCTAACACCTGCGGTGGAGGTTTGAGGTGGCCGGATCGGTTTAGCTCCGACCGGTTTCGTCAGTGGCGGGTGGTGCCTGTACAGCCTTAAAAAGAACCCAGTCCGACGCCGGCGAACCTTCTTGGATGATCGTTTTGGTGTGCACCGAAGAAAAAAGCTTGCGTTTTTTCTTCAGCTATTTTCATCTTTGCGTTTTTCGTTCTGTCTACTGTAGCGTGGGTCCCAGCACTTTTTAAACGCAAACGCAAAACGCAGTTACAAAACGTGGATCCAAATGCCCTCTATATACCATACAAAATATGTACCACACATAAGCTGCATGAAGAGCTGTCTATAAATTGTTTTAGAATTAAGATTATAAAAAATCTGAACAAATTGCGGGGACTATCACCTAAAATAGTTATTAAAAAAAAAGTCAAAAACTTAATTAATTACTTGTTAGGTATTAATGACTATGATCACTAATTAATTAAGCCCATCAGAAGTAGTTAGGAAAGGAAGGGTTGAAAGAAGGTCAAAGTAAATTGTGTTTTGGAGTTGAAAAGTTGAATGGCCACTAGTACCAAATGCAACTATCAACAACAGCTATATATAATATATAGAACATGAAAAAAAAAACTTAAAACACGTAACATATGTAGTAATAGTAGCGGTAAGTCCACAAAAACATACAAAATGTCAATTTAGTACGCAAGCAGTAAGAATTTTGATGATATTAAAACTCTCACATGTCCTCGTGGCACACCAAAATATAACAAACTATGAGAGATGAACTGTACAAACTAACAAAGTCATATGGGTGGTCAGATTGTTCAAACATGCTTTCAAGTAGGCTAATAGCTGTACTATGAGTCCAATAAAGCTGGGGCGCAGCCAAGTTTTTTTTTTTTTTTAACAAAAAATATTTAGTAGAGAATATGGATACTCCAACTTATTAGCCAGATTATTCTACTCTTGTTATCTACGAGACACGCTATAAACCTTCTCATAAACAAATAGTTTGGTGAATTAAACAGAAAACTTCTAAATTTATGTCATATCACAGTTTCTCACACTAATGAGTCTACCACCCGAATATTTCGCAAATAGCCTTCGCCCCTATATTGCCGATATGAGTCATATGGCACAAAATTAGAACATCCTAAAGGTTCCACTTCCAAGTTCCATGTCTGAAGAAAATAGTACTAATGCAATTAAAATTAAAAATTAAAAAAAAATGTGTTCCATGGTTGTACGTCCTAAAGGTTCCACTTCCAAGTTCCATGTCTAGTTATGAATAATTTGTGTGTGTGACACGAAGTATTCAATGTGAAAATGAGTTGTACTACAAAATTCCAACTTTCCCTCTATTTTCTTTCCGGGTTTCAAATTTCAAACCAAATAGAAGAAATTACGTGCAAACATGCTTTTCCATGGCTCCCCCTTGGACCTTAAGTGAATATCTCAGCAAGAAATTGAAAAGTAGCATAACACAGTACCTAGGAAAATATCTATATCTCCCCCCACATCTCTCCTCTCTAAGTATCTCTCTCTCTTTCTCTCTCATATATAGTGGCACACACAAAATATATCAAGAAAAGTGTTAAAATGGCTAGGATAGATATGTTGGTTAAGCTATTCATGGGGTTTGTGTATGTAAATGTAATTCTTGGCTACGTTGAGAGCTCTTACTCTGGTGTGACAAAGTATCATGATGCAATACGCCGTATGGCTTTGGTTAAGGCTGCACATATCATCCGCAATGGAGATGGAGCCTCTCAACCTCAGAGCTATTCAACACCACTGGTAATTAATTCCCAAGATTTTCTTCTTCTTTTTTAGTTTGGTATCATAGGATTAGATTAAGACACCAATATATTTATTTGGTATAAGTAAGATTTTATTACAAATTGTTCATATTCATTATATTCAATGTTAAGAAATTTTATCAGTTGAATTAATTAGAATTCAACCATGGTATTTTCTTTTCTTTTTTCTTTTTTAACATATGAATATTGTAGATGTATATTACGACCACAATTTCATGTAGCATTCCAATTAAAGTTGTGAATATAACACTACTTGCTCTTAATTTGCTTGTGAATTTTGGCAAAACATTGATATGGTACTAATATGATGGTTTTGATTTGTGAACTTATTGTGATGTAGGTAGTATCAAGATCACGCGTTCTTCACGTGACCGATTATGGTGCTGATCCTACAGGAAGATTGGATAGCACTGAGGCACTTGAGCAAGCTATTTCTGATGCCTTTGGATCTCCAGTTGATGCCCACTTGATGGAAGGTATTGCTGATCTTGGAGGCACTGAGATTCATCTTGATGGAGGGACATACAAGATCAGCCGTCCATTACGTTTACCAAAAACAAGTGGCGGTAACTTCATGGTACACAATCTATAACACTTAATTTTATTTTTCTGAGTTAATTTGGTTATCTAAATCAAGGTTCGTATTACAGTACACACTTTTTTTTTATATAAATCAATTGTATTTTGTTCATTTCTGAGTTAATTTTCTAATTATGTTTCACTTGGGATATGTTATGGTATGACAGATTCATGGAGGGTCACTTCATGCATCCAACAATTTCCCGACGGATCGCCATCTGATCGAGTTGTGGCCATCCTCGGCTTCTTTATCGTATGAGTACATTACACTCAAGGACCTTATGATAAACTCCAATTTTAGAGGGGGTGGTATTTCCATAATTAACTCACTAAGAACCATCATAGACAATTGTTACATTTCACATTTCACTACAAATGGTATACTAATCCAAGATGGGCATGAGACCTACATTAGAAATTCTTTCATTGGTCAACACATTAACATCGGCGGTGACCACCGTGAGAAGGACTTTTCCGGCATCGGAATTAACATCATGGGCAATGACAATGCTGTCACAGATGTGGTCATTTTCTCAGCATCAATAGGAGTTATGGTATCAGGGCAGGCCAATGTGCTCACTGGGGTACATTGTTATAACAAGGCCACTGCATTAGGTGGGACTGGAATATATGTCAAGGCACCCGGTTTGACCCAAACCCGAATTATGAATTGTTACTTTGATTTCACTGGTATTGTGGCTGAGGATCCGGTCCAGCTCCACATAACCGGGTCATTCTTCCTTGGGAATGCCTTTGTTTTGATCAAGTCCTTGGCAGGAGTTGTGTGTGGTGTGAACATTGTTGATAACATGTTCTCCGGTGATTATACAGGGGTTGAAATTGTTCAATTAGAACAATCAAATGTGCCATTCACAAATATTGATCAAGTAATTGTTGATCGAAACAATGTCCGAGGCATGGTTCTCAAATCAACAGTAGCGAGAGGGTTAGTATGGAGTAATGGGACGACATGGACCGTCGATTTTTCAAGGGTCCTATTGTTCCCTAACCTAATAAAAAATGTGCAATACACATTGCATGCAGGTGCTACATTTCCTAATCATATGTTACGGAATATATCGAAGAATTGTGTAACGGTCGAGTCGAATGTGCCTGTATCGGCAACATTGCATGTGTCAGTGGACCAAAGCATGGTTGGGTACATATGATATGCGACATTGGTCTAATTGATCATGTTTTCTTTTTGTCTTTTTAATTTGTTCTTGTTTTTTTTTTTTTCTAGATAGTTGACACAAATGTATGTAAATGATGGACATTAAAGCATACACAACAATAATATTATGTGTAAATTTCCCTATGTCTGCCTAAATTGGCGGGTTAAACACTGTGGTTTAATTGTGACAGTCAAATACTCAAATTATGACTTGGAAATTACAAGATTTGACCATTTTGGGGCTCCGTCTTTCTTGGGTTTTCAATCTCAAGACTCAAGTTGTCAATCCGCTACTCAAACTTTAGCCTCACTAGAAAATAATCCAGCTGCCTTTCTAGGACGAAGGGTTGATTATTTGTTTGACTATGACGAGAATTGCCTGACCTCTACAAAATAATGATAGAAAATTTTCCTTTTCAAAAATTAGAGCGTCTGGAAGATTAATTTGGTCAGATTTGTTGAATTAAACTACGCACTCTTCAATAATTAACGTTAGGGAAAAAGTTAAAACAAAAAACAGAAATTAGAAACTCTAAGATATCGTTTCTCCCCCTAAAAAAGACAAAAACAAAAAATCTCTAAGATATCATCATATCTGAATAAGTTTTTGGTCAATAATTGAAAGTTAACGGCCCATTTTGAACTCCAATTTTAGCTAATTAATTTAAAGAAAAATCTAGAACCATTCATTATTATTGACTTACCAAACACAACAATTTTCACAATAATTGAGTTGGCAAATTATTATTGGTTTTTTTTTAAGCTCGTCATTGTAATCACTTTTCTTTATTTACAACTAGTGACTAGTCGCCCCAACAATTGTGAAATTTTTTATAACTCAAGAATTATTGAGATACATCATATATCAATGTCTTTTTTTACTCAAGAAATTTTTTGACTAGAATAAGAGATGTTTAGAGAAAAAATTAGGTGTGCGGAAGAAATGTATTAATTTTTTTTCCCTTTTAACTCTCTCTGGTTTCTTTGGTTATGACTTATGACAATAATGAAAAAGTCTATAGCTTCTATTTCTCTCTTCTTCTTCTTTTTCTTTTTTAATTTATATTATGGTCTCTACGTAACTTTAGAATTTATGTTTTAAAAATAAAATTTTACTTTTTGGGTAAACTGGATGTATTAAACACAAAGCTAGAAAACAACAACACTGCTATTACAGCGCCTAGAATACAAAGTTCCTAAGGCATCAAGCTTGATTTGTTCCAAAATACAAACAGGAGGTAAATCAAAAGAAACAAAATCAAAGAGCATCCCAACACCCATTCTTGTCAAAACGTCTGCACAACGATTAATTAGCCTCCCTAAAGCAGTGTTGAATCTTGTGATGGGGAATCCTGCTGACAAGGTGCTTACAATCATCAACCAGAGGGGATAAATTTTACTTAAACCAAAGTATAGCTAGCCATGTTAACATGGATGGCTAGAAGGGAAGGTGTAATGTTGAAATCATATTTATTTTCCACAACAGTCTGAAACCATTGGGTTTGGAAGTTTAGGGGGAGAGGAGAGTAGGGATAGAAGGGGAAAAGGAGAGGAGAAAAGAGGGATAATTTGATTTGATTTTTTTTTTTTTTTTAATATAAGAGAATCCATCCTTTTCAAATTGTCCTCATATTAGGGATTAAACATGAGGGGTTTAAAATACTAGCATTATTATTTTCATGTGTGTTCTAATAAGTATTACTGTTTACTCAAAAAAATGAGAAATTTGGAAAGTTGTTCAACAAAAAAAAAGAATCAAACCACTCTAATCCCCTCTTCTAGTCTCCCTCTCCCCTTCATCCAACCACACAATAAATTAATGTAATTCCATAATACAAACAACAAAGTAGATCTTAATTTAAGTTAGTTTTATATAATTTTAGACTTCCATGGGAAAAAATTTGAGGATTAAAGTGCAAATTTGGTATCTCATACTTGGGTTATTTGTATCTTTGAGGGTTGTTTGGTAGGGATGATAGAAAGTTGGAGGATAAAAAAGTAAGAGGAAAGAAAATATTAGTGTTTTCCTCAATATGCCTTTAGTTAAAGGGATGGAAAAGTAGAAAAATAGAAAACAAGTATACAAATCTTTGATGTGATAATTTGACGTGAATTACTATTATACTCATATTCCTATCATATTCCTATTATATGAGAAACAAAATTTTATTATTTTTGACAATATAAAAAACTTAACAAGGAGATGGTGTAAAAACCACTTTTTTTCACTATCTAGCAACATCATTATTTTTCACTCATAAAAATGCTTTCACCACATACAGAAATCTCTCTTAAAAAAGAAACAAAATTTTATTATTTTTGACAATGTAAAAAATTTAATAAGGAGATGGTGTAAAAACCACTTTTTTCACTATCTAGCAACATCATTATTTTTCACTCATAAAAATGCTTTCACCACATACAGAAATCTCTCTTAAAAATTGTATTTACTTAAATACAAAACAAATGAGATTTGAGAACCCAAGAACCAATTTATACAAAAAAAAAAAAAAAAAAAAAAAAAGCAAATTGAAGAAAGTGAGAGATAAAGGAGAATACCAATAGGCCAACCCAATTTTAAAGAAAGGGTTCAAGTAGGTGGCCACGCACGATGGCCAGTGGTCAATTCACCAACAGACCGGCGTGGCTACCAATCTTGGACCCATTCTTAGAAATTGAGTTAGGTTGCCGGTCTTCTCTTTCTCTCTCTTCAAATCAGGTCTTTGGATTCTCAAATCTAAAATCTCTTTTTTTAATTAGGCAAATATATATTAATCTTAAAAATTAGTGATGTTTCAATTTATTTATATATAAAAAAAATTTAATACCATCGCCATAATGTATTTATATAAAGAAAATAAGAAAAACAGTGCATGATGCACCTTCATCATTCAACTAAAGTATCAAATAGGCAGCAAGAACAGTGAGAGAGTATGCTCTAATTCTCTTTGATTGATTGATATTAGGTTTGGCTTAAGTTCAAGGGATATGAACAAAAATGGCAACATGTGACCTAAAATGGACACATGTTATCATTTCAATTTTTAACAAATTCAGTGCATTAAACATTACAGCACTAGATTCAAAGTTTGCCCGATTAATACTATATACATTTTATTTTTTATTAGAGTCCCGTTAATGAATGCTATCTCATTTATTTTTAAAAGCATTTCATGAGGATTTGAAAAAACTATTAAAAATTTTAGTAATTTTTTCGTTTTTTCATAAACTTTATTTAGGTATACCCCTTTTATAATTCGAAAAAAGAGCATAATGGAAAATATCAAGTCGTTATGTAGACAAGTTATTATGTCTCATATATGTTTGTAAGTCCAATAATATTGTGTCTTATAGTTTTCTGCTAAAACTCATTTGAATGGTTACAGCCTCTTCACTTTCTGTTAATGAGGCTCTTCTGTTTCTTGTCATCGCCTCTATACAAAACTGTACCTTTTTCTCCATTTAGTACTGTTGTGCCAAACCAAACAACACCCACAAGGTGGAAAACCTTTTCCCACATTTTTCAACAATGCTCACACCAACGAGCTCTGAGTCCAGGCAAACAAGCCCATGCTCGCATGATTGTAACTGGGTTTCAGCCCACTGTCTTTGTTACCAATTGTTTAATGCAGATGTATGTGAAATGTGGTAGCTTGGAATATGCATACCATGTGTTTGATAGAATGTGTCAACGAGACATAGTGTCTTGGAACACTGTGATTTTCGGGTATGTGGGATGTGGGAAGATGGGGTTTGCACAGTCAGTTTTTGACTCAATGCCTGAGAGGGATGTCGTGTCATGGAATTCTTTGATTTCAGGGTACTTGCAGAACGATGATTACTGTGAAGCTGTTGATGTTTTTGTTAAAATGCAGAAAATGGGAACAGTGTTTGATCATACTACGTTGGCTGTTGTTTTAAAAGCATGTTCTTTGATGGAAGACATTGACTTGGGGATTCAGATTCATGGAAATGCAGTGCAGAGAGGTTTCGATAACCATGTGGTAACAGGAAGTGCTCTTGTTGATATGTATGCTAAATGTAAGAAATTAGATGACTCTATTCAGGTTTTCCGCGAAATGCCTGAAAAGAATTGGGTTTCTTGGAGCGCTGTTATTGCGGGTTGTGTTCAGAATGATCAGTTCATTAAGGGCTTAGAACTGTTCAAGAAGATGCAGATGGCAGGAGCCATTGTTAGTCAATCTATTTATGCTAGTGTTTTCAGGTCCTGTGCAGGCTTATCTGCATTTAGGTTAGGCATGCAGTTGCATGGACATGCTTTAAAGGCCAACTTTGGATCTGATGTCATTGTGGGAACTGCCACTCTAGATATGTATGCAAAATGTGACAGCATGCCTGATGCTCAAAAGGTATTTAACTCATTGACAAACCGTAGTTTGCAATCTTACAATGCCATTATTGTTGGGTATACTCGAAGTGATCAAGGTTTTAGAGCTCTGGAGCTATTTCTGCTTTTACATAAATCTGGCCTTGGTTTTGATGAAATAAGTCTATCTGGTGCATTTAAGGCATGTGCAGTGATCAAAAGCCATTTGGAGGGACTTCAACTACATGGATTAGCAGTCAAGAGTAGTTTGAGGTCAAATATTTGTGTGGCAAATGCCATGTTGGACATGTATGGTAAATGTGGATCTCTGTTTGAAGCTTGTTTTGTGTTTGATGAGATGGGAAGAAGAGATGCTGTATCTTGGAATGCAATTATTGCAGCTCATGAGCAAAATGAAAACAGAGAGGAAACACTTTCACTATTTCTTTCGATGCTTCGATCAAGAATGGAACCTGATGATTTCACCTATGGCAGTGTTTTAAAAGCTTGTGCAAGTCAGCAAGCTTTAAACTGTGGCATGGAGATCCATAACAGAATCATCAAATCTGGAATGGGGTTGGATGTGTTTGTTGCAAGTGCCCTTGTGGATATGTACTGCAAGTGTGGTATGATGGAAGAGGCAGAAAAGATCCATGACAGAACAGAAGAGCCAAATATGGTTTCATGGAATGCCATAATTTCTGGATTCTCTCTACAAAATCAAAGTGAGAGTGCTCAGAGATTTTTCTCTCAGATGTTAGAGAGGGGTGTAAATCCCGATAACTTCACTTATGCAACAGTTATTGATACTTGTGCTAATTTGGCTACCATTGGACTTGGGAAGCAAATCCATGCTCAAATTATTAAGCTGCAATTGCAATCAGACGTGTATATAACCAGCACTCTTGTTGATATGTACTCAAAATGTGGAGTCATGCAAGACTCCCAACTAATGTTTATGAAAGCACTTAGGCGAGATCCCGTGACATGGAATGCCATGATCTGTGGCTATGCTTACTATGGTCTTGGAGAAGAGGCCCTAACAACTTTTGAGAATATGCAGCTTGAAAATGTGAAACCAAACCATACCACTTTTGTTTCAGTTCTCCGCGCCTGTGGGCACATTGGGCATGTTGAGAAGGGGTTGCGATATTTCCATTCTATGCTAAGCGACTATGGTTTAGATCCTCATTTGGATCACTATTCATGTATGGTGGATATATTAGGCAGGTCCGGTAAAGTTAATGAGGCTTTGAAGCTTATTGAAGAGATGCCTTTTGAAGCTGATGATATTATATGGAGAAATCTTCTTAGTATTTGCATGATGCATGGGAATGTAGAGGTGGCAGAAAAAGCAGCCAATTCTCTCCTGCACTTAGACCCTCAAGACTCTTCTGCTTATATCCTTTTATCAAATATCTATGCTCGTGCAAGTATGTGGGGTGAAGTTTCAGAGATGAGAAAAATAATGAAGTACAATAAGTTGAAAAAGGAACCGGGTTGCAGTTGGATTGAGGTAAAAGATGAGGTTCACACCTTTCTTGTGTGTGACAAGGCTCATCCTAGTTGCAAAGATATATATGAGAAGCTTGGTGTGCTAATTAATGAGATGAAGTGGGATGGGTATGTCCCAGATATTGATTTTGTGCTTGATGAGGGTACTGAAGAACTCGAAGAGCAAGAAGAGCTTAAATCTTGCATGTATATT
Source organism: Castanea mollissima (assembly GCA_014183005.1). NCBI lineage: Eukaryota > Viridiplantae > Streptophyta > Magnoliopsida > Fagales > Fagaceae > Castanea > Castanea mollissima. The sequence goes on from JACAVU010000002.1 coordinate 70,367,562, forward strand.
ATGTAGTTTTACAACCACAGGAACAGATACAAAAGAGTTGGACACAAGTCCAGTAGCTCATTCAGCAGGACCTGGAGTTCTGTAATTTAATTGATTTGTGGGAAGACCACACAACTTGTGACATTGCACTGGGATTTGTCATATATAATTTGAGAGTTATTGGAAATTTTGAGATCATTGTCGCCGTGTTTAAGAAGAACTGGGGTTATAAGGATGACATGAGGCTGAGGTTGACTGATGATGACGTGAGGGAAAAGGGTAAAATGGGAAGTATTACCGGTGATGGGTGGTGACTTGCAGGTGTGCTAGTGATGGGAGGCCTGCTGGTGTAGGTCTTGCCAACGGAGCTGGCGAGGAAGAGGTGAGGCAGTCTTGGTATCTCAGGTGAGGGGAGAGAGAATAAAATAAATGAGTAACCCTTCGATGTTTCAGAATTGGCTAGGTGCAACCAAGAGTTTTTCTTCACCTGAAGAAGCTAAATCCTTTTGCTTGGATACCATTGAAGAGATCTCTATATTGGAAAAGCAACCAAGAGTTTTTCTTCACCTGAAGAAGCTAAATCCTTTTGCTTGGATACCATTGAAGAGATCTCTATATTGGAAAAGGAGCTCCCAGTAGCTCATCAACGTATAATTTATTGCCATGGTGATTTTCAATATAGTAACATAACGATTGATGGAGAAACTAATTCTATAACCATCAGTGTAATTTTATTTTTCTTTTTCTTTTTGCTGGTTATCTAAATTTCCCTTTGCAGAACTGGATTCTCTAGGTGATAAAGCCATGTTTTGAATTTTCTCATAAAACATGTATTGTCATGACATGACGAGGATGTACAATTGTTTGGTATTCCCTGCGGAATGCAACATGTAGGAGATTAGAATACTTTACCTGTTGATCACTCCATGCCTGTACAGTACATATTGTCCCAAAAATTTGTTGATTTGTGCTAGATTGAATAAGAGCTTTTATTAAATAATAAGAGCTTTCATGTTCCTTCTAATTTTGAACTCTGCATTTCTTTTCTTATTTTGTGTGTGTGTGAGAGAGAGAGAGAGGGAAATACTTTCCCTTTTTGTCTTCCCACCTAACGTGCATCTAATTCCAAAAGAAGAGCAAAAGGAAAAATACTTTGAAACTGGTCATTCTCTATGCAGGTTTTTAAGGCTAGTAAGAATTATTGGAACTTTGGAAGTGAGTTTAGAAATTACTGTTAAGGAGGTCAATGGGGATCGATTTAGGTTAACTGGTCAGGCAATAGCTGCTTGATAACATTGCCTGGCCTTTTGTTTCAGTACAACATAAACAACTCTCCATCACTCTTACACAAGACCCAGTGATTTCCATCCAACAGTATTGATCTACTGAAGTATAACAAAATTGAATTACAACTAAAAAAATTGTCCCAATTATATAAACAAAGGAATTGCCAAATTAGTGATGTTTCGACTGCTAACATAGTCGGTGCTCTCAGCGATTTCCTTCAAACTAGTCCAAGATTTTCTTCTTCGTTTATTTGAGCTAACAGTTTTTTCTACATCTATTGGGGTAGAATTTTCAGGTCCAGCTGGTTTCTTCAACGCTGATCGATTCCTCTTTCTCCTTCTAGCCTCCAACAAAGTAGAACCACTACTCACCAATGGAGTCACAGGACTATCTGTAGTAGGGACCAATGGAGTTACAGGACCATTTGTGGTAGGATTCTCCATGGCTAAGGCTGGTGAAGCTATCTCATTTGTTTTATAGGTATCATCTTTGCCTCTGGTGACAACCAAGCTAGGGCTCTTCTGAAGCCTGGATTTTGCAGGTTCTGATTTTAAAGATGTTTTCGCCTTTGAGGGACATATCTCTTTCACATGTCCTTTTGGGGTACCTCTCCTTAGATTCCAATGTGAACAGAAGTAACACTTGTACACCACATTGTTCTGTGTAAACCCATTAGTTTTCTTGCGCCTATGTCTTGCCTTTGCCCTATTCTTTTCTATTCGAACAGTGCAGTTAAACCCAGGCTGAAGAATTGTTTCACATCTGCAATACGGTTCCGTGGCAATCAGAGTCACTCTATATGTTATTTACCACAAAAGGAAATAGCTTAACTTGTAAGTCCAACAAGCTATACAGATGAAACCAACAAACAATCCAAATCAATGTTGGTGGCATACTTTTCCTCTAGAATTCATAATAAGTAGATGTTGTTAGTGCAATTTGAAAGTAATAGGAAACAGCCATTTCCTTGCTTCCACGTAAATAGGTAATCAAGCAAAAAATATATATTATTATATAATCAGTGGGTAGTTCAACTCATAAAATTCTTACAGTTATTAAGGATATCCAACAACTATTTGAAGAACTCCATTTGATACATCATATTTGCTTATCAATTTAAGACCAATATTTTTATTTAAATTTCAATATCCTACAGGTTACATGATATTATACTCTAATACAACTCTTTAATGCACAAAATCACCAAGCTGATTAATGCCACACCGAAGTTTCAAGACAGATCAAGAAATAAAAATCTCTCTAGTCAAATGATATGTCCTAACAAAGACCAAGTAGCTAGATTCTTGTTGGGACTAAGATGTTGTCAATCCTGAACTAAGCAAAATTTGCACCAAAGAGACTTGGCAAATGGGACGATAATAAAAGTTCATCTATTTATGGTTTGAGAGACAAAAACCCATGTGTAGGTTCTAGTTGTTTCAATGAAGCTTATGATTTGTATTAGATTCTTTGAAGGTTTATGCCTGTGGTTTGGACAGTGATTCCATGTGCATATCGTCTCACTGGTCTTAAGGGTGTTGAAAGTTTCCAATATTTCTATTAAACTTCTTTGCATATATTAATGAAGGTGAAAGAGACATGCCAACTACTTTCTATATTGACTTACTCTAACCAATTTCGAGCATAACTGCAAAAAGAACACCCTCATTCGATCTAATCACTCAAATTCCATTAAAATTTCTTCCTATTTACATTTAAGTAGAACACCTAAGAACATCTTATTCCACACTTCCAACGCATTTAATTCTTTAGCATTAGCATTGGCTAGCATAACAAAGAAACAAAATCTCAATTGAAATTCTCCCCAATGCAAAGACTCAGCTCTTGCATTAAAAGCTTATTTGGACAAAACCACATAACTCTCAGTACAATTACATGCATCTTCAAAAGATTAAAAAGTTTGTGCATGTGCACCTCCATGCACATCAGTTATTTTGATGATCGAAACTAAATTAATGCCAATGGAACTTACCTATGTTGGAAATAAGGTCTGTTTGGACCCAATTGTGGGCAGTTAGATGGGCTCCAAAAAGGCAAAAAGATGTACTAGTTGGAGAGTCAGTTATTGATGGTGACTACTCTTTTTGACAAAATTAACTTAAAACGTTGTAAATTAACATAAAACATGGAGATAGAAAATCATTTTCTCTCCTCTCTGTTCTCCATCTCTCTCTCCTAATAAGATTACTCTCTGAGGTTCCATCATCACCCTAATTCCAGAAGCCTGGATATGCTTCTTTTACATAGGTAGATAGTGGGGGTGGGAGAGGTGGGGTTCAAACCACATTGATCCCGCATTCAATTCCATCTCAGAAATCTCTCTCTCTCTCTCTCTAAATATTTTCCTTTCCCTGCATAAAATCCTTTTTACCATTCAACCTACACTAAATACCTAAACACAAGACAACTGCTTTCAGTTCTCTATTTAGCAGCAATTCAAAATTCAAACAAATTACAAACAAGACTTTCACTAAAGCATCCCATCTGTTCTCCTACTCCATGCTCTAATTTTATTATCAAAACAGCTTACCATATTCAACAAGAAGAAAAATTTTAATATTCCAGGTGAACCTAAATTGCAAGAAAGCTGCAACCATGCAATCCATACCAAACTACCTATCAAATAACCTGCAAACCTAAGCCCAAACTGCTACAAGCAATTCCCAATACAACAACAAAGCCTTAGGTGCAAAACTGCTGCGTCAGCCATTGATCCTTAACGGACTAATTAGAATTGTTCGCTGATATTCCTCTCTATCATATCATCCTATCCAAAATCATACTTTCTATCAACTCCTTGATTAAAATATCTTTTTTTACTACTTCTATCAACTCTTCGTAATTGCAAAACTATAGGGTCGACCATAGGCTCTCAACGATCATTCACAATATTCTTCTTTATCACTTCATTGTATCCAAAATCATGCTCCCTATCTACCCTTTAGTTAAATGTCTCTTTTACGGTTTCTATCAACTCTTTTTAATTGCAAAACTATTGTGTCAGCTATGGATTATCATCGGACAAATCAGAGTCTTTCACTTATATTCTTCTCTATCATTATCATATACAAAATCATACTCTCTACCAACTCTTAATCAGCATATCTTTTTACTACTTCTATCAACTATTTTTATGAGTAAAACTATTGGGTCAACTATGGATTCTCTAACAGACTAATCAATCTCTTTCACTTATATTTCTCTCCATCATTACACCCTACCCAAAATCATACTCCAAAACCAAAAAAAAAAAGACTTTTTTACTACTTCTGTCAACACTTGTGTTGCAAAAACTATTGGGTCAGCCATGAATTGTCAATAAACTAATCAGAGTCATTCACATATATCATACATTCTTCTATATCATTCAATCCTATCCAAAACCATACTCTCTATCCACTCTATAATCAAGTACACAAGAAATCCAACCTCTCACAACAAAACAGAGAATGGTTCAGTGGCGCCCCCGTGGCCTCCGTTACAGCAGCTAAACGTTGCCCAAAAAGAGCACCCAAAGAAGGAATAGCGGCCTCCCCACTGGCCCACGTTGCAAGCTTCTGCAAATGCTCGAGCTTTAACATAGACTTGGAATTGATAGAGTTGCCTCCTTTCGTTTGCTTTTTTCCAGTGATCTCTTCTCTCAACGAGATTGGATTATGAAACCCATTTGAAGATGACAACTTTTGCGCTGATTTCTTGTTCCCAGAGCCTCCTCCTCCTCCTCCTCTCTTGCCCATGTCGTCTTGTCTCGTGTTCTGTTCTTTCTTTCTCTCAGGAATTTTGACGAACATTTGCAATGCAATTATGCAATTGCCGTCTCCTTCTTTTTATGCTACTACTTCCCTAGCTTGCAATTTATGTAAGCTTGGGGTTTTTTTTTTTTTTTTGGGGTAATTTTTATTTTTCCTTCTATAGTTTCGAAATTTTATTTCAATTTTTTTTTTCATAGGTTTTCAATTTATGAAGTCTGTTTCTAAAGATTATGCTCTTTAATAGCAGACTTAGATATTAATAGATCTTTAATGTAGACAGGATTAAAAATTAAATCTCTTAAATTCACTAATTGAGCTAAATTTTGATTTTGACTATTATGTATTGTTTGGATTTTTTATTTTATTAAAAGATGGAATTTTTTTTTTCATTATGAAATGAACCATGATAAGATGTCAGTTTAATGTTATACTCATGGTTTGTTTAGTTGGGTGTTTTGGGAAATTAAAAAAATATTTTTAAAACCCAAAACTATATTTTGCAACCACAACTCTTTATAATTTTTTTACAAATTCTCCTTTTAAACTTAAAACACAATTTTCCAATAACTTATACAAATACACCCTAACTCAAAAACAAGCTAATTTTATGGACTCAAAATTTAAAATTTAAGGAGACTAAATTAAAATTACTTAAAACTTTAAACATGTAAATTACAATTCAGTGAAAATAATATTTGACATGACTTTAATAGATTCAAAACAGCATTTTTTTTTTTAATGACATTATTTTGAGCTTAAATAGAACTTAATGGACCTCGTCATCTCATCCAAAAAAAAAAAAGGACCTTGTCATAGTATATTGATCAAAAGACATTCAAACCAGATGTAGAATACGTTTGGATCCAGCGTTTAGCTGCGTCCACGTTTTTTTTTTTTTTTTTTCAACGCGTGTTTGATACTGTTCATTGGCCATGAACAGTGATTTTAGGCCAATGAACAGTAACTTTTGGAATGAACAGTATTTTCAGTTTTCAGCAATAAGTTCTATCCAAACGGATCCGTAATGTATCAAAAAGGGGTGAGAATCTAACTTTTGAAAATTTAAGTGACAAAAACTTTACGCCCCATTTTGTTAAGAAGTAAACTATCGGCACTGATCACTGGTGAGGTGTCTTTTGTAACTAGACAGTCGGCACTTGTCGCCGAAGTGAAGTCTCCTAACAATGGACTGTCGGCACTGGTCGCGAAGAAGAGTCACTGTCCACTGACTAGATCGCTGGCACTAGTTGTCGGAGCAATTAAAGTCTCTAAGGATTGGACTGCTGGCATCGAGTGCAGAATGAAGTCAACGAACATTGGATTGATGGCATCCGTCGCCAGAGCGAAGTCTCCAGCCATCAGACCACAAGCACAGGTCTCCAGAGCGATGTCTTCGGCCACTAGATCAGTGGCCTAGTGACTTAGATGGAGAAAGTTACTGTGTATATTTGGAAAATGCTTTCCCAAATTTTCAAATGCAAAACATTTTACAACTTTTTATAAATAATTTTACTGTTAACGGACAATATTTTACAAGTTTGATTATATTTTACCAACAAACAATTTTTTTTTTAGAAAGTTTTAATCTATGACGTTTGATTCTGATAATAGTTTTTTATCATCAGACCAAGACACCAATCAGTTTTTGGTGTAAAGAGAGATTGAACTCAGGTCTCTTATACAATTATCAGAAATTTTACCAGTTGAACTAACTGAAACCACCCTACAAACAAATACTTAAAAATGAGAAAATATTTTTCGAAAAATATTTTACTTTCAAAACAAATTAATTGCTTTGTCTTTAACAAAAAGATAAGAATAAATAAAATTATAAAACAATAATTTGATCATCAGATCTGCCGTTGCAAATTGAAAATTCGTTATGTTGAATTAATCCGAGTTCAAATTTCAGCAGCGGATAAAAAAAATTTCTCTCTCAATTTTTTTTATTTATTAAATGACCCTTTGTGGGTATGTCATTGCATGATGTGCTCTTGTTAGCCTATTTTTGTGAATCCAATGTAAGTGGCCCTTAAAAATCCACAGTATATCGAGATTTTTGACAATTTTAGGGGGTGTTTGATAGAGTAGTTTGAGATGAAATTTTTGTAGTTTTTTGAAATTTGTGTGAGTAAAAAAGTGTGTGAAAAAGTGTGTAAAGTTGTTTAAAATGTAAAAAATATGAGTTTGAGAAGATCTACAAAACAGACCCTTAGTCTTTTCACAATTTGCTCTCCATAAAATTCTTTCCTTTTAATTTTTTTAAATTTTTTATAAAAAAAGTGATTAAAGAGTTTTTTAAACGTGAGAAAAGACAATATAAAACCCAACAAAGGTGATATGATGGTCAATATTTAATATTAATATCAATATTAATATTGTTATTATTATGGTAAAACTTGGTTACAGAATCTAAAGATCTAATACGTCTCTATTTGTTTCGATGAAAAATATTATGTGAAAATAGTTTTTTGTGTTTTCCAATATTTGGCAGTATTAGAAAAAATGAGTCAAAAGAAAATTATCTTTGGTCAACAGAAAAAGTATGACTTATTTTTAGAGATTGTTTTCCATTAAATTTTTTTGGAAAACAACTTTATCTTACAGTAAGCTAAATAACGGAAGTTAAGAGATTGTTTTTTAACCCATTTAAGATTCCAACCAAACATAGGAAAATGAGATAGTTTTATAGGAAATACTTTTTAGAAAATGATTTATTTTCTAAAAAACATTATTGCCAAAACAAACAAAGCATATTGGGTTCTTTAATTCAATTTAAACCATTCGGTGGATTAAAAGTAATTGTCCTTGAAAATACAACACTGTTTATATTTTATTAGTCAATGCAATTAGGTGTTTGAAATTTATTTTTAGAAAAATATGTTTTAGTTTAATTGAAAAACTTAATATACTGCAACTATAGTAATGTATCTAAGTTTTATCCTTATTATTGTTTTTAGCTATTCTCTAAACAATGGGTTGGTATTGAGTTTCATTTTATAAGCACACATTTATATCGATTAATTATTTCTACCACAAGTTGGAACCATGCACTGAAGCACTTTAAGGCTAATAAATTTCAGTTAGTTCATCTGGTAAAATCCTTTATCATTGAATAAGAGACTTGATATTTGAACTCTACTTAAACCAAAAATCGATTCGTATTTTACTCTGATAATTAGAGTAGTCATCATGAAATAGATGCTAAAAAAAGCACTTTAATGCTAAAATCCCAAATTCCAGCTTCAGCTTCAAGTTATTTTTCAACTTTAATCGGGTTAAAGTGCCTTCACATGGCTAACGTTGGTGACATTCTTTTAGACTTGAATACTTGAGTAGGAATAACTTACCTAAAAAATAATTAAGAAATACTTAACAACACTTTCAAAAGTTTTTAAAAAATTAAGCATAACAAACTTGACAACACTTGGTATAAGAAGCCAACCATCCAAAGAGAAACTAATGGTTTACTTTAAGATGATCATCTTAGAAGTCATAACTAGTTCAATTTCTATGGGTTCATACGTATGGGACATTGAGTAGTTGTAGAAACTGGTGATAATGCGATTGAGAAAAAGGAAGTACGAAGATTCTAGAGCTTATGTGGTTCCGCCTTTTAAGTTATAACTTATATTGACTGGGCGATACCCTAAAAAACTATATTTTGTTATTTTTTGAACATCTTTTTTTTTTTTTTTTTTTTTTTTTAATTCGATAATTACAACGTTGGAAAAGATGAGCTTACAAAAGAGATTATATCATGTCACTGACCTATAAGACATTTGAGCTCAACTGTTTATATATGATAATACAATAAAATGGAATATATGTTTATAATGTGAATTTCTAACAAAAGTCAATGATATTTTGATTTTTAAATTATTGTTTAATTAGTTATTTCAATTTCACAACTTTTTTCTAGCAACTACAGCAACTAATCATGTTATTTTATCTTATTTGACAATCATTAACTTGATTTTGGTCTTCAATGACATAAAAAGTAAATTATACTTTCCTACATTCCCCTCAAGTTGTGCATAGAATCCTTGATGAAATGCACGTCATGCAGAAATTTAATCTAATTTTTGAAAGTATTTATTTAGTCTTTCACCGGAAAGTCGTTTTACTTTTTTTTTTTTTTTTTTTTGAAGTACAAGTAAATTTTACATTTAAATTTTATTTTTAAGTACAAGAAAATGAACTTAACAAAGCAAGACTTGGTATGAATCAATTTGGATGCTCCAAAGGCATGTAAGCCACTATGGTAAACATCAGCAAGACAGCAACCGATAGAATGGCAACAAGGGAAAGATTGGATGGGATTTAAAAGATTTGTAAATGGAAAAGCAAAAAAAGAAAAAGAAAAGGATATTACATACTACCTATCCAAGGTTAGGTCCAATTTCATGTTGTGTATCTTTGGTTTGTATTCACTCCAAGTTGACTCCATTATACAGCTGTTACTATCTCATCACTTTCACCATTAAAAAATAAAATATATAGCCCATATATATATATATAAACATAACAAAAACAAATAAATCAAAACTTGAAAGTTAAGGGGTGTTTGGTTAATGTTTTCAAACAAACATTTTCAGTTTTTAAACAACATTTTACACATTCCTACACATTTTTTCATCCACGTGTATTTTTTTTACAAATATTTTCAAACAAAAATTTTCAATTTTTAAACATATATACCAAACGGTCCCTTAAATTTTGTAAAATCCTTTTCCTTAAAAAAAAAAAAAAAAAAGTTTTGTAAAGTTCCGTTGAAAAAATTGTATATTGACAAGAGTTTGTATTCTCCTACTCCCAGTGTAATTATGGAATGATGGGGAAGAAATAAAATTTCATACTTAACAAAAGTTGAAAATACCTTTAAAGCACAATTATGTAACTCTCTAAATTTGGGGTTAAAATTATTAATTTTATTTTATATATGAAAGTACCATTTGAGAAAGACAGAATTTAAAATAATTTTAGTGAAAAAATATATTTTGACAAAAAAGAAGAAGTAGGAACTTCTATTTTTATATTTGAGAGAGGGTTTAAGAAGGGGTTTGGTCCCAATTCGCCGCTTGTTACAGAGACAGAAGAGAGAAGAAAAGAGCAAGCAAGCGATCATCATGGGCGAAAAGAAGGATTCTTTGGAAGACCCCACAAAGCAAAATCAACAGTAAGCTACCCTTAACCTTTCTTCCTTATTCTTTTTCATTGTTTGTCAATTTTTATTTTTTATTTTGCTGGGTTGCATTCTATATGTTTGATAAATTGCCTCAATGAAAAAATGTCTAAAAAGATTGAAACTTTCAGTGTTGGGAAGCAATTGCCTGACAATCCGGACATCGACATGCAATTCCTCTCCGCCCCTATCAAATCCGCGGTCGACAAATACCAGCTTGTTCCCGAGTTCCTAAAGGTGTTGCATTTGTTTATATTTCATATATCTTTCCCTGTTTATCAGTGTACGTGTGTGAATGGGTATTTATTTATGTGCGTATTTATGTATAAATGTTCTAACTGTGATGTGGGAAATTTTAGGTGAGGGGCCTAGTGAAGCAACACTTGGATTCGTTTAACTACTTTGTGAATATTGGAATAAAGAAGATTGTCCGAGCTAATGACCGTATTGAATCAAGCCTTGACCCCAGTGTTTATGTCAGGTAAGTCATTAGATTAGTTTTAAAAATTCTTGGGTGTATGTGTTGCCTTGAAATTAATATACTTTGTGGGGTAGCATTCGTTTTGTGTTTAGAAGTCAATAGTGTATAAGTTTTAATATGATTGTGGTGTTGCTGTAGGATTAAAAAACATCATAGTACTTGCTCTAGTGGGTGTGCATTTTCTTTTTGGAAAGTTGATTCTAGTGATGAATTTCTGATAGAAATAATGTTTGAAAACCAAGTGTTAAGATTTTGATTTTTTAAGGTTAGTAGTTTCAGTTTCTTTGACTGATTCAGTTCCGTTTTCCTTTCCTCGTTTTTATGCAGGTTTAAAAATGTCAGAATTGGTAAACCCTCAGTACCAAGCGATGGTGTCGATGATGAAATCTGTCCCCAATTTTGCCGCTTATCTGACATGACGTATGCTCTGTTTGCCCTTCATATGCATATCATATATGTTTTTGATTTCATGTAATTTGCTATTCATGGGACTGACTTTAGTCCATATAGTTATTCTATTTATTTTTAATTTTTAAAGTGCTAAGGTGCTGCATTTGAAAGATATATTAATTCTTTTTTGTTTTTGGATTCACCGTTGGTGAATTTGTGTCCTGGCATCCTAAACTAATGACATGAAAGATTTTGTACCGTAGTCTAACCTGCAAAGGCATATGGTTGATAAATAGTTCAATAGAAAAGATTACTTGTCCTAACAATTAGTCATTATTGGATACTTTTTGGTTGAATGCTAAGCAAATAAAAGCATTAAAGCACATATTTATAAACATTTTGCATGAGCTAAGTATTGGAGAACCCACATTAGGTTGTCTCAAATGACTAATGATAAAAAAACCATTGTAAATTGATAATGTGCATCACATGGTCTACTTTTGATGTAGTTGCTACCTACTGCAAACGGTGTGTTAAATTAACGATTGTTCTAAAAGCTTAAGCTAATGGGATATGGTAAATTTAATCATTTAGCTGCTCAATTCTAACACTCCCCCTCACGTGTGGGCGAAAACTACATTTTAATAGGTGAGGCCTAACACATGGGAATTTAAGTGGGAGGTAAAGTAGAGGAGATAAGGATTGAACTTAGGATCTCATGCTTTGATACTATGTTAAATTACCGACTATCCAAAAGCTTAAGTTATTAGAATATGATAAGTTTAATCACTTAACCATAATTCTAACACTTCCCCTCACTTGTGTGCCTAAACTTTCCCTTAATAAGCGGGGGCCCAACAAGTGAGAATTTAACATTTAAATGGGAGGTAGAGTGAAGACAATGATCGAACTTAGGATCTCCTGCTCTAATACCATGTTAAAAACAAGAATAAAATAATATAAAGAAGCAGAAGCAAGAGAGATAAAAGAACACAAGGATTATGTGGATTGGCCAATGGCCTACACCCACATCATAAAACCCTAGTGGCTACATCTTTATTGTATATTCAAGTCATCTATTACAGTGAACCCTAACAGGGTATATATATAGAGATTTCATGCTAGGCTTAGCCCAACATTGGCTTACAACATAACTTCCCTCTTGGGCCATTACATCAATATAAACTCAATACTTTAACACTTCCCCTCAAGCTGGAGCATATAGTCATAAAGATCCAGCTTGTAACATGCAACTGGCAAAATTGCTTGAAGAGGATGAAAACATAGTGAACTGGCCAAAATTGAAGCTAAACCGACCAAAAAAAAGATGAACCAGTTGAAGTTCTTTAATATCAAACAAAACCAAACAAAGGTTTTATAGGGGTTAGGTTATCCTTATCATGGGTAAGGGACAGCTAAAACCTATACCCAAACAACAAAAAATCACCAAATAGGCCAACAAGGGATTCCCCTGTCTACTCTGACCAACAACCAACTTTGGCAGCTGCAACACAAGACAACCTGCTGAGAGCAATAACAACAACCAATAGCAACAACAATTACCAACAAAAACCATCAAGTACCAACAACCACAGCCACACCAACAGCTAACAAGAACAACTAACAAACTTAGATATGAAGGTTGCACAAGCAAACAATCACTAGCAACCATTGGCTCTGATACCACGTTAAATTACCGATTGGCCCAAAAGCATAAGCTAATGAGATATGGTAAATTTAATTAGTTAGGGCTATAAATGAACTAAGCTGTTTATGAACATTTTGAGCTTAACTCAAGAAAAAACTTGTTTATGTTCGTTTGTGCTATTTGTGTGTATGGAAGAGGTGGACTAAATGAGGGAGGGAGTCTTGTGCTATTTGTGTATGGAAGCTAGATTTTTTTTTTTTTTTTTTTTTTTTTTTTTTTAAAATTTAAAACTATAATCACATATCATGAGATCTCATGAGACACGAGATGACCTTTTTTAAGAATCGGGAAATAACTTCAAATTTTTTTTAAGTTTTTTTTTTTCCTCAAATTTTCTTTGAGACAAAATGGGGTGGATAAATTATGTTGGAAACTCTCTTCATGGGAAGTTCGTTCTTATTATGGGGCATTACAACCCACTAATCTGCTTTCTTTTCCATGGAAGCCATTGTGGAAACCAAAAGTTTCTACAAAGGTTAGTTTCTTCCTTTGGGCTGTGGTGTTGGGAAAGATATATATATATATATATATATATATGTATATAAATATATTCCATTTTGGGATGTCTCAAAATATTGTCCTGTTTATAAAAATAAAAGTCATTAATTTACTAATATTCCTATTATACCTCTACTTTATTTTCAAAACTATTTGAAAAAAAAACTAACAAATATTTATAAAACCAATTTAATTGGGGCAGTTTTTTAGTTGTCTCATTAAGAATAACTCTTTTAAAAAAAAAGAGCTGATAAATTTATTTAAGGGTAGTTTTGTAAATTTATATATTTTTATAAGGCAAACAAAATAATAAATAATGTTCTCTTAAGAAGTTTAACTTTTCAAATAAAACAAATAAATTGAGATAGAGGGAGTAAGTTTTATTGATATAAAAAAGGGATGCCCTAGTACACAAGGAGTGTACAAGGGTCAACAAATCAAGTACAAAAATTACAAGAATCAAGAAAATCAAAGAAAGAAGAGAGTGAATCCAATAAAGTTCTAAAGAAAAATAACTTGAGTTTTGGTATACATCTTACATTATCTTCAAAACACCTACTTTTTCTTTCTCCCCCAAAGACACCACATTAAACAATGGGGGACAATTAACCATATATGACCATTTCGATGACGACCAAGTGCTAGGAAAGATATTGACTATCGATAATTTGAGGAGGAGGCAAGTGGTGGTGGTGGATTGGTGTTGTATGTGTAAGAGGAATGGGGAGAGTGATGATCACTTAATTCTACACTACCCTGTAGCTTGAAAGTTATGGAATATGGTATGTTCACTTTTTGGTGTTCATTGGGTTTTGCCGAGTGGTGTTGTGGAACTTCTTGCTAGTTGGACATGCAGCTTTAAAAGACATAGATCCATGGTAATTTGTAGTATGATCTCTCATTGTCTCATGCGGGGGTATTTGGAGGGAAAGGAATGCGCGTACATTTCAGGGGAATGAAAGAACAACTCATGATTTGAACCTTTCCTTCCTTCAAACTCTATTTGAATGGGCAAATGCATCTGTTGTTTCTACTTACAGTTTCTTCCATGAATTTCTTGATTTTTGTACTTTCATTGTTATTTAGCTATAGAAATTCTGCTGGTATCATAGCACACTGCCTGTGTGCTTTTTGTACTATGTACTTTCTCATTTTATTTTACCAAAGTTTTTTACTTATAAAAAAAACTGTTTATAAAATGATATGGTGAAACCATCTAACCTTGTTTTATCTTCATCCGTATCATTTAGGGCCCTCCATTATCTTGTCTTTAGAGAATTCCCTTTCCAGCCATCTGCAACTTGTTTCACTAAGAAAACTAGTCTAGATTCTATACAGTGGTCTCCAATCTTTAAACTCAGAATTGCAGTTTTTACAGAAACAAACAATTAGGTCCTTTGCTTCTTGTTCCCCCATAAGATGTACCCCATCCACTTCAAGCTTGCTGTATTATTATAGCATTTGTGGGAATTGGCCAATCTATAAAAAAACCTCCTTTTTCTGTCTCCATCTTTCAACCAGAGTGCTCTAGATTTTTGGCACCAATTAATTTCCTCAAGATTGGCTCAATTAATTCTAGCTTTAATGCTATAGAGAAAGGGATGTGAAATCATAAAGTTGCTTTTGTTCAGGTGCATGCATCAACTGATCGTCCTATCTGCCCTGTGGCGCATGCTCTATGGTTCCAATATCATGAAAGAGGATGCAATTTATCATCAATCTCATCCTCAACATTATCCTTAGGTATGTCCTAGGGTTCACAGTTGCCCTCTAGAATCTCCATATGGGCCTCCCTCTAGTTTCTGTCATTGAAGTGCTTGTATAGCTCGTGACAAATCTTCAATCATATGCTTCATTTCAGTTATTTCTGTTTGTTAGCCTTGATTTCCTCAGATCCGAATTTTGTGGCTTAGAACTAGGATAACCACTCTTAATTCATCTCTAACAGATTGTTGCAAGTGAGTTATAGAATGAGATGTCCTTTTCATGTTAGTCTGATTGACCTCACTTGAATAGAGAGATTGTTGAACTCCAAAGTGTATCCCTCCTTGGACTATTAGGGAGAGGTGAAATCACAAAGGTGTAGTAGCTAACAGGCTAGACAAAATGGACTAATAGGCCATTTTTTCCCTAAGGCTTAGATGCTAATGTATCATGTTCTTTCCCTGAAAGTCATTTTCTTATCAATCGAGGAAAGGAAGAAGAACATAGCAGTTAATCTTTCTGGTATGTTCTCACGTTGGATTGCATGCCCTTATACCTCAAGAGCCATTGTATAAAGTTCTTGGACATGTTGGGTTAGTGTTCTGAGAAATTCTTGAAGTCATTGAAGTCATTTAATCCGAGAAGTCTTTTACTTAGAAAATTAGAAGATTCTTGCAAAATTAAGTTCATATTTGACTTATGCCTTTGAATATTCATATCTTTGTTGTTTCTGATTGTTTTGGGTTTATGGACCAGGCTTCTCTTTGTTTGCTAATAGTCTGGTGAAGAATATGAAATGCTTATGAGGCCAATGATCTTTAGGTCAACTGGTACTTCCTAATATTTTTAATGGAGGTGTCCAATGTTCGAATCCCCTTCCCCCACTTAAGATGTTAAAAAGGAAAAAAAAAGTTTTGGAGGAATGAAATGTTGCTTAGTACTCAACCGTTTTGGCTGGCAGATTTGGTTCAGGATTGTATCCCTTATGGACAGTGGGGTGTCTTTGTTGAGTTAAAGGAGTATCTGCAACTATTTCAGTTGGAATTTTTTAGCTATCCAGTTGTTGGTTGCTGGGTGGATGTTTTCTTTCTTTTCTTTTCCGTTCTTTCCTTGTTACTTTTATTTATATGCATTATCCATGTTTCTGCATGTGTACAAGAGTACGCATGTACTTTGAAAATTTACATATATGATGGCTGGGACTCAAAGCTCATGTGGCTAGCAAAACTATTTGAAAACTAATTGCTTAAATTCTGAATTATTTTGATATTGATGTGTAAATTCAAGGTATGCTGCTCCAATATTGGTCAATGTTGAGTACAACACTCAAGGAAATAATCCCCAAAAAACCAGATTTGAGAAGGTATTTCTAGAATCGACTGTGGTTATATTTGGTGACTTGAGTTTGGATATTATATAAGGTTTGTTCTTGCAGAATGATGTTAATATTGGAAGAATGCCTATCATGTTAAGGAGTTGCTGCTGCGTATTATATGGAAAAGATGAAGCTGAACTTGCAAGACTTGGTTTGTGTGCACAGAATTCAATTAATTAGCTCTTTCCTGTCCCTGCTTTTGTGGTCTTACTTCTATGTTCTGTTGTTACATATATATAATTATTTTTTGGACGTGGATTACAGGTGAGTGCCCCCTTGATCCTGGAGGATATTTTGTTATCAAAGGGACAGAGAAGGTATTATTCTCTCATATTATAATGTATTCTATTATTGGGTAGAATGTTAAGAAATATTTTTATGAAAAAAAGTTGAAAAATGGTTATTTTAACTGTACATGATTCTGTTCTCAGCCTTTTTTTTTCGTAGTAGTTTCTGATATTTGTATATTATGACTCCTCTGATCATCCCCAGGTGATGTTGATACAAGAGCAACTATCTAAGAATAGGATTATTATTGATAGTGACAAGAAGGGAAAGTGAGTATTTCTTTTTGCCTTTTGTATTACTTAGCCTTTTCCAATTATCTTTGTGTTCCTCTTTTTTCATTATTTTAGTTGTCATATGAGTTTTTTCTGCAATTCAAGTGATCTCTGGTGGGTGTCGTTTTAATGATAAATTTTATCCTTACTTTGGGTAGAAACTACAATGGCGCCAAATGTATGGTGTCAAGCATCATAGCTGTAGAATTTTTTTGGTGGTCAAGCCCCGCCTATTTCTACTAAGGAAGTTTAGTTGTATTTTATAATATAAATATATATTAGTGTGTGTGTGTGTGTATGTATATCACTTCTTTATTTTAACCTCTCAAAAAATTTTTTTTTTTCAAAGTAAAATTTCATTAAAAAAGCAGAAAGGGCAGACCCATGTACACCGGAAGTGTACAATAGATTTACCAAAATTAAACGCTAAAAATATCGGTCGAGGAAATCAGGGAAAGCAGCACACAAACACTACCTGAAACATTTATCCACTCAAACAACCTCTTGTGGATTAAAAGCTTCGGGTTATGAACTGATCTTCCCCAGCCCTCAAAGCCCGAGCATTCCTCTCCCTCCATAGACCCCACATAGGGTGATGAGGGATCATGCTCCAGGTTTCAACATTAGAACTCCTGCTAAACTTGCCGTTCCAACTTGCTGAAAGCTTCACAACATCTTGTGGCCTAACCCTATAAACCCTTAACAGTGAAAATTCTATGTCCAAAGCTCTCTTGCCATTGTTCAATGGAGAAGTGGATGATCATTAGTTTCCCTATTCCTCTTACACATGCAGCACTAATCTATCACAACTAATCTCTGCTTTCAAAGGTTATCTGTAATTAAAATTTTCCCAAACATTGCAGTCCGTAGTACAAAGCTAGCCTTTGTCAAAACTTTAGGCTTCCAAAGACTCTTTCAAGTATATGACTGATGAGATGTTGAGTGTAACACTCTATAATAGGATTTGACTTCGAAGACATTCTGTGAAGATAGAGTTCACAAAGTGTATCTGTTACTCGTCTTTTCTCCAAAAGAAAGTTAAATCCATAAAAGTCGCGATCGACTGTAGTTCCCAGCCTTGGATGAGGCAAACAAAACTGATATCCCAATGGTAACTATCCCCTATGCACAAAACTTTTTTTCAAATCAGGTTGGAGGGAATAGGTGACAGGCCAAATGAAAATCTGTGTATTTTATTTAGACAACTTGTTAGGCCATCTATATAAATTACATGACCATAGTTAGTAATATATGGAATGTAATATATATAGTATGGAATAGTGTGCGTTCCATTAGGTTTAAGATTTCAAAAAATATTTTTAAATGTTGGCATAAAAAACAAAAATGAAAAAAAAAGTCAATAGATGTACCTACAGGTATATTACAGATTTAAATGAAACATTTCCCATAAAATAAGTCTTGAATAGACGAAGTTGCGAAGTAGATGTCTGCGTCAGTGAGGGTAATATTAATTGAGGATAAAATGATGTAGAATCTTTCGAGATGGTTAGGACATGATACCTATGAATGTTCTAGTACAAAAGAGTGACTATATTGATATGGAACGGACAAAGAGAAATAAGAGCAGACAAAATAATGCTTAAAAGTTATAAGGCATGATTATTAGAAAATAAGGAAGTAACTGGAGACATGTCCCAGCATGATCAAGTGATATAAAAGGTTCCATGGTGCCAACCATGGTTAGTTGGGCTTGTGGCTAGCTACATTAGCCAAGTATTTTTACTCAAATCATATTACTGATATATTTTCACTATAATATGGATGCAGTTAATCATGCAGAGTGTTTCTTAATTTTTTTTGGGGTGGGGGGGGGGATTTAATTTTCAATAGTTTTGTTACTGGTGGTCTTTTATGTTATTATACTAGTCCATTATGACTTCCTGACTAATGTTTGTAACTCATTTGTATTCTTCCTAATTTTAGTTTTGGTACTATGTAATCACTTAATATGTATTTACGGCTGCTTCCATTGGGTGGTTTCAGCATCAACGCATCTGTGACAAGCAGCACTGAGGATCGGAAAAGCAAAACAGTTATCTTGATGGAAAAGGGGAAGATGTATTTGCACCTAAATATGTTTTCGGAAAAGGTCTTTGCATAGCTACCATTTATTTTCCCCTTTTTGTCCATCTCTGATCCAAGTTTATTTGCTTCTCTCTTTTTCGTAGTTATTGTAAGATTATATTGTTGATAATTTTAAATTATTAACATTTGCTACAGATTCCTATTATGGTAGTCATGAAGGCAATGGGAATGGAGAGTGATCAAGAAGTTGTACAGATGGTTGGAAGAGATCCTCGTTATAGTGCTGTACTTTTGCCATCCATTGAGGTAGCAATATGGTCAAGGATTTGAAGTCTACATTGAATCTCTTTGTTGGAAATGTCAAATATTGTTTATGCAATCTAACTAAAATTTATAAGTCAAGGCAGAATTTACCCCCAAATTTTCTAGCTTGTGATGTCACTAAGTATCCCAATTTGTCACAGCCACACCATGTTTACAAGAGCAGTCTCCCAACCTTTATTACTTTCCCGCAAAGTAGAAACTAGATTAGCTCCCTTTTCAAAACTCACAGCAGGGATCACTTGGCTAAATTTGCCTTCCACAAGAAAACCAAGAGAATACATTGATTCCATGCACAACACACACTCATTTTTCTACTTTGCTGTTGAAACCGTGAGCTGCCTTAGGGAATTATATGTGTTACTGCCAAATAATTGTCAACAAGCAGTTAACAAGTAATTTCCCCCTTAGACATGCCCACTTGCATGGGATTGCCTCAGGTTACAAACGGCTGCTGCTTTCTTGGCCCATCCATGATAATTGCTCTAACTTGCTGTTGCCATTTGTTGCCTAAATGTGCACAATTATAAAAAAAAATTCACTTCCCATAGGGAATGTAATTGGCAGCCCCCTTAAAGATGTATAGGAGGTTAGGGAAAGCAGGTTCTAGTGCTCAAGCATTAATTTGGGATGTTTTGGATGATGAATAGCTCTCTTGGTACCTTGCTTAGTGTATCTAAAGCTGAATTGAATCTTATTTATTTGTAATCTCCAGATTTCTGGAATGGGCCGTCCTTGGCTGTAGCAAAACCCTATGAGTTGTTCTTTTCCTATTTGGTTAAGAAGTCCTTAAAGTACTTTTTTCCTTGTAATTAGTAAACCTTGTCTTTCTACAAATAGGTAGGAGTCCTTGGTATGATTTCTTAGGATAGCCTAGTGTTTTATATTTCCTTATTTAATGTTCTATTCATTGTTTTAATACCAAACAGCCATCAACACATTCAAAATCCCATTTTTTTTCATTGCATAAACCCTTAAACATCAACACTTATTCAAGAACCTTTCAAGATCTCATCAAGAAATTTAATATAGTGTTGAATTCCTAAAGATCCTACATCAAACTATCTGAAGTTGGCAATGGGAGCTGCTTTCATGATCCATTCTACTGAAATGAAGGTTTTTCTGTTTGTTTGTTTTTTGATTTTTTTTTTTGTTTTGTTTTGTTTTTTTTGTTTTTTTTTTAATTTTTACATAAGTAAAGTTTCATTAAAAAAATCTAGAAGGGTGCTACCCATGTACACAAGAAGAGTACAATGGTACATCAGTTTAAATGCTAAAAGTACATTGATCTATTAAATTAGACAAAGCAGTAAAAGAAAACAACCCAACAACATTTATCCACTCAAACAGAGTCCTGAGGAATACAAAAATTCAGCTGATGAAAAGATTTTTCACAACCCTCAAGAGTCTGAGCATTCCTCTCTCGCCAAAGACCCCGCCAGAGGCAATGGGAAATCATACTCCAAATCTTATCATTACAAATGCCCAAAAGTTGGATAGGATGGCCCTTACGTAAGGATTATATTGCCCCGAATTTTTATGAAATACAGGATGCTCATTAAATATAAATAATAAAATAAGAAACTAATTTTCACTTCTACACCTGGTGAACTTGTATTTCTGACTAGCTAAAAGCTTTACAACACCTTTTGGCATAATCCAATGCACCCAAACAATGAAAAAATCTTGAAATAAAGCTTTCCAGCCACTATGCAATGGGATGTAGATGATCAATAGTTTCCCATCCTCTTGCACATGCAGCACCAATCTAGAACAACGATTCTCCACTTCCGATGGTTATTTGTAGTGAAACGTATCTGCAAAGCTGTTTTTTTTTTTTTTTTTTTTTGTGGGAATTTTTAGGTATTGTTGTAGGTATTGTTCATACTAGTTCACAGCCCTTGAAAGTGTGTTTCCTTGTTTTCCTTCCTTTCAACTCCAACTCAAATCTTTTTACATACCCTTCAAAATCTTGAATCCCTAAAATTTTCAAACATTTTAGATCATAAATAGGCTCTGTAACATTCCAAGCCGTACAACCTTTACCGTCCCTAGAGAATTCCAGCAAGTTGTTTTCTTAGTTTTTAACTTTTTGTCCATCAAAGTCGTTGAATCTTTGAAGGCATAATTCAATCTTGAAACCTAACCTTTCTCCTGTGATCTCAGATTCTAGATTTATAGATTCTTGTAACTCTAATCCCACCATAACCAATATAGATAAAAGTTGTATCAAGTGCACAAACCTCCCCTTTGACCAGGTCTGGGAGATGTGATGGAGAGGCAACTTACCCTAAATCTTTATTATGTCATTCTATTTACCCTTTTTATTCTTCTATCAACTTGTGGATGTGCTTGCACCCATGTATACACAGAGATGCACATGTTTGTATACCAGCGTGATGTCACTCATGGATGTTAGCCCAGTATATCCAGAAAGTATACAAGATTATTTATTTATTATTATTATTGTTATTGTTATTATTATTATTATTATTATCTCATCATCATCTGTGTAGTAGATAATAAAATTGAAGTTAGTGCTTTGTTATAAGTAATTATAAAATTCTTTGTTGGTTGATTATTGCCTGATGTATCTTTTGAGTGTTGGCATTGTAATTTATATTTCTGACTTTGTTATTTATATTTGGGGCCTGCAAACCCTTCTTTGATTCTTTAATATGTTCCCTTTTAGTCTTACCTTTTTAGTATGTTGCTCAACTTTCAGGAATGTGCAAACAAGGGTTATTCACGAAACAGCAGGCTTTGGAGTATCTTGATCCAAAGGTGTGATGCTGCTTGATATTTTAATGCAATTTATTTCATTAATGTGTCATTTCACTCCTTGGTGTTAATAACTTGAAGTGTACTTCTGTGGTTGAAACATACAGTGGACTGTTATAGCATTATTGGATCCAACACTACTCCTATATCATTATTGGTGATGCAGTTGTTGGGTCATTATCCTGTTGTTTGATTCTGTTCTTCTTGGCTGAAAAAAAATAGTTTCCACTCTTTTCATTGTGAATTTGTAGATATTAATTTGACATTAAAGATATCTTGCTTTGTGGCAATGTAGACTTCCAATGGCTGAAATTTTTGAAATATTTTTGTTTTTGTTTTTTTTTTTTTTTTTTTTGTGGGTTGGATTATGGTTAGGTTTGTTGGATCTTCAGGTCTAGCAATGAATCTTCAGAATCTGATACTTATAAAAATAGGGGGAATTTTGAGAATCTGATATGCAGCTTATTTTATGAATTGTGAGAAAAGAGACCATGCATAGTGGACAAGTTAAATGCTCCCCATGGTGACATTTTTTTATTGTTGAGCTTCGCATGTGTGGCTTGAAATGGAACTCTCTTCCCTATCTTCTCTATAATATATGGTTATAATTTTTTTGGTTGAGCTGTTTTGACCCAAAAGAATCTACCGCATGGATGGGCATGTCATCTATGCAGTCAAGTGAAATTGGTAAAGTTTCCTGATTTCTTTTGATTGGTTGCTAAGTAACACGGCCACTTCTGCAATGGATCCATTCTTCTTTACCTTTTTAACAATTTAAATAAAATAGGCCATGTTTAACACTCTTTACACTTGCCATAATGATGAAAATTTCCAAATTTGGACATTCTAGAGATGTGTTGGACCCATTGTGACCTATTGCAACATAAGCTTGTAACTATGTTTATTTGACACATTATAAATATCTATACATACACACATAGAGTATAAGTATATTTTGTTGGTAAAGTTACAGACAATTGGTGGGTTTTAAATCTATGACCTTAGTCTCAACCTTGCTCTCGCAAGAAAAAAAAGGGGGGGAGGGGGTGAGGAATATGTGTGTGTGATATTATGTAAAAATGAGCATTTTAATTGGTTTTTTTAGGGTTACACTTACATTGAAGAGAACTTTTAAAAAATTGTATGGCTATTTCTCTTGTCCCAAAATTATTTTTTTTGGGATAAATAAATCCATTTGAATTTGCTTTGTAGTGCTAAGTTGTCAACTTAGCATTAGTATCTTTAGAATTTGTCTTGGTATCTATGGAACTAGTATCCTGAAATAGATTGATTTTGATGTGTTCTTTGATTTTAAGTGGTACAGGGTGTCATGTGTTTCCTAACTCCATATGGTATTGCTGTTGCAGGCGAAGAGGACTTATGCCAGTGCATCAGAAAAGGTCTTCTTTATCTTATATATATGCGTGTGTATGTGTGTGGATAATGTATTTGTTTTGATCTGCATTTCAAATAATATTTGCACATACAATCACAACATATATGTATGTATGTAAGATTTCTTTTCAATTGCAAACAATTTATCTTTGTAAAAATTTTACTCCAACTACTCTTGATTTTTTTATAGGGAGCTTTACCCGTCCTTCGAGATATGTTTCTTGCAAATGTACCAGTAAGTTTTGTTTCAACCTTTTGAGCTTGGAAATTTATGATGGTCTCCATTGTTCTTTTATTTTTTATTGTTTTTTTCTAGGTGCGCCATGGTAGCTTCCGTGCAAAATGCATATATGTTGCTGTAATGTTACGACGTGTGATAGATGCATTTCTGAATAAGGATACAATGGATGACAAGGTAATTAGTTTAATTCCAAAACTAACCAAACTTTCCTAGTTTTAAGTGATAAGCGTGTATTAGACAATTTCTCTTTTTATGGTGTATGTATGAATCTTTATTTGAATGTTTAATAGATTTCAATAGCCTATTAAAAATGGTTTAAATTAATTATTATAGTGTTTTTATAGAATTCAACATGGTTTAAGTTATTTACGTGTAATCTAACATACATATTTTATGTGTTTTGAGGTCCAAAATATGTAATAGTGAATTCATGTTAAATATTATTGACATCTCCTTGTTAAAATTGATTTGTCGATTTTTTTTTTGGTTGTCTTTTAGCTGTGGTTGCATATTCAAAACACATTAATTCTAATTCCCTTTTGTCTATTTGTTAGTGGAGTAGGTTTCAATAAACTGAATTTTTTTTAGAGAAAATTTGTGTGAGCAGTTGGATTTTTTTTTGTGTCTTCTTTCATTTTGGCTTCAGCAGTTAGATTGATTTCATCATTCTCAAATAGTAGAGTAGTGGAATTTAGTTAGACTCAGTTTTCTTAGAGCAAAAATTGTGTCATCACTCATCGCTGAGTTTTTCTTGGAGTTGTGATATATTTTTGTATATATTTTTTTTTATGCGGTGGCTGGAATTTATATGTTTTGTAAAGTAATTTTTAAAGAAATCTTTTAGTAGCTGGACATATTTTCTACAAAATGGCTATGCCCGTAACAAATTATACAAAATAGTTATGTCATAATACAATAATTTCTATAAATAGGCAAAAGCCACAAACCAAACATGATAATAATATAATTATTATAATACTATCTCTCCGAGTCTCCCACCATGTCCACCCAACTATGTCTGCATTTTCTCAACCAATGTATATTCATTTTTGGGATTCTGCTAGAATTCTTACTATTCAAAGTAATTATAATATTATCCTTAATATTAAAAACTCTATACTTTACTACCAATCAAAGTACCAAACATGGGGTAACGTGAGAATTATAGAGTAAATGGCAAAAAAAGCAAAAAAGCAACAGAGCAACACAATTAACAAAAAAAGCAATGTAGAGTAACCTATTCAAACCAAACGGCTCGTAGAGCAAGAGTAGTAGCAAAATCAAAACAAAACCCAACACACTGTATCATCTACCTACACGCAGATGATCCTAGCAAAAACCCACTAAGCGAAAAGAATGTAGCATCTCCCCAACGAAACCATCTTAGTCCCTGAAACTTGATCCGTCTCAATCACCGATCTGTCAGCTTGCCGAAAAGAGTGTATACGACCAATACTCAGACAATGGATACGCCAACCCGAACCTTGTATGGCCTGAGAGGCAGTCTCTTGGGAATGGAAAACAGGCGGTGGTTTGGGGACATTGAAGATGCAGAGGAAGGGTTTGAGTGAAGATTTATGGGGTTTTGAAGGGTTTATTTGAGATTTGGGCAATGAGGAGGAAGTGGAGTCCATTTGTGTTATTTGGCGGTGAATATAAAGGATTAATATGGGTTTTAAGTGAGAGTGAGGGGTTATATCGGTGTGGTGTTTGAAGCAGTGAATGGGCACGACCAGTTTTGATTGAATTTATTGAACTTTGACTGACTGGGATACAGCGGATGGCACTAACATTTTCTTTTGGCTGTGCTATTTCAGGTTTTGTTTTTTGACATGTGCCTGTTTTTAAAGTGGTTTTTTTCCCCTACATGGCAGAACAGGAGACATTTTAGCATTTAACTCTCTCACCATTTGCTTTTATATATAGTGTATTAAATTTTATGTGTGTGTGTGGTCATGTGGTGGTTGGGGGGGGAGGGCTTAGGTGGGTTTGAGATTCAAAATCTTGCCATGCAAAGAAAGAAATTGTAGGTGATGCTGCAATTTTTTCCTCAGATTAGGCCACTGACTTTGATGCTATAATCATCTCCCACCCCTCTTCTTTATGTTTATCAGTTTTACATGCGTGACATTGGCTGATTGGTGCTTTTCACACCCATGGTCATTGCTTGTTCTTGATAGAATGTATGCAAGCTTGAAATGCATGTATATCTATGAGTAGTATGTAGGTGTGTGAGTCCTAAACAGATTATTTTCCTTCATTTTATAGGATTATGTGGGAAACAAGCGGTTGGAGTTATCTGGCCAGTTAATTTCTCTACTCTTTGAGGTACCGCTTTAAGCTTTGTACTCCTAGCTGGAATTTTGATACACAACCTTCATCATCTTGTGTTCAATTTCTTATTTGTTCTTATCTCCATTGGTCTTATATCCTAGGATTTGTTCAAGACGATGATTGATAATGTTAAGAAGAAGATGGACGAAATCATGGGAAAGCCTAGCAGATCTAGCCGATTTGACCCTGTGCCAGTAAGTCATGGGAATTATTTTATTGACATCAAGGTTTTTTGGATAAGTAGTTTTGAAATTGTTAGAACTATGGTTAAATGATTAAATTCACTATTTCCTAACAACTAAAGCTTTTGGGACATCGGTCATTTATCATGGTATTAAAGCCACTTTATAGTGGCCTTCAATTGCTTTCACTCTCTTTACAATTTTTTCTGTTATCCTGTGGCCTCTAGAAAACAGAGAGAGAGACTTTTGATATCCAGGTTGTTACATCTTTTATTTTGTTAGCCTATTTTAGTTCTAAACCATAGGTGTCATCTGCATTAATTGTGCTTTTCTGCTGATGCTTACAACATACCAGGTTGCATTTCTGTTGGGAAATCTCAAGCATGTAATTTTTAATACTTCTAAAGTACCAGGTTGCGGTACTGATTATTACATAAAAAAAAGCATTTGACATTTATATAACCAAACAGCAGTTCCTGATTTCAACTTAATTTTTGTTAAAATGCTAATTGCATTTTAATTTTTTGTTAATGAGGTATTTGCTTATACAAAAAATATCATTTCTAATTGAGAAATGTCATGCTGTGGTTTTTTGGTTTTGTTGTGTTTGTGTGGGTGTAGTATCTTTGTGGAGACAGTATTACAAATGGCCTGGAGAGGACGCTTTCTACAGGTAACTTCAATGTCAAACGGTTCAGGATGGATAGAAAAGGCATGACACAGGTTCGTTATATTACAATATCTACATTTCTGTTATTGTTCTTTGATGCCTTCTCTTTCTTACCATGTTGCTTAAATTGTTATTTAATTTTCCAGTAGGTATTCTGATGTAATTCAAAGTGGTAAGAATAAGTACAAAATTAGAGGCAGGGATCTAAGGCTGATGCTCTAATTTGATTTTTTCTTGCTTCTCTTCCACCCTCAACTAGGGACATTAGGGTTTGAATTGAAGAAAATTGAGGATGAGGGAGTGTTTAAAATTGAACCAGAAGTAGAAAATAGAAACAAGATTTATAATTGCTAGTAGCTTGTTTGGATGGATGAGAGTAGAGGGGAGTATAGTAGAGGGAGGGAGAGTAAGTAAAATTACCTTGTTTGGATGTTTTTTAAGGGAGGAGGGGGAGAGATTTGGAGGGGTTCTAACTACATCTAACCTCTCATTTTTAATTCCCCCAAATTGGAGATATTTGGAGGGAGAGTAGAGAATAAAAATGTTTGACCAAATGACTTATCAAATTTACTCTTACCATATTATTAATATTACAAACTATGAAAAGACTAATTATTCCCCCCCTTTCCCCCTTAATTTTAAAAACATCCAAACTGATGGAAATCAAGATCAATTGATTGAGACTTGAACTAGAATTGCATTAAAATTAAGAATTAAAGCTGGAATTACAGAGGAACTGGAGAAACAAGTTTCTGTCCAGGTCTGAAAATAAATTAAATTCACATAAAAAATACTGATTGTACTCTTACATAACAAGCCGATATAATCTCAGCTCAAAATGCTTTTGTGAGAGATAAACAGATCCTTGACCCTGTTCTTATTGCTAATGAATGTCTTGACAATAGATTGAAGTTTGGGGTGCCGGGGCTGATTTGTAAATTGGATGTTGAGAAAGCTTTTGACCATGTAAATTGGAGTTTTCTTTTGCAAATGTTAAAAAGAAGTGGGTTCTCAGCCAAGTGGAGACAATGGATTTCCTTTTGCCTATCTACAATCCGCTTCTCTATCTTGATTAATGGCTCTCCTTGTGGGTTTTTTGGTAGCTCTAGAGGTTTGAGACAAGGTGATCCATTCTCTCCTTTGTTGTTTGTGTTGGTGATGGAAGCTCTGGGAAGGATGTTGGATAAAGCAGTTCTTGAAGGTTGCTTGTCAGGATTTAGTGTGGGTAACTTGGAGGGAAGATCCTTGGCTGTGATGCTAACCTAGACCAAATTTTGATTCTCTGTATGATTCTTATTTGGTTTGAGGCGTTGTCAAGTCTAAAGATTAATTTGGGTAAGTCTGAATTGGTTCCAATTGGAGTAGTGCAAAATTTTGACTTATTGCTTAATGTCCCTGGCTGCAAGCAGGGCTCTCTACCAATGAAATACCTAGGTCTTCCTTTGGGTGCTAATTTCAAGGATAAGTCTATTTGGAATCCGAACCTGGAAAAAATGGAAAGGAAATTGGCGGGTTGGAAACGCTTGTATTTATCAAATGGAGGTAGAGTCACTCTAATCAAAAGCATCCTTTCTAATTTACCCACTTACTTTTTATCTCTATTTCCTATTCTTGCTAGTGTGGCTAACCGAATTGAGAAGCTTCAGCAAAATTTCTTATGGGGGGGTCTTGGTGATGATCCTAAAATTTATTTGGTTAAATGGGCTATTGTATGTGCTCCTATTTCTTTAGGTGGATTAGGGATTAGGAAGATAAGTCTTTTCAATATAGCTCTACTTGGGAAGTGGTTATGGAGACTTGGGATTGAGAAGGATGCCCTTTGGAGACAAGTGATAGAGCTGAAATATGGTCGTGTATGGGGGGGCTGGTGTACCAAATTTGTTAATGGTCCTCACGGTATTGGTTTATGGAAGAGTATCAGTCAGGGTTGGCCTTCTTTCTCTCACCATATTCGATATGATATTGGTGATGGGTCTAGTGTGAAGTTTTGGCAAGACCGTTGGTGTGGGGAGACTCCTCTTGCAGTTAGCTACCTTGACCTATTCAGATTTTGCAGGAATAAAGAGGCTAGTGTGGTTGAGCTTATGAAATCCCCCAATGGAGTCATTTTTTGGGATGTGAGCTTCTTTAGGGGTGTGCATGTTCAAGGATTAGAGGCTTTGTCAAGCTTCATGGTAACCATATATGGTTCTTCAATAAAGGAATTTGGTGAGGATAAGATGTGTTGGATTCCTAGCAAAGATAAGGGGTTCTTAGTGAAAGATTATTGTAGAATTTTTGCTGGTCCTATTATCTTCGGTTTTCCTTGGAGAAATATTTGGAAGCAGAAGATTCTCTCCAGAGTAGCTTTCTTTGTATGGACTGCTGTCTTAGAGAAATGCTTGACGATTGATAATTTACAAAAAAGGAAGATGTGGATTCTGGATTGGTGTTACATGTGCAAGAGTAATGGTGAATCAGTTGACCATCTCTTCCTTTATTGTCCCGTTACTATGGATCTATGGTCTATGGTTTTGGGCTTATTTAGTGTTTCTTGGGTTATGCCACATTCTATTTTGGGGCTATTAGGTGTTGGAAAGGCAGCTTTGGTTGTCATTGAAATTGTTATATATGGTCCATTGTTCCCCATGCTTTAATGTGGTGTCTTTGGAGGGAGAGAAATAGTCGTTGTTTTGAAGATTTTGAGAGATCTATTCCAGACCTCAAGCTTCTCTTTTTTAGAACTTTGTTAGATTGGTTGTTTGCTTTGCAAAACCAATCATTTCCTTCTTTTATTGATTTCCTAGATTCTTGCAATTTTTGTATTTGATTTGTTGTTCCCTTGTTCACTCCCTGTGTACTAGGGTGCTTCCTTCCTTTTTGGTTTCAATATATCTTATTACTTATATAAAAAAAAAAAAACTATTAGGAAATAAAGTAGCTAATAGTTACATAAGTCAAAAGCTAGAATTAAAGAGCATACATGACAGATATGAGAAAAATAAAGGGGCTACTGGCTGCCCTAAGAGGTCAAAAAGGGTGGCTGGCTGTTTGACTTGTAGAGGGTGGTTGGTTGTCAGTCCTAATGGTAGAGGGGGGGTTGGTTGGCTGGCCTAAGGATAGAGGGTGGCTGCATCATACTCCCCTCCATAAAGGAAACTTGCCCTCAAGTTTCAGTTGGAAAATAAGGCTTCAAATGCTTCACATTGAAGGCATTAGATATGTTTAAGTGAGGGGGTAGTTGGCATTGTCATTGATATTAGTCAATACTTTGCATGGACCTACTTTCCTTGCTCCCAACTTGGAATAGGAGCCATGAGGACACCTTTCTTTAGTCAAAATCACCCATACAAGGTCCGCTTCCTTGAAAATTAGTCTCCTTTGGTGGATATAGCAGCAGCCTTGTAGTTTGCATTGGAATGTTCAATCTCTCCTTGACTTGTGCATGGACAGATTGTATAAAATCTGTCATTTCTGTTGCTCTTGCATTCTCCTTCTTAGAAAGTGGCAAAGGTGCCAAATCTAAGACACTCAAAGGTTTATTCCCATACACAACTTCAAAAGGAGATATGTTAATAGTACGATTAAGAGAATAGTTGTAAGCAAATTCAGCCAAGGGAAGGATACTTTCCCAATTCCTGGGATTTTCTCCAATCAAGCATCTCAAGAGATTTCCAAGACTTTGGTTGACAACTTCAGTTTGACCATCCTTCTGAGGGTGGAAAGAAGTGCTAAAGCTCAATTCAGTTCCTATCTTGCGCCATAGAGTTAGCCAAAAATGAGCAGGACATTTAGCATCCTTGTCGGAAACAATAGATAGGGATACGCCATGAAGTTTGTAGACTTCTTTGATAAATAAAGCAGCCATATTGGAAGCATCCGAAGTCTTCTTGCATGGGATGAAGTGAGCCATCTTGGAGAAGCAATCCACTACCAGCATGATTGAATCACTCTTTCGTTGTGTAGGTGGAAGGCCAAGAACAAAATCCATACTAATATATTCCCATGGTTTATTAGGCTTTGGAAGGGGGTAAATACAGACTTGCATTAGTGGTTGTACCCTTTCCTTTTTGACAAACTTGGCACCTTAGAATATGCCACTCAAAACCAGCGACCTTAGCTTGCATTTCCACCAAGAAATTAGTCCTCCTACTCAACCAACCAGCCACTTTGTTGAGAATTCCCGACTGATGTTTCATTGAGAAAGTGAATTGCTGCAAAAAGCTTACCCACTTAGCATGCCTCTTGTTCACATTAGATTGGCTATTGAGATATTTCAAAGCCTCATGATCGGTGTGTAGAATAAACTCCTTGTAGGCCAAATAGTAACTCCAATGGTTGATTGATGGCTTGAACAATAGTATAGAATTCCTTGTCATAGGTAGAATACCTAAGTTTTACTTCATTCAACTTTTCATTAAAGAATGCTATGGGCTGCCCTTCTTGGCTAAGGACACCCCCAATTCCCACTCTTGATGCATCACAATTAAGCTAAAATATTTTGTCAAAATTGGGCAAGGCAAGGATAGGAGCTTTGGTTAACTTCCTCTTCAAAAGTTGGAAGCTTTCTTGAGTTTCATCAGTCCAAACAAAGGACTTTTGTTTGAGACTCGTGAGAGGTGCTGCAATGGTGCTAAATTTGCTAATAAACCTTCTATAAAAGGTAGCAAGACCATGGAAACTCCTCACCTCATGCACACTAGAAGGTGTAGGCCAATCAACAATTGCCTTAACCTTGTTTTCATCCATGAACACTCTTTTGGAAGACACAACACGCCCCATGAACACCACTTGATCCATCCCAAAGCTACACTTTTTCATGTTACCATAAAACTTTTCTCTCCTCAAAATGTCGAGCACAAGCTGTAAATGCACCAAATGATCCTCCAAACAACGGCTATACACCAAAATATCATCAAAATATACCACAACACAAACCCTCAATAGTGGTTGCAACATTTGTGTCATCACCCTCATGAAAGTGCTAGGTGCATTTGTCAAACCAAATGGCATAACAAGCCATTCAAATAATCCATGATGTGTCTTGAATGCCGTCTTCCATTCATCTCCTGGGCGAATTCTAATTTGATGATACCCGCTTAGCAAATCAATCTTGGAAAACACCTTTGCACCCACCAAGCAATCTAGCATGTCATCCAATCTAGGGATTGGAAAACGATTGTTGATTGTGATCTTGTTGATAGCTTTACTATCGACATATATCCTCCAAGAGCCATCCTTCTTAGGAGTCAAAAGAGCGGGTACTGCACAATGGCTAATACTAGCCCAAGTGACTTTCATAACTGTTGGATTAGATTTGAATTAGAGGTTGTAATTTCATCTTAGGAATGCAACTTATTGTCTTGTTTATGAGTTTTTATAATAACAATTTTCTAGAGAATTGAATAGCATTTTAGCCAACGCTTGGGGCTTTCCTCTCCCTTAATTTTGGGGATTAGTTTGGTTGTTCTTGCTAATTCGATAGCTTGATATGGCTCTTGGATTTCCCCTATTAAACTCTCTTTTTCTCTCATTCATATTTACAATTGCATAAAAAATCCTCTCTTGACAGGTACTAGCTAGGTTATCATTCATAGCGGCTCTGGGGCACATGACGAGAATCTCACCACAGTTTGAGAAGTCTAGGAAAGTCAGTGGACCTCGAGCTTTGCAACCTAGCCAGGTAAGCTTGAAGTGTCTGCACTACCTTTAAAAGCTATCTTCACTAAATTATTTTTATGTGGTAGCATAATGATTATCTTGTTTTGTGCTATGATACTTTTGTCACAGTGGGGCATGCTTTGCCCATGTGATACTCCAGAAGGTGAAGCTTGTGGTCTGGTAAAAAACTTGGCCTTGATGACTCATGTTACAACTGATGAAGAGGAGGGCCCATTAATTTCTCTGGTAAGTTTCAGTTTTTTTAAATTTTAAATTTTTTTGTTAGGCAAGATAAATTTGAATAAAAAAACCTACTTCGTGGAAAAAACATGAAACAGCCAAGAGAATACAACAAAGACTAAAAATTATGTTAAAATTTTTATTATATTCTGAAAGTTTGGTGACACTTTTTGAAAATTTTAGGCTAAATAATTGAAAGTGATACCTCCTCTAGAAGTCTTATGTGAAACTACCTTGTAACTGTTGCTTTTATCTCAAAGTAACATAAAAATCTCCTTATGCATGGAAAATTTATGTTTAATAATTTCAGCACAAAGCCTTTAAACCAAATAGATTTTTATTTGGATTTCATCTAAAAATATATGACTTGGCCTGATTTAACATTTATCAAATTTGCAATCGTGATTTACTAATAAAAAAAAGGAGAAAAAGAAGAACATTTGCTACTATAGTTCAAAAACAGTATTTGATGGGGAAGCTCAAGTAAGGATTTATTTTAATTTAGTCTTATTTAATTTAGGAGTTAATTGTGATGTTAGCATTTTTATTTCCTAGAGTCAACATTATTTTTGTCATTCAATAATTGGAATTTCCTCAAGTCATTTAAAATTAGGTTTCCTAATTCAATTAGAAGTAGGGTTTCCTATGTCAGTTAATGATAGATTTAATAGTCTATATAAACATAATAATTCCCTTGTATGGAGTACATTGTTATGCTTATATAGAGAAAAAAAAAAAAATGATGTACTCCTATGGAGACGACCTTCTTTTGATAATGATTAAAATTTCTCTTGAAATTGTCTCAATGGTCTAGAGTTGATGCAGACCAACCAACCCTAGGAGCTAGCTCTCAAGGGTTTTCTCTTTCTTTTTTTGCACTTTAGCATGAGGGAAAATCCTCACTTGTGATGATCTCATTAAGAGAGAATACACGTTAGTAGAGTGGTGTTGCATGTGTGGTTATAATGGGGAGACATGGAGCATTTTCTCTGACATTGTAGTGTTGCGTTTAAGTTATGGAGCTTTATTTTTGGTTCCTTTGGGTTTCAACGAGTGTTGCTGGAAAAGGCTAACGATCTTTGTTGGTTTCTATTAAATTACCGATTGTTCCAGAAGTTTAAGCTATTGGAATATGGTAAATTTAGAGTCCGTTTGGATATAACTTATTGCTGAAAATTGAAAATACTGTAGCAGAATAATTTTTAAATGTGTAAATTGTGTCGTGAGATTAATGAAAAAGTTGTTGAAAAGTGAAGTTTGTGGGTCCCATGAACTGTGCACGGATGCACTGTTCACGGGAGAATTGATCAACAACTGCGGTTGAAAAAAAAAAAAAAAACAAGAAGCTGAAAACGCGCTAGAGCTGAAAACGTGGACGTGGACGTGTATCCAAATGGATACTTAATCATTTAACTACACAATTCTAACCTCCCCTTCACGTGTAGGCTGAAACTACCTTTAATAGGTGAGGCCCAACATGTGAGATTTTAAATGGGAGGTAGAATGGATGACACAAGAATTGTGTGGTTAAATTACTAATTGTCCTAAAAGTTTAAGCTATTGGAATATGATAAATTTAATCATTTAACCATACAATTCTAGCAGATCCTTTGGATATTTGGAACTTGGTCTTGTTGTGTTTGATGCATTGTGGCAGGAACGGAAATGTTGTACTTTTGATGACATGAAACTTCCTGGAACACAATTGATAGAATTGTTTGCTAGTTTGTTGTTTGATTTGTCTTGGGTGTGGAGTTTTACTAATAGTGACTCCATCAAGGATTTCTTTAGAATCATTGTCCTTTAATACATAAATTTTGTAATTCTTTAGACTCCTTTGTGCCCAATTTCATGTACATGAAGTAGTGTTTTTATATTTTATATTTTATTCTAATAACTAAAAATACTCATTTAGTTTTCTAAAAAGGTTGGTCTACGAGAATTTTTTCCGAGAACAATGGCTGATAGCATGAGTATTTACCTAGCAAAAAGAAAGAAAAGAAACAAATAAAGATGATGATAAGAATAGCTCAAAGCATATTATTGTGTATTTGATTGGTCATCATTGTGATGGCGTTATCTAGAAGGCTGTCCCTCATTGCTTGATGCGATGCATTCGGTGGGAGACGAACAATGGGTGCTTTGAATACTCTGAAAGGACAATGGTAAACTTAAAATTTTTCTTTTTTAGAACACCATTGGATTGGATGTCAATCATAGGAAATCATTCTATTTTTTTGGTTTATGATTTGATGGATGCATGTAATTTGTGTATTTGATTGGTTTGATCCCCAGATGTATACTTCCTGAATTATTGGGTGACTCCTTTTCATGATTTGCATAAGATTTCCATTACTTATCCAAAACAAAATTAAAATTAGGTTATATCGCAGACATTGTTTTTAGGAACGTGTTGGTGTGTCTGTGTTTTTCCTGGCAGGATCTACTTCATATGCTTCTATTTGCTATACAGAATTATGACTGGAATAGTGAGCATTAGTGGGCTATTGATCAAACCAAGGTAAAAAGTGTGGCTATAATTAGTCTATTGTGATGATCTTGTATAATGCTATTTGGATAGAGGAATTCTTGGATTTATAAATCTAATGCTACGATTGAGGAAGCTTTCATTCAAAGCATCGGATATGTAGTTTGAGGTAGACTAGTATCTTGTGGAAACTTGAAATTTTCGAATACTCTTTGATGCTTCTATGTATGAGTTCTACCTTTATAATATATGGTAAATATAGACATACATATTCACTCTGCTTCAATGTTATGGTAATGGTATTCACATTTGATAAAGATCTGACACTGTTGCCTATGTTTGGTTTTACTTATTCTCGTATCTTTAATTACTGGTTGTGATAGTGCTACTATTTGGGCGTTGAAGACTTGAACTACTATCTGGAGAAGAGCTTCACACACCAAATTCCTTTCTAGTTATATTTAATGGGCTGATCCTTGGCAAGCATCGGAGGCCACAGGTACTAGAAGTATATAATTGAGGTGAATATTTAGAAAGTTTTTTAATTTCTTTTTTATGTTCTCTCTAACCTTTAATATTTTTTTCTTTTTTAGCATTTTGCTGCTACCATGAGAAAGTACGGAGAGCTGGCAAAATTGGCGAGTTCGTAAGTGTCTATGTCAATGAGAAGCAGGTAATTATTCTAAAACTACCATTTTATCCCTTTTATTCTTTCTCCTGGTTTTGGCTGTGTTATTTCCCTTGAATGGGCGTGTGTGAAATAATATGAAATCTTATATATTTTCATAGGAAAATTTGTAATTCATGCATTTGATTTGATGTAAAATGATACAAAAGAAAAAAAAAAATTGATGTAACAACCTAAGGAAATCACTAGTCTAGTTACTATTTGGGCTTCTCGTAATCACTTATTTACCCGAGATCCACCTAGTAAACACCTGGCGTGGGACTCAATACATACTCGCACAGCCCACACTCAAAACAATCAAATCCAATCAAATCTTTCATGTATCACATCTCCCCAGCTTAAATTCCTGACGTCCTTGTCAGAGCCCATGTTATATTGTAGTGCCCCCAAGCCACATGGTGTTACCAGATTTGTTTTGATGCCATTTTGTCATGCCCCGACCCATCACTAGCATGATATTTTTTGCTTTGGTTGCATTGACCTCAACGTCTTTAAAACGCGTCAACCAATTAAGGTTCAATGCTTGTATATAAAGTGGTGAGGTCTATGCGACTAAAGCGGTTTCCTTGGGTTGTTACAAACACCATCAAAGTTGACTTTACCGGCTAGGGTGGTGGGTAGGTACCACATGGGGACATATAGCCCTTAAGGGGGGGTGGATTGTGGTGACCCAAAAGTCAGAAGACCTCTAAAGTGAGGTTAGGTGAGGTGAGGTGAGGGAGAATCAAATACTAATTGATTCCCACATCACCAAGGTAGAGTGAGTTATTGCACATTGTATGGAGGTCTTGGACTCTAATCGGTAAGACTCGTTTTAAAACCTTGAGGGATGAGGCTATGTGTCACTCCCAAAAAGAACAATTGCTTGCCAATGATGAGTGGGGGTGTGATAATTGATGTTTAAGCTTAAGCACTTAGTTGAGAGAGAGAGAGAGAGAGAGAGAGAGAAATCTCATATCTCATCTCTGATTTTGAAGGAAAATTCTCATACAATAATGAAGTGAGTCTATGACTATGAAGCACGGGTGCGTTTCGGGATTCGGGTGCGGCGATTAAAAAATTATTAAAAATATATTTATATTTTTAATATATTGCTAAACATATTTTTTTCACATTATATAAATATATACCAAATTTAATAGTAATGGTAAATAATAACTAGAATACAGAGAATAGGAGAGAGCCTAGCTGAAGAGTGAAGGTAGAGAGTGGGAGAGAGGCTCAAGAAAAATGAAGAGGGAGAGGGTTGGGTCTTGGTTTTTTTCCAAATGGTGCGTTTGCACCTTTTTTTTTTTTTTTTTTTTTTTTCCAGCCATACGTACCTGTTGTTATTGTTGTTTTTTTTTTTTTGAATTTCGGCCGGTATCGGCCGATTTCGGCCCATACTGACCGATTCGGGCCGAATCGGCACGATTTCGCGCGCGTCGGCCCGAATCGGCGCCGTATCGGCGCGAATCGCGCCGAAAAAAATGGTTTTTTATTGCCGGACGCGGCACGGACGCGCAGGCAGCGGCGTCGCCTGTGCGTCGCCGCGTCCGGCCGCGTCCGACGCGGGTGCGGCGGCCCAAACGCCGCACCCGTGCTTCATAGGTCTATGAGAACAGCATCTATTGCTTAAAAGTTAAAGGTCATGACCGGTTTCGAATATACAATTTTTATTGCCTAGCTGAGGATGCTTCCTGATATGGTGGAAAGTTTAAAAACTCCTCACCCTAATGTGCTGCCAAGTATCTGTGTATGCACAGAATCATTTCTTGTACTCCACTTGGCAAAGAAAAATTCACCTACCTGCTTGTAGAAGAAATCATTCATTTAACTGTGATGATGAATTATTTCCAACACATCTGTTAAATGGCAATAATCTTTGCTAGAGACAAGAATAAAATAATATAGAGAAGCGGAAGCAAGAAAGAGAGAATAACCCAAGGGATTAGGTGGTTCAACCAACGGTCTACATCCACGGGATAGAACCCTAGCGGCTATATCTTTACTGTATACTAAAGTCAACAATTACATTGAACCCTTAACAGTGTATATATGGACCCTAGAAGCTAGGGTTAGCCAACATTGGCTTACAACATAACTTGTCTTCTTGGGCCATTACATCAACGTAAACCCAATATTTTAACACCTCCCCCTCAAGTTAGGGCATATGGTCATATAGGTCCAGCTTGCAACACATAAACTCTAAGCAACTTCTACATAGTGCCAACTTGCTTGAAAAGGCTAAAAAATGATGTGAACTAGCCAAAACTTGAGGGAACAAGCCAAAATTGAAGCTGAACTGACCAAAATAATGAGATGAACGGCTGGAGTTCTTGAATACCAATAATAGATTTTATGGGGGTTAGTTTATCATAATCATTAATAAGGGACATCCAAAACCTATACCCAATCAACCAAAATTACCAAACAAGTTTTCTCCCAATCCAGGATTAAGTTATCCTTATCCTGGAAACAGAATAGCTTAAACCTCGAACCAGATAAGGGTAATACATGTCAACTCTGACCAACAACCATATTGGCAGCCTTAGAACTTGTTGGCGACCACTGCGCTGGCAACCAACAACTCTAGCAACAACCACTGAGAAAACCACCTTGGTACCAGAGAAATCAAGGACAAGCCACTGTGATATCTGACTAGCAACCTCCGTGACCGGATAGCTACTAAGAACATGCTGAAAACAACCAAAAGAAAACAACAAAAACAGAGACCAACTTTGAAAAACACCAAAAACAACTGAATCGGTGGAGGATGGTCGAAAACCACCACTGATCTTTCGAGAACAACAAAAACAGAGGCCAACTACTGAGATCTACCAAGCTAGGTTGCGTTCAGATCTGAATTTCAGGTCAAATCTATGTCTATATGTTGGATCCACAACACCAACAACAACAGCTAAAGCCACCAATAATGGCAACGAGACAACAAGCTGAGAACAACAACAACAACCAACAGCAACAATAACCAATCTGCCGAGAACAACCACCAACAACTACAATCACCAACAACAACCACGCCAAAAACCATCAACACCCATAAAGAACAACCAACAAACTT
Organism: Castanea mollissima; assembly: GCA_014183005.1. Lineage (NCBI taxonomy): Eukaryota > Viridiplantae > Streptophyta > Magnoliopsida > Fagales > Fagaceae > Castanea > Castanea mollissima. Next base: position 70,406,589 of record JACAVU010000002.1, read on the forward strand.
AGATTTGAAGGTTGCGCAAGTATACAACCACCGACAACCATTGGCTCTGATACCATGTTAAAGACTGGGATAAAATAATGTAGAGAAGTAGATGCAAGAAAGAGAGAGGTACATTAGAAATTATGTGGATTGACTAACAACCTACATCTATGGGATAAAGCCCTAGTAGCTACATGTTTACTGTATACTCAAGTTAACAATTACATTGAACCCTTAACAAGGTATATATAGAGACTAGAAGTTAGGGTTAGCCCAACATGGGCTTCCAGAATAACTTGTCCTCTCGGGCCATTACATCAACATAAACCCAATACTTTTAACAATCTTGGTAGATATATTAGTAACATTGGACAACATGGAAAATGTTTCATCACAATACTTACTGCATGGTGGAATTGGTTAGGGAGTCACACTTCAAAAGTGTGAAATATGGTTCAAGCATGTCTTATGTGGCTAATTTGGAAGGAACGCAATACCCATACTTTTGAGGAAACTGAGAGACTTGTAGACTGTGTGAAGTCTTTGCTACTTAGGACATTGTTTGAGTGGTTCTGGATTTGGGGGTTTACGCATTGTCATTGTTTGTTTGATTTTCTTAATTCTGTTAGTCTCTTTTGTTGATTGGTTTGTATTCTTTTTAGTACAGTGAGTTTACTATCGTAAATTCATTGTGATTACATTATCAATAAAGCTGTTATTACCTATCAAAAAGGAAAATGTTTCATCACAAGTCATGAAACAAAAGAGATGCTGCTCTGCATAATTACTTGGACACTGAGAAAGTAGTTGCCAATGCAATATGACTACAATTTATGATTGACTCTCTTGTCATAATCTAGTTTTATATCACTTTGTTCACTTTAATCTCTGTCTTGATTGGCATTTTGATACTTGATTAGGTTACTTTTCTAACTGAGGGTGTGGCAATTATGTCTTTTGTTGCTTCCCTCTGCCTCATTTTGTTTCTGCAATGTTTTTCCAGTATATAAAATCATAACCGCACAGCTGACTTTAAGGATATTATGTATTTTGTTGCTTCCCTCTGCATCATCTTGTTTCTGCATTGTTTTTCCAGTATATAAAATCATAACTGCACGGCTGACTTTGAGGGGAAACATGTTTTTCAGTGCTGTGTTTACGTTGCTTCTGATGGAGGTCGAGTTTGTCGTCCACTTGTCATTGCTGACAAGGGCATATCGAGGATCAAAGAACATCATATGAAGGAGTTGTTGGTAAGTCTAATTTATGCCTTGTTTCCTTAATTAAGAGTTGTAATTTCAAAACTGATTTTATTTTTTTGTTCTTTCAAGGCTGGAGTCCGTACGTTTGATAGTTTTTACAAGACGGGTTGATTGAGTATCTTGATGTTAATGAGGAGAACAATGCTTTGGTTTGTTACAATCTAATAACTTTTAAATTCCTTTGATGCTATGTTGCCATTACTTGATTCAATTTCTCTTGTTGCATAATTATCTATTTCATAGATTGCTTTATACGAAGGAGAGGCTACACCAGAAACAACACATATTGAAATTGAGCCTTTCACCATCCTAGGTGTTTGTGCTGGGCTTATTCCTTTTCCTCATCATAATCAGTCACCTAGAAATACTTATCAGGTTTTTTTATTTTTTTATTTTTTAATGTGCATAACTTCTCTGATTGCTATTTTGGATTCTAAATTTCAGTGATAAAAAATGTTTCACCGTTGTGTTCTGAAATGACTTATTTTTATCTTCATAGTGTGCAATGGGGAAGCAAGCTATGGGAAATATTGCATATAACCAGGCAAGTGGATTTATTCTATGTTGTCAAATTTTTGTTTTGTGGCAGGAGCCCGATTGTTCTTTCTTTACCTTCCAGCATGTTTGTCATGAAGTTACAAAATATGCTTTCCTCTGTTCATACAGAAATTACTGATAGTTTTGTTGTTCTGTAGCTTCTTTTAATGTGTGTTGGATAAATTTAAATCATCAAGTATAATTCAATTGTTTGTATAAGCAGTATAATTTGTGTGTATAACTTTGCTGAATTACAACTTTAATCTGAAACTTCCAAAACCACTTCATTAGGAGCCAAAAGAAAAAGGTCAATGCATTGAGACGTTGCAATTATAAATTATTAATCAGATACTTTCTATTCTATTAGTTATTTTTGTAGTTATATTTGACATTTTATGGTGGATCTTGTCTATTTGGTCTTTTCCTTTTCAGTGATAAATTCCCTTTCCCATGGTCTTCTGTGGGTTCAAGTTCCACAAAATAAGAAAACTACCTTTTTGTTTGCATTTTTCTTTTCCTGTGTGAATAGATCATCCATAGTTGTTTATTATGGCAACTTTCATAATTTTGATCTGTATGACCAATACTGCCCAACTCTCTTGATTTGTAGTTAAGTCGGATGGACACCCTACTATACCTGCTGGTGTATCCTCAACGACCTCTGTTGACAACAAAAACAATTGAGCTGGTTGGTATGCGTTATTTGAAGTATTGCGGGCCATTTTTTAGCTGTGAACTAATTACTGCTATTTTAGGTTGGATATGATAAGCTTGGAGCAGGGCAAAATGCCACTGTTGCTGTGATGAGCTATAGTGGCTATGACATAGAGGATGCAATTGTCATGAACAAGTCATCTTTAGATCGTGGATTTGGCCGTTGTATTGTTATGAAAAGGTACCAAATTCATCACCTATAATGGTTTCATTCTTTAATGATTGCACAATTTCTTGATAAGTAATAAGTTTTATTAGAAAAACAATTAGAATTCATCTAGTACACAGGAAGTATACTAGATGAACATGACAGCTAAGCCATTTGAGCAAAGTACTTAGGAAGTGCAATTTCAGATATAGTATTTTTCCCCCACATCCTTCAAAGTTTCTTGTGTTTCTTCCCCTCTAGATGCACTGCCAACAAGGTGGTAAGTCAACAACCTTGCCAAGCATAACCCATTGGACCCCAAAAAGAGCAAAAACCATATCCCACATCTCCCTTGCAACAGAACAATGCAGCATCAAGTGATCCATTGTCTCCCCACCCCACTTGCTCATACAGCACCATCTCACCAACACAATGTTCCACTTCCTCAGGTTATCTGTTAGTATTTTTCCCAAAAACCAACCCATAGAAAAAATCCCACTTTTGTTGGGACTTTAGGCTTCCAAATGCTTTTCCAAGGAAAATGCTCAACTCCAGCGGGGGCTAGAACTCTATTGTAAGCTTTAACCTTGAAACCCTTCAACTTGACTGGCTCAAAAAACAACTTGTCCTCTTCATGTCCTTGCACATCAATAGAATACGAAAGATCCAAGAGCGATGAGAGTGGCTCCAATTCCCAGTCTTGTGCTGCTTGTATGAAATTTATTTGCCAATGAACAGATCCATTGTGGAGATGCATATGATCCACTAATAGTGCTTCCTTATCCTGTGTAATATGACACAACTCAGGAAAGGTGCCCTTCAAGCTGACAGTACCACACCAAGCATCAGACCAAAATTTTATTCTTGAACCATCACCGACTGCAAACTTGATAAAGTGAGAGAACTGTGTCCACTCCCTCTGAATATATTTCCAAAGAATAATCCTATACGGCCTAGAAATAGCCTTAGTGCACCAACCTCCCCTCATAGGGTTGTACTTTAGATTCTACTACCTGCCTCCAGAGCATGTTTTTATTTTTCCTACTTTGTGTTCATTGTAAATGTAGTCTCTGTTTACTAAAATTATTCTTATAAAAAAATTCCTTGCATGTCTTCAATTGCCCAAGTAATTAAATAAGTATGGCCGCTTATCTTAGAGTTCTTTAACAGGTATAGTGCTGTGCTTCAAAAGTACGAGAATGACACCCAGGACAGGATACTCAGGCCTGATAGAAAGGGCTATGGTGCAAAACATATGCGGGTAATACATATTAATAATTGGTGCAGTATCACATGGTATAGATCTCAATTGTTCTGCATACTTATTTGGGACAGATGGTACTATATCTCATGTTGTGGAAGTATATCTATTCCTATGAATTTAAAATCAATATGTAATAGAACTGTTTTAGACAATGTAAATAACTATTTATTGATAAGGGCTTTCTACCTATCACAAGTGAATCAGTTTTTTATTTTTTTATGAAGAACTAAAATTTATTAACCAAGAAATGAAAAGAGATAACCAGTACACAGGAAGTGTACTAGCAGTATATCAGAATTATATAGCAGTACATGAATCCAAAAATTATAGCAAACTAGAGAAGGATGACCACTCATATAAAGTGCACCAAAAAAAAAAAAACCCAGCTTCACTGACAGAATAGATCGTTCAGTGTCTTCAAATGTCTGGCCATAAGAAGTGAATTATGTATCAGATATGTACTCTAATCATTCTTAGCAATGTCCAGCTAAGTCACTCTTTAAACTGCTATGTGAAGCATCCCATAGTATAGACTTAGTACTTTTTGTTTTTCTCTGGCTGTCATGTAAATTTGGAATGTGATTCAGAACATTACTTGGGACAGCCTTCCAATTTGAGGATTAGGTTTTCAATGATCAATTTAGACAGGGTAAAAGCTCAAGACATTTTATGGTTAAGAAGCCTAGTTTAAAGATTATGGTGGGTTTCAAGTTTGAATTGCACAAGTAATAATAAGAAGAAAAAAAAAACGAAAAATAAATAAATAAATAAATTTGCTGTTCAGGAGCTGTCAACAGTAGCTACTAACAGAATTAGAAATGGTAAAATTGCTCCATTGTAAGTTTTCTCATGCTCTGTGGAGTGAAGTCTTTCCTATGTATGATAGTGGGTGATGCCACAATTTTCTCTCTCCTTTTTGCATGGAGGAATTGGTGGGGAAATTTTCTTCAAATGTTTGGAATATGGAACTGGCTTGTCTTATGTGGTTAATTTGGAAGGAACGTAATTTCCGAATGTTTGAAGCATTGAGAGACCTGTAGATCTGTTGAAGTCTTTAATTGAGTATAGTTGTAATATATATTGTTGATACCAGATTTTGGTTGGCATTGCCTATGGATGTAAACGTGGAATTGGCTGAACCATGTTAACTTCTTTCTTGTTTGTATCAACGTCTTTCTGTTAGCATTGCTATCACAACAAACTGGTATTGGAGCATATTATCTAGTGTCAATTAAAGCAATTAGTTGGGGAGAAGATTCTATAAGTTTACAATTGTTTTACAATTGGTTTGATTTAGGCATGTGCGAGTTTGGGGCTTTAGCTATGGAAACTATGTCTATATGTTCAAGGAAAACTTGCTTGAGTTAAGGTGGAGATCTGTTGGAATTGTCTAAAATTCCTATTTTGATTAATTTACCTATTTTTTTTATATTATTCTTATACTTATCAAAAACTAATTTATCTATTTTTGTTTTCCTGTTGTGGAAGGAAAGTTTATTCCATTTCAAAGAAGTTGTTTAATATTTCTTGTTCACCTAGAAATAGTAGCTGGAGCCTTAAACTAACACGGGTGGGTTTCTTTGAAGAGTAGTTTGGCAGTTCTTTTGGGTTTGAAATATACTTTTGAGATGATAATTTGTCTCTTGATTAAGTGGGAGAGCACAATTGGTTGTTTTAAGGTTTTGGGCTGTAAATTTGTGAGTAAGTATTGAATGTTTATTTTGGTTATAATGGGATTTGGGATAATTTGTGTTTGTGAGTTGTGTGTGTGTGTGTGTTTGGGAAGGTTATCAGTGTTGTTTGTGAGAGACAACAAGTGTTGTTTGTGAGGTTTTCATTGATTGCAGTAATATAATCCATATCAGTCATAATGGATTTAAATTGGTGTTTTCTATAGATGTAGACAAGGAGCTGGTTGAAGAATGCTGAACCTTTCTTTTTGTTCGTATGTTTTGATTACTTGTTCTTACTAATACCTTTCTGCAAGCCTTGCAATGGCAATAATTGGTATCAGAGCATAACGTCTGGGAAGAATACAACTCTCACCAAGTGCCTCAAGGATTCTCACCTAGAAGAATCTTAATGGAGTCTCATCATTAAATATAAAGCAAAACCACTAAAGATTTCGATAATTTAGTTGTTCTTATATTAGCATTCAAGTCAAGAATTCCTGACATGCAGTAGTTGGAATTGAATCCAAAAATCCCCTTACCTGTGTGGTAGTATTCCAAGAGTGGGTCTCTTGAAGAGCTAGTTTATTCTTTCTTTTCTTTAAGCAACTTAGCCTTCCAAAACAGCTCTCCTTTTCACCAATTTTTACCTCAACTCCCGTTCCAATCTAAAGCATCACAAACTGCATTAGCTGTCTGTTCTGCAACCACAAGATCCATTCTGCTTGATCCTCCTTGAATAGAGGATCTGATTTCATTTGACAGCAGCAAGATGTACGTGTGGGAATGACAAGAACATGCTGTGCATCACAATCTTACATCTGGAACCTAAATCCTCCAGTAATTGATCCTTAATCAGTACTGCTGCCAAACTTCCATCAGCAATTGGCCTTGCTCAAACATCAACAAAGGTGTCTCCACTGGGAGCTTCATGAGGTCACAATCCGTCGTTCAGCGTGATGTGGAAACGAATGCTAGTGATGAGCAAACACAATTGACATGTTGACCATGAAGCCTGTATGCCGTGAAGAATGATGAGCACTAAAAACTTTTATGTTGTTGTAGTTGTTATTGCTATTATTATTATTATTGATTCCCCCCCACCTTGGGGCCAAAACTTACTTATCAAAAAAACTAATAATAATAAATTAATAATATTGGGCAAGTGGGGGTTGCATTGTTATGGACATATCTGATTTGAATGGTTATAATTTCCATGGTTGGGTTTCACTTATCAGTTAGGACTTACATATATTTTTATGGGTTTTGATGAATGGGATTTCCTGGTCTGTGGACATAATATTCAAAAAGTAAATTAGCATTTGTTTGGATTTTAATTGAAATTTTGTTTGCAAATATCAATTGCTTTAACCAAACACAAACTTTGTTTGAAAAGGAAACGATTCTAATAACAAAGAGAGACTCAAACTATACATATACAAGAACAAACTAAAGCTAGAAGCATAACCAAAAAGAGTTCCAAATATGAAAGCAAACTACCCAATGTTGATCTTTGAAATCTTTGCTAGTTAGGACTTTGTTTGAGTGCTCTAGGATTTGGGGCTTTACACAATGTTTTCCATTTTTGATTTTCTACAGTCTGTAATTTCCTCTTCTTGATTTGTTTGTAACTGTTTCAAGTACATTTGTTCACTATCGTGAACATGATGTACTTTTTTCAATAAAGCTTTTATCACCTATAAAAAAAAAAAAATGAAAGCAAACTACCCAATTGAAAGTTAACAAAAATATCCCTGTTAATTTTTTTCCCATACTCTGAGAATGCTGAAAGTACATTTGGAAATGATTATGAGGTTTTATTTTTTATGGAAGCCAGATTTACTCTGCCAATCCCAAGGATCCCATTCTTCATCATTTTCCTTTTGTTCTCTGGTTAGTTGTTTCTTTGAATTGCAAATGTTTCCTGTATGTTCTTTAATTCTGATATGTTCTAACATGTGTAGATACTGGATGATGATGGGATTGCTTCACCAGGGGAAATTATTAGCCCACAAGATATCTATATAAATAAACAGTCCCCTGCTGTTACAAGGGGGACAAGAGTACCACCATCAGAATTACCAAATATGTTAGTTTCACTTTCTGGTAAAAATTCTTGATAGGTTTCCTTTAACAACAAGATTGCTAATGCTTGTTTTTAAATGCAGAGGATATAAGAGCAGTAAACAAACATTTAAGGGTCCCGAAGGGGAGTCTTGTGTAGTGGATCGAGTGGCTCTTTATAATGATAGGCATAATAACTTATCTATCAAATTCTTAATTCGCCATACTCGTAGGCCAGAGGTAAGGATTTCTAATCTGGCCTCAGTTTATATGCTATATGAATCTTATATTTTAGGTTGACTTTCTTTCTTGTATTTCTTGCCCCCTCAGGTCGGTGACAAATTTAGTAGCAGACATGGGCAGAAAGGAGTTTGTGGCACCATTATCCAGCAGGAAGACTTCCCATTTTCTGAACGTGGCATTTGCCCTGATTTGATTATGAATCCTCATGGGTTTCCTAGGTAAATAAGTTAAAAGTTTGGAATAGTGGAAAACTTAACAAGCAAGTGATGCAAGAAGATTAATACTGAATTTTCAGTACAGAAAGATTCTAGAGAGAGAGAGGGAAGTAAAGAAAGAGAGGGAACTCAGACCTCAATCTAAACTCAAATATGAGATTATAAAATTCACTATCAATCTATCTATCTTAACGATGCATGTACATGGATATTTATAGCTTGGGAGTTGGTTATTGTTGATGACATCTTCCATAACTAACTCACATTTATCACATGCTTGAGTACAATAGTAACATACTAATCACAAGCTAGATTTAATAAAGCACATGGCTTTTGCTTCTAAAAAGTTTCTAAAATATAACATGTGCATGTGCCACTAATTAATTTTCCCTCCAATTGTCTACAAACTTGGCACGTGTGGACTCAGCTGCAATAATCATATGGAACGTGAAATTCAGCCCTTAGGCTTGACTGGCCTCATTCCATGTCATAATCATCCATGTTTTGTGTCATAATCTATAGTTGCTATCAGTGCAAGCACCCAAGATGTAACTTAATGTTTTGATATTCTGTTACTATCAGTCGAATGACAGTGGGGAAGATGATAGAGCTTCTTGGGGGTAAAGCTGGAGTTTCATGTGGTAGGTTTCATTATGGCAGTGCCTTTGGGGAACCAAGCGGTCATGCAGACACAGTTGAAGCTATGAGGTGCTTTCTGCGTCCTTACTATGACATCTGATTATTTTGCATTTTTCCATATTTCATTTTTTTTACCATGCTTCCTTGCTCTGTGACAGTGAAATTCTTGTGAACAAAGGCTTTAGCTACAATGGCAAAGACTTTCTGTATTCAGGTTTAAATTTTTACATCTGAAATATGTACATATGGGAATTCTATTGCAACTGTTCATTTTAATTCTTCTTTTGGAGCTTTGTTACGTTTTGTGTTCAATTTTTTGAAACCCTAGGGGTGAAAAGAAACTTATTTTCAATTTAAATTAGACAATGGATTTCTAGCGTGTTTCTGGAAGTTACTGTCATTAATATAAGTTGGATGTTCTCATAACGATAATAACTGTGTCATTTCCTTTTTATCATTAGTGTCATTTCCTAATACTTTTTGTCTTCTCCAGGTATCACAGGTTGCCCACTGCAAGCATATATTTTCATGGGTCCTATTTACTATCAAAAGTTAAAACATATGGTAAGATTCAAAGCCTCCTTTATTATGTTCCAGAGTCCAATCATGCTTATGAATCCTAGGTTCTAAATTTTATGTTGTTACCATTATTTGGTTTCTTGTGGGGTTGGTTGGCGTTATTAACATGCATTGAAAAATCCTTAAGTTGCTTGATAAACTGTTTAGTCACTACAGGAGGCTGATAAGTGATGAGCAGCTAAATTTGACTATATGTGCTCTTAATTTTGACTGTTGGATGAAATTAGAAGGCATGCGTATAACCCCTCACTGAGTGTAAAGGGGAATTGCCTTCAGGCTAAAGCTTTCTGTTTGGACACTCGTGTGATTCTCAAACGATCATGAAGCAGATACCTCACACCATTTACACTGATATGGCTGAGTCTAAATCAGTGTATGCAAAACCTACAGTTTCGTATCTTGCTTTTCCCTCCTTGCCTCATTAGTGATTCTTTTAACCTTTTGAGGCTCTTGTTTTGACATTCCCTTGACGTGGCAACCTGAATAAATTGAGAGAGATCTTTTGGTGCATGGCATGTCTATTTTTTTTTATGTCTGGTGATTCTGGTCAGCATTGTTTCTATGATTTAGATTAGTTGATATTCTTTTACTCATAGCCTCTAGAATTTGTGTTACAGAAATGCCTTTATTAGTTGTAGTTTTAAATAATCCTAGTAATTTTTCTTTGATGTATCACACCTTTTCTTCCCTGTTACATAAAGCATGTCATATTGATTTAGAATATTAGCTTGAAAATATTTATTTTTGATATTGATTTTTTGTGATATCCATTATTTCATGACAAGTAGGTCCTAGATAAAATGCATGCTCGAGCCGATGGACCCCGTGTTCTGCTAACAAGACAGCCTACAGAGGGGAGAGCTCGCAATGGAGGTTCTTAATTTCTGGTTCTTAGATATTTTATTAGATGCAAGTTTACCTTGCATAGTTCTAATTTCTTCTAACCTTTCATTTCCCAGGACTACGTGTAGGAGAAATGGAACGTGATTGTCTGATAGCTTATGGTGCTAGTATGTTAATTTTTGAGCGCCTAATGATCTCTAGCGATCCTTTTGAGGTTCAGGTATCAGCTCATGCCTATGGCACTCCTTGATAATTGTTTGCTGAGTATGTATTACAATGCTTGCTTTTAAGTCATTTAACAGGAAGATTTAACAGGAAGACTAGTATATTAGCATCATTATCATCTAACATGTTGTGCTGAGCCAGAAAATTTTCTTGATTTTCTGGAGTTGCAGCCCTTATGTATGGGGTGGAAGTTGATCAGAAATCAGCTCTTCACCAGCCCATAAGATTCTGTATTAGCATCTGGTTGTCTATCCCTCTTATTCTTTCCTTTCTATTGTAATAGCTATATAAAGCTTCCTTCTTAAGGAGGCCTCCTGGAACTGCAGGAACGCATGACTATTGATAGAGATCAGCTTCCAGAACAGATCTGGAGCACCAGCTAAGTTTGCTTGCTGGAAAATATCCAGCTATGCACTTGGAACGAAATCCATTTTTACTGTAACTTGGGCATGTCTTTGAGACTTTCAAGGCTCCTCCTCTAATAGTGCAATGCTGTTTGTCAAAGCCATTTTATTTTTCTCTTTGTCAAAGCCATTATCTATAACTTCTAAAGGCTTATTTGGACCTTTTTAGGACTTCACTATTGCTGTTCCAAAAACTGTCAGTACAAGGGATACTAACCAACGAAAAGGCTTTTTGTGATTGTTGTGGAGATTTTTAACTATGACTTAAAGTAATTTCCTTTAGACCAACACTATGTTGTGTGTAAGCAAAATGTTTATTGGTTTTGTTTTGTTTTGATTTGCTTTGTTTTTGTTTTCTTAAGATTGTTGTGGTCCTTCAAAGCTTCAACATCATTCTTGGAATTGATTTGTTTATTTAGCTCTTTAAGTATGTGGCAACATCTGCTTTTTGGTGCAGGTCTGCAGAATATGTGGTTTGTTAGGATATTACAACCATCATCTGAAAACTGGAATCTGTTCATCTTGTAAAAAAAGGGACGGTATGTCTACTATGAAGCTTCCGTATGCATGCAAGCTCTTAATTCAGGTATGAATTGACATTGTATTGATTGGTTTATCCATAGCATAGCTCTCATTTTATTCTGTTGATATTTTTTCATTAAGTTATATAACTTGGTTGAGATCTCATCTTTCTTGTCTTTCTTGTTCGATTTGTTGGAGGTCTCTATACAAAAGTTATTCTTTTATATCTTTTTTCCTGGTTTTACTACATAAACTTGGTGTTGGTACTTGTTGTCTGTGTATTATTTTCTCTGACAAAGAAGAATATTTTCTCTATAGAGACTTTATCTTCCTTTTGACATGCATTTAGAGCTGTGTAATGACCTATGTATTTTTTTTTACTCCTATACAGTTTGTCTGATTTCACTAGATTAAATTTGGATCTATGGCATAGTGTACTTTTAGCATCAAGATTTGCACGTGGTGTTTTGAAAACATTTAAATGTGGTGCTACATTCTTGGAAAAAAAAATGTATAAAATCGAAAACAACAGACTGAAAGAATACAGTAACATAAAAAAAGGCAAAAAATGTTGGCATTTCCACTGTTCACTCCGGATGAATATGTTTACTCCTGTCAGTCGTTGACAGATTTTTTTTGTTTAAATTCTCACCACTCAATGGCATGCTTTCAGGAACTCCAATCGATGAATATTGTTCCCCGCTTAAAGCTAGCCGAGGCATGAGTTGAAAGAGATTCTCTTTAGTTCCTAAAGATCATAAAAGGAGAGAAGGATTTGGTAATTGGTTTTGTATGCTGCACATATCCTTCTGGGGGCTACTGCTATCCAGCTAAGTTTTCATTGCAAAGTTCAATCAGGAACGTAAATACGAGCTACATGGAAGTCTTGTTAGAGAGATGCAAAGCCATTGAGCACATTTTTCACTCATCTAAGCCAACCATCATGCCATCTATCTATGACATATAGAATTTTATAATGTAGAATGGGTTCTCTCTTAGCACATGTAATATATTTTTTTTCCATTACCATTTTTAGCTTCTTCTTTTTTTTCCTTCTGTGGGGAAATTATAGGAATGGATGGACTTTTTCATGGATGAGATTACAACCTTTAATTAGTTTCTATTGATCCATCATTTGTGTGTTTTATTATTATTATTATTATTATTATTATTATTATTTACTTTATTGAAAAAATCAACAAAAGAAAGGTAAATTGAGGCCAAGGTGGAGGCCTTATTTGTTTTGTTTTGTAGGTATTTATTTACCATTTATGTCTTTGTGTCGACCTAATTTGTTTTGTAGGTATTTGTTTACCAAGGTAAATCAATTCAAAAGAACGTTTTCCACTCTCTATTTTCACAACTTTTCGTAAAGTTAAAATAGCATTAGAAGTCCCCCAAGGAAGACTATGGACCAGTGACAGAGTTGCCAATTCATAGTCTTGATTTTTTGGCAAACATATTGTGGATCATACATTTTAAGCCAACTCGGAACTTTTGGAATTATTGAATTAAAGAATAGGTAAAGGGTCATTATCAATATCAATATCAATATCAATATCAATTATCAATTATAGATAAGTTCCACAAAAATGGCAAAACATATAATTCAGTTGTATGACTAAAACTAAAGATTTCAACAGGTGTGATTCGTACGAAGGAAAAAAAAAAGGATTAATTCATTAGGAAAAACAAATTTATTTTGAAATAGACTCATTCCAAATTAAAAAGAAATAAGTTAACCTAGAGTAATTTACTCTGACATGAAGTATTGTAAATTCAATATATATGAAAAATTCAATGATAATTGCGCTTTGAATTTGCAAAAGAACCACTATATATATTATTCCTGATGAATTTGTGATATTCTTTGGTTAATATTCTATTTCAGATAAACTGTAATGGAGCTTTATCCCATCAATATCGATAGTCCCTCACTAATTTTTGTTTAAAACATTTCTTAGATTTATTAAGGGTTCTTGTTCAAGGAAATTTTGTAAAATACGTATAGTTTTCCCCCTACGTACGCATGTGATGCTATTCATTCAGTTTCTAACTACGATTAAATATGTAAGTTATTATTATTATTATTATTAAAAAAAGAGATGCACACACAAAGGAGAGGGGATAGAGAGCAGTTATAACACAAATGCATACGAAAAAGTTTAATTTAACTTGGAAGACATACTATTTATAAATCTATTCAAACCGTTTTGTATCGGTTAAGTAATATAATAAATATGTAAAAATGGTTGAGGCCGTATGAATTTTGATGAGATAAAACCTTATTATAATTTACGGTTACAATTAAGCTAAAGAGGTTAAAATGTTAAATAATTTTTTAAAATTGTAATGCTTCTCTTTTTCATTTTCTTTAATTGCCAACTTGAACTTAGAGAGTTGTGAGGTTAAGGAAGGAAGAAGCAAAATTTACCCTTCTTTTCTTAGGTTATTTTTTATTAGGGATCAAATTAAAAGAAAAATCAATATAGTAATTGAAAAGTGGAAGATATGGGGCGTGCCATGTACCCAAAAATGTCACATGCCCATATTAATTTTTATTAAAAATATTTTTAAAATATATTATTGAGAGAATCTCAGAGTTATTGATTACAAAATTAAAAACAAAAAGTTACAATCTTTCTAAGTACGTCTTTTGTACACATTCATATATATATAATAGTGGTTTTTAAGTTGGAATCGAGTTAACTGCAGAAGTTACTGTGTATTTCTGCTTGACTCGATCAAATATATGAATGTTTTTCTAAATACGTCTCACTAGTTATGCTTTAGACCCATTTTTAATATTTTTTTAATAAAGTACTTGTGGGTCTTGTGAACAGTACACAAGTGCCTAGTATCTCTTGAAACGCATGCATAAAAAATAAAATAAAAAAATAAAAAGAAAAGAAAAACGCAAACACAGCAGACGAAATGCAATCCAAACGCACAATAACGGGGTGTTTGGTAAGGGATTTTAAATAACGTTTTTCAGTATTTAAACAATATTATACATACTTTTACACATTTTTTTACCTACTCGTATTTTAAAAAAATATAAACAATGTTACTAGAACAACATTACCAAGACCTCCCAAACTGTTGGAATTTACTATTTATCTTTTTACTACGTGGTAGCTATTTATCTTGCAAAAGCCCACAAAAAAAATAGCTCAAATAGGGCCCAAGTCAGTTACTCATGGGTTTTAAGGGCCCAAATTCCAAAAATAAAAAAATACTGAATGGGCTCCAAACCTATTATTATGGCAAGATGGATCATTAAGCCGCAACCAAAAATATCTAGTAAGATTCTACAAAGATTGGTGCAAGAACTGAAATTTGATTGGTTACGCTTACACCACTAGCTAACCAAGGCTTTTTCTTCTCTAAAAAATAACTAACCAAGGCTTTTCTTTTATTTTAATTTTAATTTCAATATGATTTGTAACTAATTAATAGTGTATTCTCTATAGTGATTATTCTTTTTACCGTTAAGTCAAGACATCATATGATTTTTCTGAGTTTGAGATAGATGCAATTCGTAATGTACAATTAGCATTTTATGTCCAAAACCTTGAGACACACAATTTAGTATATTCCCCTTCTTTTGTGTCCAAAAACCAAACTAAATGGGCTACAGCTTAAATTCCACATTTGGTATAAAGTCTATAACTGGCCCATAAATACCAACAGTCCTAAAACTTCTGGTAAATTTCTAGAAAAACACGTGAAAGAAGAATGCATTGTGAAAAATAAAAACAATTTATTTCGGTTGGGTTTAATTTGAAGGGAAATATTTAATTGTTTAGTTGGATTCCTAAAAAATGCTTCGAAATATATTTTTTAGTGTTTGGCAACGTTTTTGTAAATGCTATAGAAAACATATTTTTTACTTTTTATTCACATTTTCTCATCTTCCAAGCACATATATAATAAAAAATTAAAAAAAAATTGAGATTGGGGACTAGTGGCGACCGGCCACCAATGGTGGTGGTTGGCCACTAAAAATTGGAGATATTAGTGGACTGGTAGTGGTTGGATGGTAGATAGTGGGGGGTGGAGGACGGAGGTTAGTGTGAAAATATTATTCTTTGACACAGCCTGGCTTTTTACTTTCAGTTTGAATAGGGTGCAGTCTACCTTGGAAGAATTGGAAAGTTTTCCAAGTCTAGAATCTTTTGTGAAACACATGTATAATATACAAGCTATCCTTTTAGATTCATACCATTTATCATAAATTTTGTCACAACTTAATGATATATGCATTTAGCACAAAAAAAATAAAAATAATAATAATGATATATGCAACTATAATTGTTCATGAACCATCACTATTACATAGGCCTACAATTTTTTTTTCACTACTCATAGTCTTACATGTCAAAATGTCAGTAGTATTTATTGTGATGCCCCAATTTGATGGATTATGTGTTGTGTGTGGATATGTGATGAGTCCCACATCGGACATATACTAAGTTGAATTAGGCTTTTATTAACAACTACAAAAAACTTCAATTGTGACTAGCCCTTTTGAAGTATAACGCAAATGTAATTATCTTTTTTCTTGGGTTGTTACATTTATTATAGAAAAAGAGGGACACCAAAATCCACAAGGTTGCATGGGATTTGAGGGGCAACTGGAACTGCCAAGTTTATGTGCTATTAATCAAATTATGTAACCTCCTTGTGTTTTTAGTAAAGAGAAGTAAAAAACAAAATTATTTTTATATGAGTAGATAATCTCCTTATGTTTACTCCCAAGAAAACATCAATATATATATAAAAGCAGAGACCTCACGTAGGAGAGCACGAAATTTTGCCAAGTAGCACTCTATTTGAAAAGATAATTGATTTAAAAAAAAAAACATCATTTTTAATTTATTAAACTTATTAGATGCCACATCAGTTATTTAATAACTCAACAGATTTTAATTAGTAATAAATAAGACTAATGGATAAGATAGAGGGGTGTTAATCATCAAAAACTCTTTGTTTTCCTTATTCCTCCATCCTAAGGTTTTTTTTTTTTATGTTTATGCCTACTCCTCTTTCCTTATAACTAAATGCCTACTCTTCCTAAACCACTACATGCCTTCTCCTATGTCTATGTTGCTAAATTACCAATTCTATGTTCTATAATTTTCAAAAACTAAAATAGCATTTAGATTATTTAAAAACACATGAAATCATATAAAAATCACCAAATTAGAGTTTAAAATTATAACTAAATTTTTAAAAGAAATTTAGGCACATTTGCACAAAAATTCCATGTAACTAAGTCACACTTAGGAATATTGGACCATTTTTCCTTTGTATAAATAGAAGGGCCCCAATGGAATGAGGGGGCTAACAATTTTCTTCCCAAAACATTTGTTGCAGGAAAACAAAAGTTTTTCATTGTAGACTTTTCATGATTAAAGAACAAGAATTACAAACTAATCAAACTAGAGTTTTTAGTACCTACAACAGTTTCACAACGTCAAGAACAAATCCCAGTGTATACAATGTCAAATTTCATAGTCTCCTGTTACATCTAATGAGTGTTTAATTTTTCTCGCAAAGTATTGAATAGTAAAACTTCTGGGCCTTAGTCTCAATTACAACTCTCAATCATGTTGGACTTGGATGATACCTATCAACAACGTATCATTATGAGATGCAGAAAAAATTTGGAGTGTACACAATGTTTAGTGTGAATGGGAAGAAATTTCATCCAATTCCAATTAGTTAGGTTAGTAAGAGACCTATTCCAATTTAATGTTTTTGGAATTTTGTATACAAGTAATAATCAAGGAAACTTCCACCTAAAATACGTCGAACTTTTGGCAAGAGAGAAAATTGATGTCTAGACAAATCAAGCTAAGGCCGACCAAAATTTCTTATCTCTATTTGTTCCATGTACAAGACTTACAGTCTATACTTGGCGTATAAAAGTTAAACATCTTATCTAAAGTCCATCATCTGAAAACTTGAGAAAAAATTCATTTAAACTAACACAATATATAAATTATAAAGGAATCAAAGAAAAATTGTCAAAAATAATGAAAATTTTATCTATACTTAAATTCTTATAAGGATGAACATAATAGCAATATCCTTTTTTAAAAATAAAGATAAAAAAAAATCTATACTTATTCTGTACGTATGATAAAGTCCTATCACAAAGTTTTTTGAGACTCATGTTGATTAGTGATTAGAAATTATAAAAAAATAATCATGAATATATATATATATATATATATATATATATATATATATATATATATATATATAAGTAGAGATCTCATGTGGGAGTGCGTGAGGTCTTACCAAGTAACGCTCTAATTTTGCATTTAACATTTTTTTTTACCTCTTTCATTAAGTGTTTTTTATTATTACCCAAAAGTTTACATTAACTTATTTTACTGTTATCTCATTAGTCCCTCATTAATTGCCTAAGCTTACATTATATTTCTCTCTTTCTCGTGTCTTTTAGCATCCCCACCGTTTTAATATTTTTTAAAAAAGTAAAAAAATAATAGTTAAGGACTAATAGTAATAACCTACCAGATAAGACCTTAGAGAGAGATAGAGAGACATAAAAATGTTGTGGATTGTTAAATAAAATGCATTGTTTCACTATAAAATCAAAATACATTGTTTCACTATAAAAGACTTGAGACTGACAAAACATTTGAAAGAGAGAGAAACAGAAATCTAAGGGGACGTCACCTCCGTCATATTGGCCTCCTACCACCATCAAGACCTTAAACCTGTACGGGTATTTTTTTTTTCTTTTTAAATTAGGAGATTAAAAATGATTTAGGTTTGGGTAATTTGGTTGGATAGTTTTTGTTTTGGGTATATAAGTAGAGAGAATATTTGGTACGCAATGTAAAGCCATATTCTACCATGGTTTGAAATTATCTATAAGACACGTGCATACACACTTACCCACACCATGTTTTAATGTTTCACTATCAATGAGTGAAAGACAGTGAGAGAGTTGAACATACTTTTATTTCATAGTATTAAATATGTGAACACAACACAAATTATTTGATTTTCACGGTTCTGTTACTCTTTTGCATTTATTTTTTATTTTATGATTTTAAAAAAACTTAATCTTACCTTCTTTTTAGGGTGAAAAATTAATCTTACCTTGAGAAGACTATAAATATGCAGTGAAAAAACAATTATAAATTGCACACACATAACCATTATAAAAGCAGAGACCTCATATTGGAGAGCACGAAGTTTTGCCAAGTGGCACACTATTTGAAAAGATAATTTAATTTTTTTTAAAATAAAATACTTCATTTTTAATTTATTGCACTTATTAGATGTCACATCAGTTATTTACTAATTCAACAGATTTTAATTAGTAATAAATAAGACTAATGGATAAGATAGAGGGATGTTAATCATAAAAAACTCTTTGTTTTCCTTATTCCTCCATCCTAAGGCTTTCTTATGTTTATGCCTCTCCTCTTCCCTTATAACTAAATGCCTACTCTTCCTAAACCCCTACATGCCTTCTCTTATGCCTATGTTGCTAAATTACCGATTCTATGTTGTATAATTTGCGCAAACTGAAATAACATTTAGATTATTTATAAACATATGAAATCATATAAAAATCGCCAAATTAGTGTTCAAAATTATAACTAAATTTTTAAAAGAAATCTAGACACATTTGCACAAAAAATCCATGTAACTAAGTCACACTTAGAAAATATTGGACCATTTTTCCTTTGTATAAATAGAAGGGTCACAATGGGATGAAGAGGCTAACAATTTTCTCTCCAAAACATTTGTTGTAGGAACACAAAAGTTTTCCATTGTAGACTTTTCACGATTAAAGAACATGAATTGCCAATTATTCAAACTAAAGTTTTTAGTACCTATAGCAATTTCACAACATCAAGAACAAACCCCAGTGTATACAATTCCAAATTTCATAGTCTCCTGTTACATCAAATGAGTGTTTAATTTTTCTCGTAAAGTATTGAATAGTAAGGCTTATGGGTCATAGTCTCAATTACAACTCTCAATCATGTTGGACTTGGATGATACCTGTCAACAATATATCACTATGAGATGCAGAAAAAACTTTGGAGTGTACACAACGTTTAGTATGAATGAGAAGAAATTTCATCCAATTCCAATTGGTTAGGTTAGAAAGGGACCTATTCCAATTTAATATTTCTGAAATTTTGTATACAAGTAATAATCAAAGAAAATTGATGTCTAGACAAATCAAGCTAAGGCCAACCAAAATGGACCATATTCTTAATTTCTTATCTCTATTTGTTCCATGTACAAGACTTCTAATCAATACTTGGCATATAAAAGTTGAACGTCTTATCTAAAGTACAACCTCTGAAAGCTTGAGAAAAAATTCCTTAAAACTAACACAATATATAAATTATAAAGAAATCAAAGAAAATTTGTCAAAAATAATGAAAATTCAATCTATGCTTAAATTCTTATAAAGATGAACACAATAGCAATAAACTTTTTTTTTATTTTTATAAATAAAGATTAAAAAATGTATTTTTATTTTGTACGTATGATAAAGTCCTATCACAAATTTTTTTGAAACTCATGTTGATTAGTGATTAGAAATTATAAAGGAATAATCATGAATATAAATATAAGTAGAGATATCATGTGGGAGTGCGTGAGGTCTTGCCAAGTAACACTTTAATTTTGCATTTAGCATTTTTTTTTACCTCTTTCATTAAGTGTTTTTTACTATTACCCAAAAGTTTACATTAACTTATTTTACTGTTATCTCATTAGTCCCTCGTTAATTGCCTAAGCTTACATTATATATTTATCTCTTTCTCGTGTCTTTTAGCATCCCCACCGTTTTAATATTTTTAAAAAAAGTAAAAAAATAATAGTTAAGGACTAATAGTAATAACTTACCAGATAAGACCTTTGAGAGAGATAAAGAGACATAAAAATGTTGTGGATTGTTAAATAAAATGCATTGTTTCACTATAAAATCAAAACACATTGTTTCACAATAAAAGACTTGAGACTGACAAAACATTTGAAAGAGAGAGAAAGAGAAATCTAAGGGGACGTCGCCTCCGTCATATTGGCCTCCCACCAACATCAAGACCTTAAACCTCTACGGGTATTTTTTTTTTTTTTTTGTTCTTTTTAAATTAGGAGATTAAATATGATTTAGGTTTGGGTAATTTGGTTGGATAGTTTTTGTTTTGAGTATATAAGTAGAGAGAATATTTGGTAGGCAATGTAAAGTCATATTCTACCATGGTTTGAAATTATCTATAAGACACGTGCATACACACTTGCCCACACCATGTTTTGTGTTTCACTATCAATGAGTGAAAGACAGTGAGGGAGTTGGACATACTTTTATTTCATGTTATTAAATATGTGAACACAACACAAATTATTCGATTTTCACGGTCCTGCTACTCTTTTGCATTTATTTTTTGTTTTATGATTTCAAAAAACAACTTAATCTTACCTTCTTTTTAGGGTGAAAAATTAATCTTACCTTGAGAAGACAATAAATATGCAGTGAAACAACAATTATAAATTGCACACACATAGCCATTATAATTATTCATTTTAAGGAATGAGTAAATATATATATATATATATATATATAAAAGCAGAGACCTCATATTGGAGAGTACGAAGTTTTGCCAAGTGGCACACTATTTGAAAAGATAATTTAATTTTTTTTTTGAAATAAAATACATCTTTTTTTAATTTATTGCACTTATTGGATGTCACATCAGTTATTTACTAATTCAACAGATTTTAATCAGTAATAAATAAGACTAATGGATAAGATAGAGGCATGTTAATCATAAAAAACTTTTTGTTTTCCTTATTCCTCCATCCTAAGGCTTTCTTATGTTTATGCCTACTCCTCTTCCCTTATAACTAAATGCCTACTCTTCCTAAACCCCTACATGCCTTCTCTTATGCCTATGTTGCTAAATTACCGATTCTATGTTGTATAATTTGCGCAAACTGAAATAACATTTAGATTATTTATAAACATATGAAATCATATAAAAATCGCCAAATTAGTGTTTAAAATTATAACTAAATTTTTAAAAGAAATCTAGACACATTTGCACAAAAAATCCATGTAACTAAGTCACACTTAGAAAATATTGGACCATTTTTCCTTTGTATAAATAGAAGGGTCACAATGGGATGAAGAGACTAACAATTTTCTCTCCAAAACATTTGTTGTAGGAACACAAAAGTTTTCCATTGTAGACTTTTCACGATTAAAGAACATGAATTGCCAATTAATCAAACTAAAGTTTTTAGTACCTATAGCAATTTCACAACATCAAGAACAAACCCCAGTGTATACAATTCCAAATTTCATAGTCTCCTGTTACATCAAATGAGTGTTTAATTTTTCTCGTAAAGTATTGAATAGTAAAGCTTATGGGCCATAGTCTCAATTACAACTTTCAATCATGTTGAACTTGGATGATACCTGTCAACAACATATCACTATGAGATGCAGAAAATTTTTTGGAGTGTACACAACGTTTAGTATGAATGAGAAGAAATTTCATCCAATTCCAATTGGTTAGGTTAGTAAGGGAGCTATTCCAATTTAATATTTCTGGAATTTTGTATACAAGTAATAATCAAAGAAAATTGATGTCTAGACAAATCAAGCTAAGGCCAACCAAAGTGGACCATATTCTTAATTTCTTATCTCTATTTGTTCCATGTACAAGACTTCTAATCAATACTTGGCATATAAAAGTTGAACGTCTTATCTAAAGTACAACCTCTGAAAGCTTGAGAAAAAATTCCTTAAAACTAACACAATATATAAATTATAAAGAAATCAAAGAAAATTTGTCAAAAATAATGAAAATTCAATCTATGCTTAAATTCTTATAAAGATGAACACAATAGCAATAAACTTTTTTTTTTTTTATAAATAAAGATTAAAAAATGTATTTTTATTTTGTACGTATGATAAAGTCCTATCACAAATTTTTTTGAAACTCATGTTGATTAGTGATTAGAAATTATAAAGGAATAATCATGAATGTTAATATAAGTGGAGATATCATGTGGGAGTGCGTGAGGTCTTGCCAAGTAACGCTTTAATTTTGCATTTAGCATTTTTTTTTTTTTACCTCTTTCATTAAGTGTTTTTTACTATTACCCAAAAGTTTACATTAACTTATTTTACTGTTATCTCATTAGTCCCTCATTAATTGCCTAAGCTTACATTATATATTTATCTCTTTCTCATGTCTTTTAGCATCCCCACCGTTTTAATATTTTTTAAAAAAGTAAAAAAATAATAGTTAAGGACTAATAGTAATAACTTACCAGATAAGACCTTTGAGAGAGATAGAGAGACATAAAAATGTTGTGGATTGTTAAATAAAATGTATTATTTCACTATAAAATCAAAACACATTGTTTCACTATAAAAGACTTGAGACTGACAAAACATTTGAAAGAGAGAGAAAGAGAAATCTAAGGGGACGTCGCCTCCGTCATATTGGCCTCCCACCACCATCAAGACCTTAAACCTGTACGAGTATTTTTTTTTTTTGTTCTTTTTAAATTAGGAGATTAAATATGATTTAGGTTTGGGTAATTTGGTTGGATAGTTTTTGTTTTGAGTATATAAGTAGAGAGAATATTTGGTAGGCAATGTAAAGCCATATTCTACCATGGTTTGAAATTATCTATAAGACACGTGCATACACACTTGCCCACACCATGTTTTAATGTTTCACTATCAATGAGTGAAAGACAGTGAGGGAGTTGGACATACTTTTATTTCATGTTATTAAATATGTGAACACAACACAAATTATTTGATTTTCACGGTCCTGCTACTCTTTTGCATTTATTTTTTTGTTTTATGATTTAAAAAAAAAAAAAACTTAATCTTACCTTCTTTTTAGGGTGACAAATTAATCTTACCTTGAGAAGACAATAAATATGCAGTGAAACAACAATTATAAATTGCACACACATAGCCATTATAATTATTCAGTTTAAGGAATGAGTAAATACATACATACATATATATATATATATATATATATATATATATATATATATATATATATATATATATATAAAAGCAGAGACCTCATATTGGACAGCACAAAGTTTTGCCAAGTGGCACACTATTTGAAAAGATAATTTAATTTTTTTTTGAAATAAAATACTTCATTTTTAATTTATTGCACTTATTAGATGTCACATCAGTTATTTACTAATTCAACAGATTTTAATTAGTAATAAATAAGACTAATGGATAAAATAGAGGGATGTTAATCATAAAAAACTCTTTGTTTTCCTTATTCCTCCATCCTAAGGCTTTCTTATGTTTATGCCTCTCCTCTTCCCTTATAACTAAATGCCTACTCTTCCTAAACCCCTACATGCCTTCTCTTATGCCTATGTTGCTAAATTACCGATTCTATGTTGTATAATTTGCGCAAACTGAAATAACATTTAGATTATTTATAAACATATGAAATCATATAAAAATCGCCAAATTAGTGTTCAAAATTATAACTAAATTTTTAAAAGAAATCTAGACACATTTGCACAAAAAATCCATGTAACTAAGTCACACTTAGAAAATATTGGACCATTTTCCTTTGTATAAATAGAAGGGTCACAATGGGATGAAGAGGCTAACAATTTTCTCTCCAAAACATTTGTTGTAGGAACACAAAAGTTTTCCATTTTAGACTTTTCACGATTAAAGAACATGAATTGCCAATTATTCAAACTAAAGTTTTTAGTACCTATAGCAATTTCACAACATCAAGAACAAACCCCAGTGTATACAATTCCAAATTTCATAGTCTCCTGTTACATCAAATGAGTGTTTAATTTTTCTCGTAAAGTATTGAATAGTAAGGCTTATGGGCCATAGTCTCAATTACAACTCTCAATCATGTTGGACTTGGATGATACCTGTCAACAACATATCACTATGAGATGCAGAAAAAACTTTGGAGTGTACACAACGTTTAGTATGAATGAGAAGAAATTTCATTCAATTCCAATTGGTTAGGTTAGTAAGGGAGCTATTCCAATTTAATATTTCTGGAATTTTGTATACAAGTAATAATCAAAGAAAATTGATGTCTAGACAAATCAAGCTAAGGCCAACCAAAATGGACCATATTCTTAATTTCTTATCTCTATTTGTTCCATGTACAAGACTTCTAATCAATACTTGGCATATAAAAGTTGAACGTCTTATCTAAAGTACAACCTCTGAAAGCTTGGGAAAAAATTCCTTAAAACTAACACAATATATAAATTATAAAGAAATCAAAAAAAATTTGTCAAAAATAATGAAAATTCAATCTATGCTTAAATTCTTATAAAGATGAACACAATAGCAATAAACTTTTTTTTTTTTTTTTTTTATAAATAAAGATTAAAAAATCTATTTTTATTTTGTACGTATGATAAAGTCCTATCACAAAATTTTTTGAAACTCATGTTGATTAGTGATTAGAAATTATAAAGGAATAATCATGAATATAAATATAAGTAGAGATATCATATGGGAGTGCGTGAGGTCTTGCCAAGTAACGCTTTAATTTTGCATTTAGCATTTTTTTTTACCTTTTTCATTAAGTGTTTTTTACTATTACCCAAAAGTTTACATTAACTTATTTTACTGTTATCTCATTAGTCCTTCATTAATTGGCTAAGCTTACATTATATATTTATCTCTTTCTCGTGTCTTTTAGCATCCCCACCGTTTTAATATTTTTAAAAAAGGTAAAAAAATAATAGTTAAGGACTAATAGTAATAACTTACCAGATAAGACCTTTGATAGAGATAGAGAGACATAAAAATGTTGTGGATTGTTAAATAAAATGCATTGTTTCACTATAAAATCAAAACACATTGTTTCACTATAAAAGACTTGAGACTGACAAAACATTTGAAAGAGAGAGAAAGAGAAATCTAAGGGGACGTCGCCTCCGTCATATTGGCCTCCCACCACCATTAAGACCTTAAACCTGTACGGGTATTTTTTTTTTTGTTCTTTTTAAATTAGGAGATTAAATATGATATAGGTTTGGGTAATTTGGTTGGATAGTTTTTGTTTTGAGTATATAAGTAGAGAGAATATTTGGTAGGCAATGTAAAGCCATATTCTACCATGGTTTGAAATTATCTATAAGACACGTGCATACACATTTGCCCACACCATGTTTTAATGTTTCACTATCAATGAGTGAAAGACAGTGAGGGAGTTGGACATACTTTTATTTCATGGGAGTTGGACATACTTTTATTTCATGTTATTAAACATGTGAACACAACACAAATTATTTGATTTTCACAGTCCTGCTACTCTTTTGCATTTATTTTTTGTTTTATGATTTAAAAAAACAACTTAATCTTACCTTCTTTTTAGGGTGAAAAATTAATCTTGCCTTGAGAAGACAATAAATATGCAGTGAAACAACAATTATAAATTGCACACACATAGCCATTATAATTATCCAGTTTAAGGAATGAGTAAATATATATATATATAAAAGCAGAGACCTCATATTGGAGAGTACGAAGTTTTGCCAAGTGACACACTATTTGAAAAGATAATTTAATTTTTTTTTGAAATAAAATACATCATTTTTAATTTATTGCACTTATTGGATGTCACATCAGTTATTTACTAATTCAACAGATTTTAATCAGTAATAAATAAAACTAATGGATAAGATAGAGGCATGTTAATCATAAAAAACTTTTTGTTTTCCTTATTCCTCCATCCTAAGGCTTTCTTATGTTTATGCCTACTCCTCTTCCCTTATAACTAAATGCCTACTCTTCCTAAACCCCTACATGCCTTCTCTTATGCCTATGTTGCTAAATTACCGATTCTATGTTGTATAATTTGCGCAAACTGAAATAACATTTAGATTATTTATAAACATATGAAATCATATAAAAATCGCCAAATTAGTGTTCAAAATTATAACTAAATTTTTAAAAGAAATCTAGACACATTTGCACAAAAAATCCATGTAACTAAGTCACACTTAGAAAATATTGGACCATTTTTCCTTTGTATAAATAGAAGGGTCACAATGGGATGAAGAGGCTAACAATTTTCTCTCCAAAACATTTGTTGTAGGAACACAAAAGTTTTCCATTTTAGACTTTTCACGATTAAAGAACATGAATTGCCAATTATTCAAACTAAAGTTTTTAGTACCTATAGCAATTTCACAACATCAAGAACAAACCCCAGTGTATACAATGTCGAATTTCATAGTCTCCTGTTACATCAAATGAGTGTTTAATTTTTCTCGTAAAGTATTGAATAGTATGGCTTATGGGCCATAGTCTCAATTACAACTCTCAATAATGTTGGACTTGGATGATACCTGTCAACAACATATCACTATGAGATGCAGAAAAAATTTTGGAGTGTACACAACGTTTAGTATGAATGAGAAGAAATTTTGTCCAATTCCAATTGGTTAGGTTAGTAAGGGACCTATTCCAATTTAATATTTCTGGAATTTTGTATACAAGTAATAATCAAAGAAAATTGATGTCTAGACAAATCAAGCTAAGGCCAACCAAAATGGACCATATTCTTAATTTCTTATCTCTATTTGTTCCATGTACAAGACTTCTAATCAATACTTGGCATATAAAAGTTGAACGTTTTATCTAAAGTACATCCTCTGAAAGCTTGAGAAAAAATTCGTTAAAACTAACATAATATATAAATTATAAAGAAATCAAAGAAAATTTGTCAAAAATAATGAAAATTCAATCTATGCTTAAATTCTTATAAAGATGAACACAATAGCAATAATTTTTATTTTTATTTTTATAAATAAAGATTAAAAAATCTATTTTTATTTTGTACGTATGATAAAGTCCTATCACAAAATTTTTTGAAACTCATGTTGATTAGTGATTAGAAATTATAAAGGAATAATCATGAATATGTATATATATATATATATATGTATGTATATATATATATATGTATGTATATATATATATATATGTATATATATATATTGTAGGGAGTTAAAGGACCCAAGTGGGCATATGGGCCTTTGGGCTTTAGCAAGGAGGGCCGACCTGCTCTTGAGATAAGAATTTGTTAGTACTGCGAATCGGCCCGTATGCCGGGGGTCCGAGGACACATCCAAGGGTGATTTTCTCCTCGGACAGACCCAAGAGAATTTGGAACTTCATTATAAAGGTCAAGGCACAACTCTGTGAAGACTGATGGTGAAAAAGGGGGAACCCTTGAATGTCCTAGATACACCGATATTTGAGAAACACCAAAAGCAAAGGCTGCCACCTCCACATTAAAGACTCTACACCTACCTCCCTGGCCGCATTAATGGGGAAGTGCCCCCTGAACAGTGGAACTGAAACTTCTGGTCACTATTCAATGGCACTAAGAAAAGAAATATCTGGGGGGGAGGGTGTTGGAGCAACACGTGGATAAAGCATCAGGAAAAGAAGTTTTTAAGGGGGAAGAAGTAAAGAAAAAGGTGGAAGGAAGAATTTTAACCTTTAAGAAAGAAAGAGAAATAATACAGAAGGGCCCTCGGCTTACGTCCAAGGAGGTCTATTTGCAATTATCATTTGTTATTTACAAGTATTTGTAACTCTTAGCCTGTTATCAAGTTCTCAGTACCTCTAACCTAGATTTGAAAGCCCACGCTCTACAAATTTTATTGTTTAAGGCTCGTTGGGCCTGAGCTCGTAGCTGTTTTTGGGTCCAGGTGCAATTGTGCACTTATAATTGGCGCCGTCTGTGGGGAATCTAGTCTAGAAGGAGCAGGGATACTATGGCAAGCTTAGGTTCTCACCATACAGAATCACAAGGATCACAACCAGAGGATCTTTTCGAACGTCTTGAGCGTCGAAGGGATCGTGAGGGAAGTGTCCATACAGAATACCCCGGGTCTAGCCATATTCATGGTTGGGGTAGCACCACCCACGAGGATGGTGCTAAAGCCATGCAGAAGGAGATTAATCGTTTGAAGAAAAAGCTACGCCGCGCCAGACGTAGGTCTTCACCGTCCTCATCTAATCCTTCCTCAAAGGAGGTTCGGGGAGGTAGTTACAGCTCAAGGTCATACTCACCCCCCAGCACAATGTCCTCTTGTGAGGAGGACAACCATCCAGCTCGTAGACGCAAGAAACTTCCTTCCAGGGGCTTGGGGAACGATGCTATGAGCTGGGCGTTGCACCAACTCTCTAAATCTCCATTCTCACGGAGGATTGAGAAGGGGAGGCTCCCCAGGAGGTTTACCCAGCCCACCTTCACCATCTACAATGGCCGGACTGATCCAGTGGAGCACGTGAGTCACTTTAACCAGAAGATGGCGGTGCACTCTCACAACGAGACCCTGATGTGTAAAGTTTTCCCCTCTAGCTTGGAACCTGTTGCTATGAGGTGGTTCAACGGCCTTAAATCGGGGCCTATGGGTTCGTTTGGGGAGCTTACTAGAGCATTCGTTTCGCGGATCATTACGTGTAGCAGAGTATCTCAGCCATTGGACTCGCTGCTATCCATGACCATGAGGGAAGGGGAGACGCTGAAAGCATATTCCGACCGGTACTGGGAGATGTTTAATAAAATAGATGGTGACTTTGATGAGGTGGCGCTCAATACCTTTAAGGTAGGTCTTCCTACTAATCACGACTTAAGGAAGTCTTTGACCAAAAAGCCCGTCCGTAGCGTACGTCGCTTTATGGATCGTATTGATGAATACAAAAGGGTAGGGGAAAACCAGTAGCAAGGAAAGGGAAAGGAGAAGGTTATCCCGTAGGAGAGAAGGGATTTCAGGTCGGACAGATACCACAACAACAAGTCGAGGAGAGATTATATCGGGCAGTCCAGCTCGGCAGCACCTCAGGCTGTAAATACTGTCTTCTGAGAACTAGTGCACCAACTATTGGAGAAAGTTCGTAAGGAGCCCTTCTTCAGGTGGCCTAGTAAGATGGCAGGGGACCCTGCGAAGAGGAATCAGAACCTCTTTTGTCAGTACCATCAGGACGTGGGCCACACTACCGAGAACTGTCGGACCCTTTGGAACTACTTGGAGTAGCTTGTCAGTGAAGGAAAATTGAAGCAGCACTTGTGTCAACCTACTGGGCAGGGCAGTTAAGCTGGCTCAAACAACCAGAGGAACAATCCATCTCGGCCAGCATTGGGAACAATTAACGTTATCTTCGCTGCACCTGGCAGGACCGGCTCAGGTTCCATTAGGGTGATGGCGGTTTCCCATTCTCAGGTCGAGGAGGTAGCCTGCAGGCCGAAGAGGTTGAAGGTGACTTTGCCCGTCTTGGGATTCTCCGAGGAGGATAAGGTTGGTACCATTCAACCCCATGACGATGCTCTTGTGGTCACTCTTAGGATAGGGAATTATGATGTGAAGAGGGTGATGATTGATCAGGGCAGCGGTGCAGATATCATGTACCCTGATTTATTCAAGGGGCTAAGGTTGAAGTTGGAGGATCTCACTCATTATGATTCGCCACTTATAAGCTTTGAAGGAAGAGCCGTTATGCCGAAGGGACAGATTCGTTTGCCCGTTCAATCTGGTTCAGAAACGGTTGAGGCGGATTTCATTGTGGTTGACACGTACTCCCCATATACAGCCATCCTCGCCAGGTCATGGCTACACGCCCTGGGAGCAGTCTCCTCTACCTTGCATGTTAAGGTTAAGTTCCCCTCGGGGGAATATGTTGAAGAGATCCTCGGCAGTCAATCGGTGGCAAGGCAATGCATATCGGCTGCAGTGCTGCACTGGACAGAAGCCGAATCTTCGGCTTTGATCATCAAAGATTTATAGCAATTAACGGCCCCTGATGCACCTGGAGTGGTGACAGGAGAGGAGACACATTATGAGGAGTTAGAGAAGTTTTTGGTAGCCGATGACCCAGAGAGGTTCTTCCAAGTCGGCATACGTTTGCCGCACTAGGAGAAGATGGAGTTGTTGGAATTTTTGAAAGACAATATCGATGTTTTTGCGTGGGATCCTTATGAGGCTCCAGGCGTAGATCCGAGCTTCATTTGTCATCGTTTAAACGTCAACCCTGCCATTGTTTCGAGAAGGCAGCCACCTCGGCATTCTTCTAAAGAACATTCCGAGGCTGTGAAGGAAGAGGTGCTCAAACTCAAGAGGGCTGGGGCTATCAAAGAAGTTTTCTACCCCGAATGGTTGGCGCATACGGTTATGGTTAAAAAGAAGAATGGAACGTGGAGAGTATGTGTGGACTTTACTGATTTGAACAAGGCTTGTCCCAAGGATTCGTTCCCAATGCCGCGTATTGACCAACTGGTGGATGCCACTGTCGGACATCCTCGTATGAGTTTTTTGGATGCCTTCCAGGGTTACCATCAGATTCCATTAGCATTGGAGGATCAAGAGAAAACGACTTTCATTACTCCAACCGGGAACTACCACTATAAGGTCATGTCGTTTCGGTTGAAAAATGCTGGGGCTACCTACCAAAGAATGATGACCAGAATGTTCGAACTGCAACTAGGGAAGACCATTGAGGTATATGTGGATGATATGGTTGTGAAGAGTAAAACAATACCTTCACACGTGAAAGACCTGGCCGACACCTTTCAGGTGTTAAGAAAGTACAAGCTGCGCCTTAACGCCTCAAAATGCTCTTTTGTCATGGGGTCTGGAAATTTCTTGGGATATATGATTACTCATAGAGGCATAGAGGTAAACCCAGCGCAATTTAAGGCTATTTAGGATTTGCAGCCTCCTCGGAACCCAAAAGAGATCTAGAAATTGACTGGAATGATTACCGCGTTGAACAGATTTATATCTCGGTCAGCTGACCAGTGTCGTCCTTTCTTCCAGTTGTTGAACAAGTGGAAAGGGTTTCAATGGACCGAAGACTGCGTGTTAGCTTTCCAACAGCTTAAGCAATATCTTTCTCGGCCACCCATTCTGTCTCGCCCCGAGGCAGACGAGGTTTTGTTTGCTTATCTGGTAGTGGCTGTCCACGCGGTCAGCTTGGTGCTCATAAGGGACGAAAACGGGGTGCAAAGACCGGTCTACTACGTTAGTAAGTCTTTGAATGAGGCCGAGGTGCGCTACCTGCTCTTGGAGAAGGCATTTTTGGCCATAGTTCATGTCACGCGGAAGCTTCCTCATTATTTCCAGTCCCACACTGTGGTGGTTCTGACCCAATTGCCCCTCAAGGCGGTGCTACGTAGTGCCAACTACTCAGGTAGGGTAGCAAAGTGGGGAACCATTCTGGGGGCTTTTGACGTTAAATACAAGCCTCGTACCTCGGTGAAAGGCCAGGTCCTCGCTGACTTAGTGGCAGAGTTTGCCGAACCATTGCTAGAAGAAACTCTGAAAGAAGCACACATGGATGAAAAATCAGTTGGTGTTATCACAGCCGCAACCCTTCCAACTTGGCAAATGTATGTGGATGGGGCAGCCAATCAGAGAGGGTCTGGTGTTGGACTTGTCCTGATATCCCTTGAGGGAATTATCTTCGAAAAATCTTTAAGGCTGTCATTCTCGGCTACTAATAATGAAGCCGAGTACGAAACAGTCTTGGTGGGCATGAACATGGTACATAAGATGGGTCGAAAGGAAGTCCATGTGTTCTCGGACTCTCAGTTAGTGGTCGGCTAGGTCACGGGGACCATGGAGGCTAGGGACCTAAGAATGCAAGAATATTTGGCCCAGGTCAAGCGTCAGCAAGCTGAATTTGACTCCTTCGTCTTAGCTCACATCTCTAGGAGTGGAAACACCCATGCTGACTCTTTGGCTACGATAGCAACGTCTTCGGCTCAGGGTTTGCCCAGGATTATCCTTGTGGAGGATTTGCTAGAGCCAACTCTTATCACTGTCAATGCGGCTCGCATCCATCTAATAAGGCTTGGACCTAGTTGGATGGACCCGGTCGTATCTTTTCTTAAGAATAACATCCTTCCTGAGGACAGGTCTGAAGCAGGTAAGATACGTCGAAAGGCACCACGCTTCTGGTTGTCCGAGGACCAGAAACTGTATAAACGGAAGCACTTTTGGAAGAACTGCATGAAGGGATTTGTGGGAGCCACACCGGGGGAAGATCCTTAGCCCACAGAGCTCTGACTCAGGGTTATTGGTGGCCCAATATGTAGAGGGAGGCTCAGGACTATGCCAGGAAATGTGATCAATGCCAAAGATTCGCCCCTAATATTCATCAACCTGGAGGGGTTCTTAATCCCCTCTCTAGTCCTTGGCCTTTCGCACAATGGAGATTGGACATAGTGGGGCCATTTCTGAGGGCAACAGGTAACAAAAGATGGCTGCTCGTGGGGACGGATTACTTCACTGAATGGGTCGAGGTTGAGCCCTTAGCAAACATCAAAGATGTTGATTCCAAGAAGTTTGTTTGGAAGAACATCATCACTAGGTTCGGAATACCACATACGCTTATATCAGACAATGGCGTTCAATTTGACAGCAAGGCTTTTAGGAAGTATTGCGGTGATATGGGCATCATAAATAGATACTCCACCCCAGCTTATCCTCAAGGAAATGGGCAAACCGGGGCCGTTAACAAGGTCATAGTCAGTGGGCTGAAGAAAAGGTTAGACGATGCGAAAGGCAGATGGGTAGAAGAACTCCCACATGTCCTGTGGACGTATCGGACTACATCGCGCAGGTCCACGGGAGAAACACCATTCTCTATAACTTATGGAGCCGAGGCGGTGATACCTCTGGAATCTGGCTTTCCCACCCTGATGAAGAGTTCTTTTAGCCCGGAGAATAACGATGGACTCCTGGAGAAAGGTCTTGACTTACTTGAGGAACGACGCGAGGCAGCTATGGTCCAAATGGCTTATTATCAACAGAAGCTTAAGCGGGGATATGATGCCCACGTAAAGCTAAGACCACTCGCACCCGGGGATCTTGTACTAAGAAAAGTTGCGGGCACTTCTAAGAACCCAGCTTGGGGTAAGCTAGGACCAAACTGGGAAGGCCCCTATCGCATTGTTTCAGTAGCAGGCATAGGGTCGTATCGGCTAGCTGACCTAGATGAAAGAATTGTACCACGCCCATGGAATGTAAATAACCTTCGAAGGCATTATTATAAATGAAATATGCTTTAGTTTGTTCTCAGTTCAAAGTTATAAATACCTCAAGGGATTGTAATTACTATTCTTAAGAATCAAACAGAAACTTGGTTAAGTGTAGTCCTCGGACCACAAACCTTGTGGAAATTGATATCTTAACACTTGTTAAATAGAACCTTAGTTATGCCGGGTCCTCGGACCTCCTACTTTGGGGAAATTAACATTTGAAGTTACTATTCTTAAGAATCAAACAGAAACTTGGTTAAGTGTAGTCCTCGGACCACAAACCTTGTGGAAATTGATATCTTAACACTTGTTAAACAGAACCTTAGTTATGCTGGGTCCTCGGACCTCTTACTTTGGGGAAATTAATATTTGAAGTTACTATTCTTAAGAATCAAATAGAAACTTGGTTAAGTGTAGTCCTCGGACCACAAACCTTGTGGAAATTGATATCCTAACACTTGTTAAATAGAACCTTAGTTATGCCGGGTCCTCAGACCTCCTACTTTGGGGAAATTAACATTTGAAGTTACTATTCTTAAGAATCAAACAGAAACTTGGTTAAGTGTAGTCCTCGGACCACAAACTTTGTGAAAATTGATATCTTAACACTTGTTAAACAGAACCTTAGTTATGCCGGGTCCTCGGACCTCCTACTTTGAGGAAATTAACATTTGAAGTTACTATTCTTAAGAATCAAACAGAAACTTGGTTAAGTGTAGTCCTTGGACCACAAACCTTGTGAAAATTGATATCTTAACATTTGTTAAACAGAACCTTAGTTATGCC
This sequence comes from Castanea mollissima, assembly GCA_014183005.1. Classification (NCBI taxonomy): domain Eukaryota; kingdom Viridiplantae; phylum Streptophyta; class Magnoliopsida; order Fagales; family Fagaceae; genus Castanea; species Castanea mollissima. The sequence goes on from JACAVU010000002.1 coordinate 70,440,795, forward strand.
GGGTCCTCAGACCTCCTACTTTGGGAAAGTTAACATTTGAAGTTACTATTCTTGATATCTTGTCATTGTTCTTATTCTTCTCACACGTTTTGTGGAAATCAGTACCCTACCATTCATTAATTCGGATCTTAAGTTCTATATCTTTAAGTGTTAAGCATATTTTTGTAAGGAATGGTTCTCGGACCTTACATCCTACTAAAAGCAATACTTCAGATTACATAAGTTTAACCATCATATGAGTTTTCTAACTAAGGCATTGTTTAATGTTCAAACTAAGTTATATGGCTGTTTTGAAGTTATAGTTGTTTGATTGGTGGAGTTAGACTTATTTATGATGTTCTCCCTTTAACTATTTGTTAGTGAAAACTTTCATGGCAAGCACAAAAAGAATAAAGTAAAACAAAGACAACATGAAGGAAAGTTGAATAAAAATGTTCTTCATTAATTATATACAAAAAAGGGGGGGAGTACAGAAAGCTCCTATACTAGGCCCTAAGCTAGGGGAGGGGGTCTTGGAGGGAGCTGCTGCCAGCCTCAGTACTCTTCAGTTCCAGCTCAAAGGTGGACAAGACTTGCTTCCCTTTGTCTGTTGAAGGAATGAGGGGCTCCACATTTTGAATCTGCTCCTTCTCGGCGCCACCACACTCGTCCTTCTCTTTATGGGAACCTTCAGGTTCTGTAGGATCAGGAACAAGTTCTTGCACCACAGGAGGAAGGGCAGGAGAGGCAGCAACAGGAGGGTCTTCAATCTCCTTTATGTCTAGGGGAAGCCAAATATTCTCGGGCTTCCTCAGCTTGGAAGCTTGAGGGACCCCTGCTGCATCCATGGCCTCTCCCCAGACCTGCTGACAGTACTCTCGGCATAGGGCCGCAAAGTTCTTGCGTTCTGGTCACCCCCTCCTGATAGCTAGCCTTCTTCGCAGCCTCCAGTGCTTGCTTGTGGGCGCGAGCCTCCTCCTTCACTCGCGTAAGCTCCTTCTCCAAGTCAGAGTGTGCTCCTTGGGCTATAGAGAGCTCGTCGTCTTTTTGGTGAAGAAGCTTACGCTGCCCCTCCACTTGGGTCTCCATCGTCTTCAAGTTGGCCTTGGCACCATCTCTCTCTCTCTTCAGGTTGGCCAGCTGCGATGTGAGCTTCTCGTTTTCTGCTAGGGCCTAGCCTAGGGACCTTTCTGCCTCCTGCCTAAGCTGTTGCTCTATTCCAGCTCGCTTCCGATAGTCCTCCACAAACTTCTCGGCAGCGAAAACTTCTTGGATGGACTGCGAAAATGTCAGGAGGTTAAAAATGGTAAAGTATCTACAAATGAATCTAGAGTACAAGTGTCAGGTGGAACTTACCAGAGCTAGACTCCTTTTTAATGAAAGGAATAACTGAGGCTGGCCCATTTTTTCCAAGTTTTCCATGTCCTTGGGCAGCAGAAGAGGACGCTCCAACACCTCGGCCAAGTGGTGGGCGTGGCCTTGCTGGACTACCCTAATGCTGGAGTGGCAGGGAATTGGTGCGCTGTCCAGTCTCAGGTCAGGAGACCAGGTGGCCCGTGCTTGGCGCACTTCGGCCACGTCCCTGATTTCCCCGCTTTCCACTGAACGGGCCCGCCCTTTGCCCTTCTCCAGCTTCTGCTGCTGGGCCGGCGCTGGCAGTTGTTTTTGTTTCTTTGGCTTCTCACCACCAGCCCCTTCAGCCTCCCCCTTCCTTTTCTTCTTTGGGTCTTCGGCCGGAGGCTTGGGCTCGGCTGAAGGAAGAGGAGGTGGTGGTAAAGCCGGGGGAGTTTGGGACCCCCTTGTTCCCTTCTTTGCCACTCGTGCGCCTCTCGCAGTTATAAGGTCCTTTAGCTCGTCCATCTCTTCTTCAATGGAGCTGTCGTCTGGACGCGCTATCACTAGACCTTCGATCCCAGAGGCCTCAGCTGCTTCTTCTTCCTCGTCGGAAAGGACAACGAACGGGTTTCCGCGAGGTCGTGGGGAGTCCTCGAGTCGAAATTGTTCTATCTCCTCATCCAACGTGTTCGAAGAAGACACTTGCTCCTCTGGGACAACAATTGCCTGAGAGTGCACGGCGAGTGGGATTGCCGCAATGGGCTGTGTGTACAATACGGTGTGAGGGGCGTCAGGGATGTCGTGGTTGGCCAAAAAGTGGGGTCGGGCTACGTGAATTCTCCTACGCCTTCGGTCACCCGCGATTATTGCGTTCTCGATCTCCTAGAAGTCCAAGGAGATGGGATCGTACCCCAGAATCAAGTGGGCCGCCCTAAGTTGTAAGTCTCCACTGACGAACACCTCGGAGAGTAGCACTCTATTCAAATCAGCAACGTTGCAATGGCTTAATCGTGGGCGCACGTGTTGCTTATCTGCAAAGAAAGACATCCAAATAAATAAACATGGTCAGATTCGTATAACAGGCAATAAGTCAAAGTTAGACGCTCAAGTAAACGTAAATGCACATTTCTAGATGTTAGAGGGAGTTATGGGGTGGGAAGTTAAATCCTAAGGTGTCGCACCTAGATCTCCCCACTCAACTGGGCAGTGGGGGCCGTCGTGCCAGTTGCCAGAGACGATGAGGTAGTCATCCTTCATGCCTTTATTAGATTTGGGCAGACAGGAGATTAACCTAATGACACTAGAACGGGATTTGATGTAATAACCTACCTTGGTAAGTTTGTGGCACTCGTACATAAAAACAACGTCGTGCCAGGTAAGGTTGAGACCCATTTGCTCGTTTAGAGCGTCGACGCTACCTAAAACTCTAAAAACGTTTGGAACGCACTGATCGGGGCACAACCGGTGGTTGCAGAGGTACTCCCTGGTTACGGGTTTCATTGGAAGGGTCATCCCACCTTCTACGAAGGCGATCATTGGGATGATGACCTCTCCGGTTTTCCTAGAACCAGCCACGGCTTCCGCCGGGCAGTATTTTAAACCTACGTCGCTGGGAATATGATACTTGGCTCTAAAACCTTCCCATTAGAAAGGAATGAAAGACTAAGTTCTAAGAGGGAGAACGGTTATAAGGGGAGCCGAGGACAGGATCCGAGGAGAAAGGGTTAAGGAAGAAAGGAATAAGAACTTACAAATTTCAAGTTGTGCGAATTTCCACGGATTTCTGCAGACAAAAGGTGATTACTGGTGTTTTGATGGGATTAGCCTCTGGAGAAATAAAGGAAGGCGCAGGTTCTCGAAGCGTCACGACGTGCAGGAAGTAGCCTTGAAATTGTATTTGTCCCGCCCAAATTTTCATAGAGTAATAGGGACCGTTGGATGCTCATCTCACCGTTGAACGTGGGGGACAAGGTGTAACTTACGGTAATAAATGCGCGCGTTTTTGAAAATAAAACCGCTAAGTGGCATCCTCTGAAACGTGAAACGGTCTCCACATGCACAATTATTTACAAAACGTGTGGGGAAAATTCTCGTTGGATCAAAACCCTATTTTTCTTCTTGGATGCTGAAAAATAGAGTTTTGAGGGGCTATTGTAGGGAGTAAAAGGACCCAAGTGGGCATATGGGCCTTTGGGCTTTAGCAAGGAGAGCCGACCTGCTCTTGAGATAAGAATTTGTTAGTACTGCGAATCGGCCCGTATGCCGAGGGTCCGAGGACACATCCGAGGGTGATTTTCTCCTCGGACAGACCCAGGAGAACTTGGAACTTCATTATAAAGGTCAAGGCACAACTCTGTAAAGACTGATAGTGAAAAAGGGGGAACCCTTGGATGTCCTAGATACACCGATATTTGAGAAACACCAAAAGTAAAGGCTGCCACCTCTACATTAAAGACTCTACATCTACCTCCCAGGCCGCATTAATGGGGAAGTGACCCTTGAATAGTGGAACTGAAACTTCTGGTCACTATTCAAAGGCACTAAGAAAAGAAATATCTGGGGGGGAGGGTGTTGGAGCAACACGTGGATAAAGTATCAGGAAAAGAAGTATTTAAGGGGGAAGAAGTAAAGAAAAAGGTGGGAGAAAGAATTGTAACCTTTAAGAAAGAAAGAGAAATAATACAGAAGGGCCCTCGGCTTACGTCCGAGGAGGTCTATTTGCAATTATCATTTGTTATTTACAAGTATTTGTAACTCTTAGCCTGTTATCAAGTTCTCAATACCTCTAACCTAGATTTGAAAGCCCACGCTCTACAAATGTTATTGTTTAAGGCTCATTGGGCCTGAGCCCGTAGATGTCTTTGGGTCCAGGTGCAATTGTGCACTTACTTATATAAATATATATATATATATATATATATATATATATATATATATATATATATATATATATATATATATATATAAGTAGAGATCTTATGTGGGAGTGCGTGAGGTCTTGCCAAGTAACACTTTAATTTTGCATTTAGCATTTTTTTTTTTACCTCTTTCATTAAGTGTTTTTTACTATTACCCAAAAGTTTACATTAACTTATTTTACTGTTATCTTATTAGTCTCTCATTACTTGCCTAAGCTTACATTATATATTTCTCTCTTTCTCGTGTCTTTTAGCATCCCCACCGTTTTAATATTTTTAAAAAAAGTAAAAAAATAATAGTTAAGGACTAATAGTAATAACTTACCAGATAAGACCTTGGAGAGAGATAAAGAGATATAAAAATGTTGTGGATTGTTAAATAAAATGCATTGTTTCACTATAAAATCAAAACACATTGTTTCACTATAAAAGACTTGAGACTGACAAAACATTTGAAAGAGAGAGAAAGAGAAATCTAAGGGGACGTCGCCTCCGTCATATTGGCCTCCCACCACCATCAAGACCTTAAACCTGTACGAGTATTTTTTTTCTTTTTAAATTAGGAGATTAAATATGATTTAAGTTTGGATAATTTGGTTGGATAGTTTTTGTTTTAAGTATATAAGTAGAGAGAATATTTGGTACGCAATATAAAGCCATATTCTATCATGGTTTAAAATCATCTATAAGACAGGTGCATACACACTTGCCCACACCATGTTTTAAAGTTTCACTATCAATGAGTGGAAGACAGTGAGAAAGTTGGACATACTTTTATTTCATACTATTAAATATGTGAACACAACACAAATTATTTGATTTTCACGGTCCTGTTAGTCATTTGCATTTATTTTTTGTTTCATGATTTTAAAAAAACTTAATCTTACCTTTTTTTTTAGGGTGAAAAATTAATCTCACCTTGAAAAGGCTATAAATATGTAGTAAAACAACAGTTATAAATTGCGCACACATAACCATTATAATCGATTCAAGGAATGAGTAAAAATAAAAATTTTGGAGGAATATTGTAGAATAAAAGTTGTTACAAAATGTCTTTCTCTCAAAGACCTCATGCAAGAGTGCATGAGATCGTGCCAAGTGGCACTCCAATTTTGCATTTAGCCTTTTTTTACATCTTTCATTAATTTTTTTTTTTTTTTATTGTTATCCCAAAGTTCACATTATCTAATTTTACTGTTATCTCATTAATTGCCTAGGCTTATACCACACCTTTCACTATTCTTCATGTCTTTTAGCATACCTACTATTTTAGTGTTTCAAAAATAATAAATAAATAAATAAGGGCGAGCTAATAGTAATAGCTAACGAGATGGTGTTACATAACTCAATAATGGTGTTACATACCTTTATAAAGTAGGATTAAAATTAAGCAGCTTTTCCTCTCAATTATTTTTGTATTCCTCAAGTTGTCTCTTGCTCCCATGAGGAATCCCTCGATGCTTACCCCTATTGTTTCCATCTTCTGCTTATTCTTCCTTCTTTATCAAATCACACTAGTGGCTTCTTCCACACCACCTCGTTATGTCCCTATTGATGATATTACCCTCGACTGTGGCAGCGCTACTAACGAGTCGATAGATTTGTACGGGCGTGTCTGGACTGGAGACTTTCTGCCCAAGTACTTTCCCAAAGAAGAACTTAATAATCTCAAATCTAATACCTCTAAAGCCCTAGGCATCGTCACAAGAGCCCCTTACTCCACTGCACGTATATCTTATTCTCAATTCACGTACGTCTTTCCAGTCACCGTTGGTCCGAAATTCGTTCGGTTGCACTTTAACTCAGCCATTTACCCAGGTTTTGAAGTGTCTAAGGCCCTTTTCACTGTCATAGCAGGTTCGTTCACCTTACTCAGAAACTTCACTCTCGTTCCTGTTGATTCTTTGCAGGAAAAAACTTTCTTCAAAGAGTTCTGCATCAATGTCGGGAAGGATAAAAAATTGATCTTAACCTTCATCCCTTTTTCAACTACTTTCCATGCTTTCATTAATGGAATTGAGATTGTGTCCATGCCTGCCAACCTGTACTACATGCCAGAAGGTAAAAGTATGGAAGGCATTCAGAATCTCAGCGGAAATCCTTTCTACATAAACGATGACACGGCACTCGAGATGGTTTATCGATTAAACGTTGGTGGGAACTCCATAAGTCAAACGGACGACACTGGCTTGTTTAGAGAATGGTCCAGAGATTATAATTATTTCGAGAGTGCAGGCCTAATACCACACGATTCATCTTTGAAACTCGACTACTCAGTAATACCAAATTTCTCGGCACCAGATGATGTCTATCGGTCTGCAATTATAATGGGTTTTAACCATACCAAGAACAGGCTTTCCAATTTGACGTGGGAATTACCAGTTGATATGGGATTTTATTACCTGGTGAGGCTTCATTTCTGTGAAATAGACCCCGGTGTGACTGACGTTGGTCAAAGGCGGTTCATCATATTTATAGACCATCTTTTGGCCGACATGGATGCTGATGTAATATTTTGGACTGGCAAAAACGGCACGCCTGTTTACAAAGACTATGTAGTAATGATCGAAAAGAGGGGAGTTGGGGATAACAGCCATAATCTCTTGATTGATCTACACGAAGACGCCTTTTTAAACGGTCTGGAAGTGTTCAAACTTAGCAATACTGACGGCAATCTTGCTAAACACGGTGCGGAAATTTGGATCGATAATTCCCCAACAGCCATGATGTCCAAGACAAAGAAATTCATTGCCATTGGAATTGGTACCGGTTTCTTGGTCCTACTCTTTCTTATGGGTTGCATGGTATTTTGGAAAGTAAAGAAGTCGAAACGCTATGTTTCTTACTACCCACCATCAAGGTGCTGGTGCTTGTGCTGGCTGAGGCTCTACCCATACAAAGGAAAGCAAACAGGGAAAAAGACATCCTCACTGAGGAAAGAACTGTGCCATCACTTTTCACTTGCCGACATCAAAATTGCAACCAACAACTTCCATGAAGATTTAATTATAGGCAAAGGTGGCTTTGGCAACGTATATAAGGGTCAAATTGATGATGAGGAAACCATGACCGTGGCAATCAAGCGTTTGAACCCTGAGTCGCGACAAGGTGCCCACGAGTTCCAAACTGAGATTGAGATGCTCTCTCAGCTCCGATATGTTCACCTAGTCTCTCTTATCGGATACTGCAATGAGAAGGGTGAGATGATCCTTGTCTATGATTACATGGCTAATGGAACTCTCCGTGAACACCTGTATGACACAAACAATGACACACTCCCATGGAAAAAGCGGCTCGACATATGCATTGGAGCGGCACGTGGATTAGACTACCTTCATAGAGGTGTGAAGCATACTATTATCCATCGAGACGTGAAGACCACCAACATTCTATTGGATGACAAATGGGTTGCCAAGGTTTCAGATTTTGGATTGTCTAAAATGGATCAAAATAATAATGCAGTTAGTACCATGGTTAAAGGTACCTGGGGCTATTTGGATCCGGAATACGCACGTTGTCAAAAGCTTTCAGAAAAGTCTGATGTGTACTCATTTGGTGTAGTGTTGTTGGAGGTATTATGTGCCCGAAAGGCACTAAATCAAAAACTAGAGGAAGAAGAATGGAACCTAGCCCATTGGGCTCGAAAGTGCATTGAGAGAGGGACAATCAATGAAATCATTGATCCATATTTGAAGGGGAAGATAGCTCCAGTGTGTTTCAAAGTGTTCATGCAGATTGCGGAGAGTTGCACGCGTGGTCAAGGCATCCAACGGCCCAAAATGGGTGATGTGGTGGAAAAGCTCAAGATGGCATTGGAGCTGCAAGAGAATGCGGACGCTGAGAAAGAGAGTATCAATCCTAGTGGTGAGCATATTTACTTGGATACATTATCATTTTGTATTGATGTTACAAATGATGGTCTTTGGGCTACTAATGTTCACTATGAACACGGGATGACATCGGATAGTACAGGGATTGGGACTGGGTTAACATGTTCAAGTTTTGAGATAGATAGTATCACATCTCACAAGACATTTTCATAAACTCCACTAAAGTTTAGGAAATGGGTTTTTGTCTTTTCTTTTATTTAGTTTTAGATTCATACATAAAGTACTATTAAGCAGATTAATTACTATAATTATGTTGTTATGAAATCTTGTGAAAATATAAGGTGATGTCAAGTGTTCTAGAACACACTTCATAATTCAAATCCATTGAATTGACAATTTTTTTTTTTTTTTTACAAGATAGAATTCTACTCTAACCTAATCTAAGTGTATGTGTGTAAAACTCCCTCCTAAAGAATTGAACTCTGGCCCTTACCCTCCACACCCCACAAACACTTATACTTATAGAGTGTCTATTGCACCAAGAGTGTGCGGTGGTCATTGAATTGACAATTAAAAAAAGGGTTGTATGATAAGTATTATAGGAAAATTTAATGACTTTCAATTCATGCCCGTATTATTGTAAAACTTTTGGTATTTATATTATTCTCATCAGCTAGTTTATATATATGTTTATTGATTCAAATTTTTTGACACACCAAATAGTGGGTAAATACAACAGGAAAAGTGAATTGTTGTAACAAAAAGTTAAGAATTTGTATCTCGGCATGGTTACATTTGAACAAAAAATTTTAATCTACATCTGGAAAAAATTATTGAGAATTTCAATTTATGCCCATAGCAATGTTAAATTTTAATTGATATCATCACCAACGTCAAGTTACAATTGAGCATACTAGTAACCATTTTGTAAGTTCTAATCTTTCAAATAAACATTCAGTGTGCAAATTAGCATAATTTCAGTATTATAATTAGATATACTCATGAGAATTTATATGGTACAATCTTTGAGGTAATCTTAGTTTGTGGTTTCGTACATGAAATCATAATGGCTCAAGTTCTTAATTTCTCATGAAAATGGTCAGTTGTTCTCAATTAAAAGGTGTCTACCTTCACAATTGGATTTACACCAAAGGGAGGATTTTTCTAAGCTTGACACAGACAACTGAGTTTTAGGCAACCCACAAGTAGGAGGCCAGAACGTTAATGGATTGAGAGGGAGGGAGGGAGAGTAAAGTAAAATTGGTTGAAAATTAGTCTATTTTCAGTCAACTCTATTCTCCTAACTCCTCTACTCCATTTCCCTTCAATCCAAATGGGCCCTAAGTGATCTCAAAATACATGGCAATCAGTTATATCCAATACATGTCCACAAGCTTTTCTTAAAAGTAGATGCCCAATCAGTAATCCTTCCTCAAGAGAGATTCTAACCTCATTTTGGACTCTCACGTATCAAGTGCTAACTATTGACACCGCCAAGGAAAACTCACAATCATAATATTTCTTTTGGTACATTTTTTAAGAAAAAATGAAATTAATGATTATTTTTATGTAATAGGTTGAACAAATTACAAATTTGAATGATTATGATTTTTATTTTTTGATTTTGAATAGGCTTTTTTATGATAGAATTTTGAATAGGCTTTTGTTTGAATACTTTGTTCACTTGGTTGGTCTAATCTTTTTTTTTTGGGGGGGGGGGGGGGGGGGTATTTTTGTTGTTATTTGAGCTAATTTCTAATTTCGTTATTTTAGTTTTTTTTCCCCTTTGTTTAAGGGGTTAAGGATTCACTACAAAAAACGCGCTTTTGGGCCGTGTTTTTTAGCTACGTTTTTGTAAAACACAGCTACAGACAAGGGTTTTGAACTGCGTTTTACAAAAACGCTGCTCTAGGAAACACGTATAGCCGCATTTTTGAAACACAGCTATAGACCCGCACTGAAGCCGCGTTCTTTGGTGTTGAGGCTGCGTTTGGCTAGTAGGATTTCAGCTGCGTTTTTAGAAACGTGGCTCCAAGGATTTTTTTATTTTTTTTTTAAATTATTTCTGGAGCGGTGTTTAAAAAACGCAGCTCCAGACCCGCAGAAGCTGCGTTTCGTTAAACGCAGCTCCTAAATGTTGAAGTCGCGTTTGATTAAACGCAACTTCAACATGTCTGGAGCTGCGTTTAATCAAACGCGGCTTCAACATTTAGTATAAATATACAAAAAAAAAAAAAAAAAAATCCCTAAATCATTCCTAAATCAGATCGCAAAAAAACCCTAAATCAGAAACCCCTGCTCCTCCATCGACTTCTTCTTGCTCTCTCTCACTCACCTGCCCAAACCCAAACTCTCTCTCCTTTCGAAGCTTTTCTTCGGCCTCACCGACTCCTCCTCTTCCAAACCCAACCCATCCAACGACCTCCCTCGTCTTTCAATCTCCGCTATCGATTGGCCTCGCTTTCAAGTTCGCCTCGCTTTCAAGTTCGCCGAGTTGGAATGCGTCTCCAAGGTTGGTTCCCTTCTATCCTTTAACGACTCTCTTTTTCTTTTTTTACCCAAAACCAAAAAGAGTTTATGTTGATTTCAGTTATTCATTAATCAATTGAAGCGAAATTTTTTAAACTTTTTTAATGTATGATTATGAACACGGAAAAGAATCTAAACACAACCTATATGTTCTTCTTGCTTGGATTGTGATTATAAGGGAAGCAATTAATTTTTTTGGTCAGAGTTTAACATTTTCATCATGCTTTGATTTGGGTCATCAAATACATGATTTTTCAAAGCAAAAAATAATTCCTGTTTCATATGATTCTACTTTTCATATTTTAAAAGCAATTAAGTACTTTTTGTGGCACTGACCAAATGGTGTTTAAGTCATTTTTTAATCTTTATTCATCATTCTCAATATAAACTGTACCTTATCATTTGGGCATTGAAAGAGTTGCCAAAATGGTTTTTTTTTTTTAAATTCCACCTCTTCAAGATTTTTCAGGAGTGAATACAAGTAAGACACAGTTTTCTTTTTGTTTTAGTAGTCATAGGCGTTTTAGTAGCCAAGACCTTTAACATAAGATAGTTCAAGTTAGATTCATAGAAATGCCCAATGTCATTCGGGAAAATTAATCAATATTTCATGCATAAAATATGCTCTAAGCCTAGCAGATTCTGCTTCTAATGTTTTTCTCATTCTCTTGTCTTAATTTGAAAAAATAAATGAGATTTGTGAGAATATCATTTCAGACAATTCAGTAGACGTAAAATGTTGGATGTCCTATCTAGCAATGAGTTCCTTTGATTTTGTGAAAACTCTTTTCACCCACTTATATGAAACTTATGTAGTTTCTGATTTGATGATATTGGAAGCCTTGAGGGGGTTGAAACTGTATATGAATTTGATACGATTTGACTAATAATATTGGTGGATTTTATTGTTTGCCGAGCATCAGTGCTTAAGCCATTTATTGATTCTCTGCTGAGTTGAGTGATGTGCCAAGTTAGTTTGGGATACTTAAATGCCTTGATAGTAAGATTGTCAGTTTTCAGATGCCTATAACTAGCTAGTAGTCTAATACCTTAGCTTTTGCAGTGAATATATCCATTCTTATGTTCTATGGTTATATGTTGGCTAGCTTGGTTCAATTTTCTTGTGATGTTATTTTTTATTACTGGAAGCAAATCCCTAAGCATTTATATTGTCTTTGCATGTTCTTTTGCAGATGTTCTACCGTGGCAGCAAGAATGATACTAGGGGTTTTAGGTAGTGGTTTGTTTTGCATACTCCAAATTTTGATTAACGGTTTGGTTTTCTTAGCCTGTATCTTTTTCACATTTTAAGAGTTAGAATTTTACATGTGGTTGCCTTCACAAAATTATAAGATCTCCCAGAGAAGTGCAAAAAAAAAAAAAAAAGATAAAAATCTTTACAACTGACCTTTCACAGAATTCTTCATCTAGGAGATACCTGGTTTAATGTGATAGGCATATATTTCTGAATTGCTGTTATAACTACACTTATCTCTATTTGTGTCATACATTGGAAGGAAGGATTAAAATAGACATCATGTGTTGACTGTCTCTTTCTTTTGATGGTATGCTTGCTGGTTGTTTTAAGGGAATTGATTCTTACACTCTCCTTATTGTATGTTGTCTATACTCATCACCCACTTCATGTTTTAAATGTGGACAACAATAAAAAAAAATATGAATGTTGTGTGTAAATAATGTCCCTCTTTTCAATAACTTTTACAAATTATTCATATTATTAAAAAGTACGGGTAGATACATAATTGCATTGAATTTAATTGTTCTTGAAATAGATAACATAATGTTTGTGCTTTGTTGGTCATTAATGCAACTATATGTTTGAGTTTAATTGGAGAATCAATGTACAATACTTCAGGAATTGTACCTAAGTTTTCCATTAATTAATGTATCCTAACTATGGCCATGATGATGCTAGGCAATTGATACTAAATAATACCAAATAATGTTGAGGGTTTCCATTCCATATTGATGATTATTGGGTTTTCAGGCTTTAGAGCAGTCACTTGCCCAACAAGAAGAGCTTTAAGCTTATCTTGACAAGAAGAAGAAGAAGAAGAAGAATTTGGTATGTTTTCTTTTTTTTGAAGGCTAATTTGGTATGTTAAGAAGAACATAACATTGGTATTTTAATTTTGTTCAAACAATCTCATATGATTCTAATTTAATTGAAAATATTTTATGTAAATAATGAGGTTCACGCATTTATAAATTTTTAGGACAACACTTAGTCATATTTGCTCTGTGATTTATGCATTTTGAGAGAGAGAGAGAGAGAGATAGCATGTGTGTGTGTGTGTGTCTAATATTGTGTGTTAAGGGTAGTTTTAAAGCCATGATAGGCAGTCTTCGTATTCAGCCGCTGATTCTGGTCTACAATATTTATTTACTCTCTGCAACAACAAATATTCTTGGTTAGAACTACCTACAAGTGACCAAAAACCTTGTTGGGGATCTCCACATGGTTTGGTTGTAACCTTGGGTCCTGATTATCAAGCCTACCTTCTACACGTTAGGAAAGAAGACCAAATCGCTCTTCCACCACTAAACCCAATTCGAGCACTGGCTCAATTAGAAGAGTGGTTTTGCCTTGGTAAAGTTAAAGAAACTTATTAAAAAAGAAGAAGTAAAGTTTAAAACGCGGAATTGTACAGTTAATAAACGGGATTTGGTTGGCTAATTGGTTGTTGAGGGAAATGCATTAGCTGTAACAAGCTAATAAATTTATAAATTGAAAACTAAATTATGAATTGATATATAATTAATTTATAATTAATTTCTTATTCATACAGCTTATATTTAAGCCCCAATTAATATAAACCCATTAATAAAACTTTCTATGCATTCGGTAAAAAGTAATAAAGCTTTGCTATGAGCTTTGTATAGGCTTTAGATTGGAAAAAACAAAACAAAAAAAAAATAAACAAAAAACAAACATCTAAAGGTGTGGCCTGTCCCACTTGGTCAATTTTTAGTCCATATGAACTCTAGCTAGAATCATGTCACTCGTCTATATATCCATTTAAAAATATGCAAGTTGTTTGTTGCTGTAATACATGATTGAAAGAAATAGGGCTGCACAACCAATGGGTTACATGAATGCATGGGAGAAAGGCCTAAATTTACTAAAGTTATGTTTAAATGAAATCATAAACTTTTTATTATTTTTGTTAGTAGGTAGATGCATAATTTTTGCGTGGTGTGATATTTTTTAGTACTTGTGAGCTTTGGTAAATCAGTTCTAATATTGGTGGTTTTGTATATACAAATGACTACGTTCAAACCCCAGAACCGGTACAAAATCCAGCACCAGAAAATACGCCTGCAAGACGTGGCAAAACAAAGTTGGCTGACATATGGGCAATGACTGGCAATGACTACAAAATCCCGTTGCCATTAAATGCTGAAGGCCAACCGATTGACCCGGCCGGGTCTTTGTTCAAATGGTGGTTGGGCTCATTTTGCGAGAATGGCCTATTATGCCCGCTTACGCCTGCTGGGTGGCCAAGCGTTGCTGAAAAGTATAAATGGAATTGTTGGGTGGAAATTGAGGTAGTATGAAAATAAAGTATAACTTACTACATTTACAGCTGCTGTCCTAAGTAAATATCATTTTGGTAACTCCATTTTTGCATTTCAGAAACGATATATAATTGATCCCACCATTGTCGCACCACCCAATCAAAAGGCATGGGCAATGCATCAGCTAGGGGAAATGAGGAGAAATCGGAGGATGAAGTTAAAGAAGAAAGTCAAAAAAAGAGGCATGACACGTAAACAGGTATTGGGTACAGTATTGGATGAAGTTATCCCAGTGCAATGGAGGGAGATGGTTGAGTATTGGTTCGATGACAAAACAGAGGTACTGACTTTCTTCGTCAATCTCATATTCATGGTAATTTAGTGAAGAGATGTTTTGTTTAGTTTTTTTTTTAGTATTGATGGTAATGTGGTTGCAGACATTAAGTGGAAAAAACGCGGCTAGTCGAGGTAAACAGGAGGAAATAGCCAGGTCTGGGGCCAAAAGTTTTGCACAAATTTCTGATGAAATGGTAAGAAAAGAACTTAGAATTCGTGAACGCCTATTTATGGTTTTAACCTCATCTCATATGCTTTAGGAATAAGGATAAGTTAGTTAACTTATCTTATTAATCTCATGGATAGTCTCAATTCAGTATGTTTCATTTGTCTCTTAAACAAAAATAAACCCTCTGGTTGGGGATATGGAGAAGTTGGTTTTATAATGAAAATTAGAATTGTTGGCCGTGTGTACACGGTATGTGCAGCAAGCTGTTAACATTATACTGGACAAACCTATTAACAACATGAATGCCTTAGTGTTTAGTGTATGAATTTTGTTCATCATGTAGGCGAAAGCTAAAGGGGCGCCCGTTGAGCGCGCAGATGTATATCAACAAGTATACCGCACCAAAAATGGGGTTGCTGTTAGTAGTCGTGTATAAGAGAAAATGGTAAGCACAACTTGATCGAATGGAATCCTCTATGTTTGTTGTGTTTGTATTGTTTATGGTGTGTAATATGTTGTGGTTTGGTTCTTGTGGGAAAATAGGATAGGATGGCAGCACTGTTGAATGAATAGGGCATGCGACTAGAAGGAGAGATTGGTAGTGAAATCCTCTGGTCGAGAGACAATGCATATGCTCGGGTGATGGATTGTCCAGAGCGCCCCGGACGTGTACGCGGGGTAGGTTTTGGAATCACCCCATCAGGAAGAAGTGCCACCAACAATTCACTGTTTACCTCGAGTCCATCGTTGTCAACCAGGACAACGCAAAGGATTTCAGGGTTGAAGACAAGTCATGAAGAGCTTAGGGAGCAACTAACTCAATCAGAGGCGAGGCATAAGGAGGACCTGGCTCAATCTGAGGCGAGGCATAGGGAAGAACTAGCTCAATCTGAGGCAAGGCACAAAGAACAACTGGACGAATTGAGGAATTCAATGAGAGAGATGTTCGACTAATTTAACTCACTTGGCCTAGTTATCCGTGAATTATATCCTTCTCAGGTAGCAAACAAATGTTATTTAACAAAACTCAACTTTTTACAATGCATTGTTATGTGATATTAATACAATGCCTTTAATATATATGTAGAGTGGCAATGCTTGATGGGAATGATGGGAATGCAACTGTGTATCCGAAGGTAAAACAAAATTTCTTAGTATATATTTCTCTAAAAACAGTATATATATACATATGTACATACTATGCTATGATGGATAAAGTAGGAACCTCAGCACTCAGTATAGTAGGAAAGAAAACTTTATGCTCGTGAATATGTTATAAAATATTATAAGTTGATTCAGGATGCATTTCGAAGGTTTTGGGTTTTGATATAGTGACTACTCTAGAGTATTGCATTCTTATTTGGCACCTGAAACATGAAGAAAACACTTGCTTGGCATATGCACATCTCCATGACTAGACACATGCAAAATAGGTAATGTAAAGGGAAAAAACAATAGCTCTCATTATCAATTTGATCCATGTATTGCTGAACTTGATTGGATTGAAAGTTTTGACTAGATTTTGTTATTCTCTCTATGTTTTAATGAAGGGTAAATTGACTACACAACTTACTACACTACTCTTGTTAACAAATAGTTGAATTACAGCTAGCCTTCCTCTCATGTTACTAAGTTGATGAAAACAACATAACTGATATGGGGCAAAGATTGATTCGTAGTACTATATTTTTGTTGTATTGTATTTTTAATCGAAATTAGTTCTCCCTATTTCTAAATAATTTTTTTCCCTTCCATTTTGCCATTTCAAAAGCGAAATCACTTTACTTTAACTCAATAATGTCAAATTATGTCTCTCTTCGTCATAACATTGTTCTGCCAAATTGCTCCATGATCATGCCTTTTGATACAAATGTTTGAATTTGAACTAATGTTTAGAGTATTAAGTATTGCAAGCAAAAATTTGGCAAGTTTAACTTGACAAAGAATAATTTGTGCAGTTTTGCCATGAAGTAGATAAGAAAGCGTATGTCAAAATGGAGCCAGATGCCACTAAGGATACTCTTGAGGCCTCACAACATGTTGTCATTCTAAGCATGTTGTAAACTTTTTTGTGAATAGATGCAACTACAAACGTTTCTATATATATTTTTGTTAATAGCCGCTTTGACTATTTGTGATGTTGTTGGCTGTGGCTGTGGCTTTTTGTGATGTTGGGAACTGGTTTATTTTGGTAATTTTTGTGTTGTCCACTTGTTTATGGAACTTGTGTTGGGAAGTTGTGATAGCAGGGAACTTGTGTTGTGTTGTGATAGCAAGGAACTTGTTTCTTTTCATAACTTGTATTGTGTTGGAAACTTGTGATAGCAAAGAACTTGTGTTGTGTTGTGATATACAGCAGGGAACTTGTGTTGTGTTGGAAACTTGTGATAAGTTGTGTTGGAAACTTGTGTACGGAGGGAACTTGTTTATTTTGATAAGTAGTGTCATGACCATGATTTGGAAACTTGTGATAAGTTGTGTTGGAAACTTGTGATAGCAGGGAACTTGTGTTGTGTTGTGATATACAACAAGGAACTTGTTTATTTTGATAAGTTGAGTTGGGAACTTGTGATAAGTTGTGCTGGAAACTTGTGATAGCAGGGATAAATCAATGAAGTTGTGATAACAAGGAAAAGAAAGAAAAAAACAGGGAAGAGGAAAAAAAAAGAAAAAAAAGAGAAGCTATAGCCGCGTTTCTTATAAACGCGGCTATAGTTTTTGGCTTCGAAACTGACAAAGGGCTATAGCCGCGTTTTTTATAAACGCGGCTATAGTTCCTAGCTTTTCAACTGACAGAGGGCTATAGCTGCGTTTTTGAAAAATGCGGCTATAGTCTGCAGCCTATAACCGCATTAATAAGCGCGGCTATAGACCCGAAGCCTATAGCCGTGGTTCAAAAACGCGGCTTCAGGCTTGGGCTTTAGCCGCAATTATAAAAACGCGGCTACAGACCCGCAGGGTCTGTTGCTGTACCGCTTAGGCCTGGGTTGTAAACGTGGCCATAGAGAATGCGGCTATAGGTTATAGCCGCGTTTTCGGGGTCTATAGCCGCGTTTTTGAAAGGCGACTATAGACCCCGTTTTTTGTAGTGATTATGTTTGGAGAGCCAAAATTATTTTTAGAATAATATTATATTCACAACATTTTCACGACAAATCTTATGCAACAAGTTATTATTAGTAGATAAAAAAAAAATGATATTAGTATTGGGCTTAAATTATAATCGATAACAACTTATCACGTATTTATCATTAATCTTATTTTTGTTGAATCCAAATTCTTGTGATTCTCAAGCTAGGGTATTCAACATTTTTACAACTATATATATACATTTTTTTGCAAGTCAGGGTGATCCTGTGACCACCCTTACATAAAGGTGGAGCCGCTACTGGCTCTAAAGACTATAGCAAATTCAAGGCGGTGGAAATTAAAGGAGAGAGATTGGGATGCAGAGGGTGGTGAGGTTTGCTGGCATGTAATTTTTTTATAATAAAAGTAATTTCCACATCATTAAAAAACTGACATATCATTGCTTTGTTAGACGCATAAGAAAATTTTTTTATTGAAAGTTGATGGAGGAACCAATATACAATAGTGCTCGTTTGAAATTTGAATGATAAAAAGCACATAGTAGGTTATCTTGGTCAATGTTTTAACACCATTGATCAATAATTTAATATAAAATCCTTTAAGATACATCGATAGTTGAGGGTCGACAAATTTAAATCTTAAATGTCTGTTGAAAACACAGAGGTGCTAGTTGAAGTATAAACTCCTAGCTAATATACAATACTTTTCCTTTCAATTATTTGTGTTCTTCACATTACTACTTTGTGCTTTTTGTTTAGTGAAGTTTATAATATGTGATAATTAACCAGTATATCCAATTAATTATAATTGAAATTGCATAACTTGTTAATTTGTAAAAATGATTAAATTCCACTTAAAATCAACCAAGGGGTTCAAATATTCTTTTAAATGAACATATAAATGAAATTGTTCCAACTAAGATTTTCTCTCCTTTCTTCTAGAACCATATTCCAAACAACGAAGACCAGACGGACAGAAAAATAAAGTTCGTTGTATGAAGGACACAAATGTTATTTTCACAAGCACGCTTTGAACTGCTCCCAACCATTTTTTGGAAAATACAATTCCCTTGAACTATTAATAGGAGACGGTAAACTCAATTGCTTAACCAAGTCTTTGTTTTGCCTACAGTCAAAATAGCAATAGTCATGTATTATGTATATTCCAAGCTCTAAGATTTTCATATTAAATTAATTAACTTGCATACACATGCAGACAGATATATACATATGAATATAAAAATGCTATGCAATTAGGATGCATCAAGAAACTCTTGACAGAATGGACCACAGATTTAGATGAATGTCTCCAAAATGATTCAACAACCGCATTAAGTGCTGAAAACCAGATTTCATGTCAAAATTAGAATTGGCAAGCCATAATAATAGTTGACACAAAAGCATTCGCGCAAAGCTAATTGGAATGAAGGTGCCTTTGTGATCAAAAATCATTTAGGCTAGCCTGTTCATAAAGGTTGTTATTCATGGTACTCTTGCGATGATGAGAACAACCAATTATCCACAATCAGAGAAGCATTATATGAGGCAAGGAATCAAGGTTTCAGGGAAATAATCCTATTTCTAAAATCAAATCATGGAGTGAAACTAATTCAGACACAAAAGTTTTCCATTGTAGACTTTTCACGATTAAAGAACATGAATTGCCAATTAATCAAACTAAAGTTTTTGGTACCTATAGCAATGTCACAACATCAAGAACAAACCCCAGTGTATACAATGTCAAATTTCATAGTCTCCTGTTACATCAAATGAGTGTTTAATTTTTCTCGTAAAGTATTGAATAGTAAAGCTTTTGGACCATAGTCTCAATTACAACTCTCAATCATGTTGGACTTGGATGATACCTGTCAACAACATATCATTATGAAATGCAGAAAAAATTTTGGAGTGTACACAACGTTTAGTATGAATGAGAAGAAATTTCATCCAATTCCAATTGGTTAGGTTAGTAAGGGACCTATTCCAATTTAATATTTCTGGAATTTTGTATACAAGTAATAATAAAAGAAAATTGATGTCTAGACAAATCAAGTTAAGGCCAACCAAAATGGACCATATTCTTAATTTCTTATCTCTATTTGTTCCATGTACAAGATTTCTAATCAATACTTGGCATATAAAAGTTGAACATCTTATCTAAAGTCCATCCTCTGAAAGCTTGAGAAAAAATTCATTAAAACTAACACAATATATAAATTATAAAGAAATCAAAGAAAAATTGTCAAAAATAATAAAAATTCAATCTATGCTTAAATTCTTATAAGGATGAACACAATAGCAATAAACTTTTTTTTTTTTAATATAAATAAAGATTAAAAAATCTATTTTTATTTTGTACGTATGATAAAGTCCTATCACAAATTTTTTTGAAACTCATGTTGATTAGTGATTAGAAATTATAAAGGAATAATCATGAATATATATATAAGTAGAGATCTTATGTGGGAGTGCGTGAGGTCTTGCCAAGTAACGCTTTAATTTTGCATTTAGCATTTTTTTACCTCTTTCATTAAGTGTTTTTTACCATTACCCAAAAGTTTACATTAACTTATTTTACTGTTATCTCATTAGTCCCTCATTAATTGCCTAAACTTACATTATATATTTCTCTCTTTCTCGTGTCTTTTAGCATCCCCACCGTTTTAATATTTTTAAAAAAAGTAAAAAAATAATAGTTAAGGACTAATAGTAACAACTTACCAGATAAGACCTTGGAGAGAGATAAAGAGACATAAAAATGTTGTGGATTGTTAAATAAAATGCATTGTTTCACTATAAAATCAAAACACATTGTTTCACTATAAAAGACTTGAGACTGACAAAACATTTGAAAGAGAGAGAAAGAGAAATCTAAGGGGACGTCACCTCTGTCATATTGGCCTCCCACCATCAAGACCTTAAACCTGTACGGGTTTTTTTTTTCTTCTTTTTAAATTAGGAGATTAAATATGATTTAGGTTTGGGTAATTTGGTTGGATAGTTTTTGTTTTGAGTATATAAGTAGAGAGAATATTTGATACGCAATGTAAAGTCATATTCTACCATGGTTTGAAATTATCTATAAGACACATGCATACACACTTGCCCACACCATGTTTTAATGTTTCACTATCAATGAGTGAAAGACAGTGAGAGAGTTGGACATACTTTTATTTCATGTTATTAAATATGTGAACACAATACAAATTATTTGATTTTCACGGTCCTGCTACTCTTTTGCATTTATTTTTTGTTTTATGATTTTAAAAAAACTTAATCTTACCTTCTTTTTAGAGTGAAAAATTAATCTTACTTGAGAAGACTATAAATATGCAGTGAAACAACAATTATAAATTGCACACACATAGCCATATATATATATATATATATATATATATATATATATATATATATATATATATATAAGCAGAGACCTCATATTGGAGAGCACAAAGTTTTGCCAAGTGGCACTCTATTTGAAAAGATAATTTAATTTTTTTTATAAATAAAATACTTCATTTTTAATTTATTGCACTTATTAGATATCACATCAGTTATTTACTAACTCAACAGATTTTAATTAGTAATAAATAAGACTAATGGATAAGATAAAGGGATGTTAATCATAAAAACTCTTTGTTTTCCTTATTCCTCCATCCTAAGGCTTTCTTATGTTTATGCCTACTTCTCTTCCCTTATAACTAAATGCCTACTCTTCCTAAACTCCTACATGCCTTCTCCTATGCCTATGTTGCTAAATTACCGATTCTATGTTGTATAATTTGCGCAAATTGAAATAACAGTTAGATTATTTATAAACATATGAAATCATATAAAAATCGCCAAATTAGTGTTTCAAATTATAACTAAATTTTTAAAAGAAATCTAGACACATTTGCACAAAAATTCCATGTAACTAAGTCACACTTAGAAAATATTGGACCATTTTTCCTTTGTATAAATAGAAGGGTCACAATGGGATGAAGAGGCTAACAATTTTCTCTCCAAAACATTTGTTGTAAGAACACAAAAGTTTTCCATTGTAGACTTTTCACGATTAAAGAACATGAATTGCCAATTAATCAAACTAAAGTTTTTAGTACCTATAGCAATTTCACAACATCAAGAACAAACCCCAGTGTATACAATGTCAAATTTCATAGTTTCCTGTTACATCAAATGAGTGTTTAATTTTTCTCGTAAAGTATTGAATAGTAAAACTTCTGGGCCATAGTCTCAATTACAACTCTCAATCATGTTGGACTTGGATGATATCTGTCAACAACATATCATTATGAGATGCAGAAAAAATTTTGGAGTGTACACAACGTTTAGTATGAATGAGAAGAAATTTCATCCAATTCCAATTGGTTAGGTTAGTAAGGGACCTATTCCAATTTAATATTTCTGGAATTTTGTATACAAGTAATAATAATAAAAAATTGATGTCTAGACAAATCAAGCTAAAGCCAACCAAAATAGACCATATTCTTAATTTCTTATCTCTATTTGTTCCATGTACAAGATTTCTAATCAATACTTGGCATATAAAAGTTGAACATCTTATCTAAAGTCCATCATCTGAAAACTTGAGAAAAAATTCATTAAAACTAACACAATATATAAATTATAAAGAAATCAAAGAAAAATTGTCAAAAATAATGAAAATTCAATCTATACTTAAATTCTTATAAGGATGAACACAATAGCAATAAACTTTTTTTTTAAAAAAATAAAGATAAAAAAAATCTATTTTTATTTTGTACATATGATAAAGTCCTATCACAAAATTTTTTGAGACTCATATTGATTAGTGATTAGAAATTATAAAGGAATAATTATGAATATATATAAGTAGAGATCTCATGTGGGAGTGTGTGAGGTCTTGCCAAGTAGCACTTTAATTTTGCATTTTGCATTTTTTTACCTCTTTCATTAAGTTTTTTTTTACTATTACCCAAAAGTTTACATTAACTTATTTTACTGTTATCTTATTAGTCTCTCATTAATTGCCTAAGCTTACATCATATATTTCTCTCTTTCTCGTGTCTTTTAGCATCCCACCATTTTAATATTTTTAAAAAAGTAAAAAAAAAATAACTAAGGACTAATAGTAATAACTAACCAGATAAGGCCTTGGAGAGAGATAGAGAGACATAAAAATGTTGTAAATTGTTAAATAAAATGCATTGTTTCTTTATAAAATCAAAACGCATTGTTTCACTATAAAAGACCTGAGACTGACAAAATATTTGAAAGAGAGAGAAAGACAAATCTGATGGGACGTTGCCTCCGTCATATTGGCCTCCACCACTATCAAGACCTTAAACCTCTACAGGTATTTTTTCTTCTTTTTAAATTAGGATATTAAATATGATTTTGTTTTGGGTAATTTGGTTGGATAGTTTTTGTTTTGGGTATATAAGTAGAGAGAATATTTGGTACGCAATGTAAAGCCATATTCTATCATGGTTTAAAATCATTTATAAGACAGGTGCATACACACTTGCCCACACCATGTTTTAAAGTTTCACTATCAATGAGTGGAAGACAGTGAGAGAGTTGGACATACTTTTATTTCATAATATTAAATATGTGAATACAACACAAATTATTTGATTTTCACGGTCCTGTTAGTCTTTTGCATTTATTTTTTGTTTCATGATTTTAAAAAAACTTAATCTTACCTTTTTTTTTAGGGTGAAAAATTAATCTCACCTTGAAAAGGTTATAAATATGTAGTAAAACAACAGTTATAAATTGCGCACACATAACCATTATAATTATTCGATTCAAGGAATAAGTAAAAATAAAAATTTTGGAGGAATATTGTAGAATAAAAGTTGTTACAAAATGTCTTTCTCTCAGAGACCTCATGCAAGAGTGCATGAGGTCCTGCTAAGTGGCACTCCAATTTTGCATTTAGCCTTTTTTTACCTCTTTCATTAATTTTTTTAAAAATTGTTATCCCAAAGTTCACATTATCTAATTTTACTGTTATCTCATTAATTGCCTAGGCTTATACCACACCTTTCACTATTCTTCATGTCTTTTAGCATACCCACTGTTTTAGTGTTTTAAAAATAATAAATAAATAAATAAGGGCGAGCTAATAGTAATAGCTAACGAGATAAGACTCTAAAGAGAGACAAAGAGACACAAAAATGTTATGAATTGTTAAATAAAATGCACTATTTCACTATATATTACCAAATTAAAAGACCTGAGACTAACAAAACATTTGAAAGAGAGAGAAAGAAAAATCTGAAGGGTCACCACCTCCGTTTTATATACTGACCTCCCACCACCATCAAGAGACCGAAACCTCTACAAGTAATCTTTTTTTCTTGTTAAATTAGAGGCTTAAATATGATTTAGGTTAGGTAATTTGGTTAGTTAGTTTTTGTTTTGGGTATATAAGTAGAGAGAATATTAGGTGCGCAATGTAAAGTCATATTCTACCATGATTTAATTTTAAATCATCTATAAGACAGTGCATACACACTTGCTCACACCATGTCTTAATGTCGCACTATTAATAAATGAAAAATAGTCAGAGAGTTCGGTATACTTTTATTTCATAGTATGAAATATGTAAATACAACACAAATTAGTTTATTTCATGGTCCCATTACTCTTTTGCATTTTTTTTTTTTGGTTTCATGATTTTTTCAAAAAAATAATCTTACCTTAAAAAGGCTACAAATATGCAATGAAGCTACTAAATCAATTTTTAATATCTCAAAATGTATATGTTTCTTTACTCTAATTTAGTTTACTTTTTCTTTATAATTTATGTACAACATTATTCAAAAGTGTTTTATATAAAATATCATAAAATTATCTGTGCATCGCACGAGCAACTTACTAGTTATTAATAATAGAGAAATGTTAATGGATGCTATTAAAGCATTAGTTAACAATCTACTTAAAGAAAAAAGCTTTTATAAAAAAGAAAAAAAAATTAATATTTTGATAAGCTTTTTTTATTTTTTATAAAAGTAGTGTCAAAATTTTGTTAAAATGGATTATTAACTAATATGCTAAAAACACTCGTTAGTATGACCCTTAATAATAATCTCCTTAGTCACTTTTTTCATGTGTACAGAAAAGCGTGTCATGTCAAATAAGAATACAATAGTGTGACAAAGACTTCACCATATTCTGTAACTTTTTGACCTTTTAAGTGTTTAGCAAGTTAGTTCTAACATATTTTAAATAATATTATATATATTTTTACACACTTTTTCACCTATATGTATATTAAAAGCATTTAAATAATATAACTCAAATAGAGATGCTACGTCGACAATATTTGTATAATATTTTCACAACAAATCACAGGTAGTTAGTTGTTATTGGTTCAAATTTAAACCTAACACGAAAATTACTTTGTTACCTTAACAATAACAACCTTCAATTTAAAATTTATTGTAAAAATATTATAAATATATTATTTTCTCTAACTCAAATGCCTCTCCTAAACACCCAATTTCCGCGGAAGATTTTTATAGTTTCCCAACAAAGTTTGCCCTCATGAAACACATTTTCAGAAATTAAAACCGGAAACCACTACTACTTTTTGTAGCCCACGGTATTCAGACTCTTTTTCTATTAATATTATTATTTTTTATGAACTCACGGTATTCGGACGGTATATTTTTGTTTTTTGGGTTAGAAGCAAGATAAGAACTCTGATAATAATCTCACTTGTTCTTCTTCAGTACTACAGTGGTTGTTCAAATCCAACACTAGTTTTGTTGAACTTGATTTCTCCTTTAACCAATGTCAAGGTTTAATTCCGAATGCTTTTAGCAGAATAAACTCTCTTGCGCATCTCTATCTCAGTTCTAATGAGTTTGAAGGCGAGATACCAAAAGCCTTTGGTGGTATGTGTAATTTGAAAACATTGGATCTATCAGGGAACTATCTCAGCGGACAGCTTCTTGATTTTATTCTTAATTTGACCGAGTGTGGAAACCACTCATTAGAGGTTTTGAGTTTAGAGCGAAATCAAATCATGGGATCGTTACCTAATCTCACCACATTTCTATCATTGAGAGTATTATCGCTTTCTCAAAATCATTTGAATGGGGCAATACCTGTAAGTTTGGGAAAACTATCCAACCTAGAGGGTCTGTATCTTCGACATAATTCATTGGAAGGTGTTATTTCTAAAGCCCACTTCACAAAGCTCACAAAATTGAAGTATTTGGACTTATCTAATACCTTATTAGCTTTCAACATCAACTCTGATTGGGTTCCACCTTTCCAATTAAAAGTGATAGTGTTACGGTCCTACCAACTAGGCTCTCGACTCCAAAAATGGCTTCAAACTCAAAAAAGTTACAATTGGCTTGATATCTCCAACTCTGGAATTTCAGATACCCTATCCAACTTCAATTTGGTCTTTTCTCCTCAATTAGAATATATGAATTTGTCTTAGAACCAAATAAGTGGCCAACTTCCAAATTTGTCATTGAAGTTTACTTTATCCCCAATTGTAGACTTGAGTTCAAATAAACTTAGAGGCAGAATACCTCAATTTTTATTTGAATTAGAATATTTGGATCTTTCCAAGAATATGCTTTCAGACCCAATTTTTTCCTTATGTTAACTTCAAAATGGGAATTTGTACTTTCTAGATCTCTCCAATAACCAGTTATCAAGATGGATACCAGACTCATGTTGGATGCATGTTGAAGAAATAGTATTTCTTAATTTGGCAAACAATCATTTTCACGGGACAATCCCAAGCTCGGTGGGATTTCTACATGAGATTTTGACATTGGATTTAGGTAACAATAATTTTAGTGTGAAACTTTCTTCCTCCTTGAAAAATTGCACAAAGTTGATATTCTTTAATCTTAAACAAAATGATCTATCAGGACAGATACCAATGTGGTTGGGGATTAGTCATCCAAATTTAGTTGTACTTATCCTTCGATCCAATTACTTCTATGGAGCCATCCCGACACATTTCTGTTATCTAGCACATCTTCAAATTTTAGACCTTGCTTTAAACCAAATCTCAGGAAGCAAGCCAAAATGCCTCAACAATCTTCCTTCCTTAACTCAAAAAGGGAGTCCAAATGCCACCATCACCCATTATTATACAATCAGCAGCAAATCCCCGTTTTATATGTTGTATGCTGATCATATGTTTTTTATGTGGAAGGGAAAAGAGCATGATTATAAAAATACTCTTGGACTATTAAAAAGCATAGATCTCTCGAGCAATAATTTAACTGGGCAGATTCCAAGAAAATTGTGGAACTTGTTGGATTGGTTTCCTTGTAGTGCTCACCACATCAGCAAATGCTGCCTCACCAACGCACCTTGCATCAGCAACTGCTGCACTGACTGCTGCTCTTGTGGCTTGGCTAGTGCATCCCTTATCAGCTACTGCTGCACCATCAGCTACCTGTGTGACTTGAGGCAAGCAGCATTGCCTATCAGTTTTAACAAAGTATAATTGAAATCTTATACAAACAAACAATTTTCTTTAATTCCTTTTTAATTTTAAATTTTTGTCCACTTTTGTAATGCTATTGCGTTCTAGTAACTGTGGTTTACCTTTGCGTTTTCACTTTTCAATTTCACCAGGTGTTGATGTACAAGTCTCTGACTCAGAATACTTTTCTCTGGGAACTGTAACTTCATGGTAAACTTCACATTCGGTATATGTGTGAGATTTGGAGTGTACTTTAAAAAGACTCGTCAAGTATTGCTAAATTTATATGTAACTCAACATTGAATAAAATGCATGTTAATAGTTTGTTTGTAGAATTTTTAACACTAAAATTATTATTTTACGTGTCATGATAATTGACAAAATGGTTGTCAAAAAGTTGGCTTGAATTTTCGAGCCAAAATTAAATACAGGACTTAGCTTAATCTAGTGCTCCAGTATTGTATTGGACCCATCAAAAATATAACACGTGTCTATAAGTTTTGACTGCCTTAAGTTTACTTTGTTGCATGTGGCTTATTATTCTAGAAAAAATATCTTATAAGATTGTCCTAATACAAAATGTATGGATTCCACATATTGTAAATGAGATGTCATATGAGACTGTCGAAATACCTTCTAATTATTCAGATATAGGTGTAGTAATTCCAGAGAAGAGGAAACTTCTTCCTGTTTTAGGTGTAGCCCCTGAATGTTGTATTCTTCCCCAAGCTTTGTATTTGAGAGAGATTTATTTTGTGTGAGGTAATGATTTTGGATGTATTAGAATTTGGGTCTTATGAAAGTACCTTTACACCATTTTGTATTCTCAAAATTTGTTAGTGAAAGTATTCCTTGTCATTGCCCGTGGATGTAGGCTAAAAGCCGAACTACGTAAATCATTGATGCATCCCTTGTGTGTGTTTGTGTTGATTTTTCTTTCAAGTTCCCATTGTTTCCTATTATTTTGAGTTCTCTTTCTTTTTTCTTCTTTTTTTTTTCTTTTTTTTTTCCTTTTACTTACTTTGGAGATCTTTCTAAAGTCTATATTTCACAATCAATCTTGTTTGGAAATACTATATAAATTCTGAAGCCTTTTCCTACAACACATTGGTAATAGAACCTCCATTGTTACAACATAATTATACAACAGTGGTATAGTATAATTATTAGCTTAAAGTAGCGCTAACAAATGACATCAAATGATTGACAATTTCATTTTTTAAAACTACGTCAATTGTGAGAAATGTTTTTCTAAAAAAAAGATAATCCTGCCTAGAAAAACAATGACCCGCATACCTCCACCCAGAGGCAATAATGCTCTATCACTCTCAGTTTATACCAAAAAAACATGCCTTTCTTTTTTTTGATTGGTGAATGATTTGGATTTAAACCAAATAAAAGAGTCAAACAGTGCAACCTACAAACCTGATCTTCTAGCGTGTTGGGCGAGGTCGTGGGCCACTGTGTTGAAGTTTCTGCTTAAGTGTTTGAAAAGGTAAGTCTCAAAGGAAACACTAGCCTGAAGGATCCCCTGAATAAGGTGCTCAAAGCTGCTACCAGTGGCTTTGTCCTGGATTGCTTGAATGGCATTGGAGGAATCTGATAATAATGACCCAAGGCAGCTGGAGCTCCTGAGCTAAAAGAACACCTTGCTTCAAAGCCATGATCTCCGTAAGCTCAGCAGAGAAGCAAGCTTTAAGAGGTTTACAAAGGGCAGCCACAACTTGACCCATATAATCTCTAATGCCAACACCAATACTTGAAAAACTTTCCAGCTCTAATGATGCCCCATCAATATTTATTTTGTTGACTTCAGGGGGAGGAGAAACCAAGCTGGACAAGAGAGTTCTAATTTGGCTAAAGTCCCACGTGGTAGAGCAAGCAAAGTCATCAGCACTGCCTTTAGCCAATTGCCACACCTATTTAGAGGGAGTCCACAACCCTCATGTACAAACCTGTTTCTGTTGAACCAAATAGCCCAAGCAATGCCTTTCTCCGTGGAACAGACAAGGATTTGGAAATTGGTTCCCATAATAATTAATAAACGCCACCGAATGGTACACTTGGGTGGCATCCAAAGGCAAAGAGTACAGGATAAAACAATACCAAGTTACCAACAACTGCACCAATTCTGGCAACTCAAGACCCACATCAACAAGGGGTGTCCAACAGTAATGTCTCGTTCCAACATGATGAGGTGAACCCAATTAATGCTGTAGAATAGGTTGACCCACGATAAAATAAATAATGATACTCTTTCTAAATTTCTTAAAAATTCTGGCATAATACTCTAAATAAATAAATTTCTATAAACTTTGGAAATATAATTTATTTTTAAAAAAAATAATGTTAATAATTTTATTGTATCTATATAAACGTGCACCTCTGGATACATAGACATGGATTCTCAAAATAAATAAATAAAATTACATAGACATGGGATGGGACACCACTCTTTAAAATTCTAGAAACCTTTGGTCAATTTGAATAATTTTTTAAGCTTATTGAAAATCTAGCCAAAATGTTTCACTTCAAGCAAATTATGTTAATAATTTTTTTTAATAGGTAGATTGTGAAGGATAGGGGGTGGGGTTCTAATGATAGACTTGGGACACCATAGCTAATGCCATTTATTAAAAAATTATATTAATAACTTAAATATACACAACGCCTTATTGTGGCAAGTTCTTTTAGGGACACAAGTTCCACAAAAGTTCACAATAATTTTATAATATTCTTAAATTAGCTTACTACTATAGACTCTAGTTATTCAAAAACACTAAATAACCTATATTTTTTATATTTAAAAAAAAATAGATAAGCATGGGTCAACAACTAGTTTTTCCAGAAATTAAAACTTTGAAACCACTACACCTTTTTGTTGCCCACGGAATTTGGACTCATAATGGAAAAAGATAACAATAATCTAAAGATCACTTTTTCTTAACAATGTTGTCTAATCTAAAAAAAGATAGGGGTACTGTAGAACAACCCATAACTCAATAATGGTGTTACATACCTTTATAAAGTAGGATTAAAATTAAGCAGCTTTTCCTCTCAATTATTTTTGTTTTCCTCAATTTGTCTCTTGCTCCCATGAGGAATCCCTCGATGCTTACCCCTATTGTTTCCATCTTCTGCTTATTCTTCCTTCTTTATCAAATCACACTAGTGGCTTCTTCCACACCACCTCGTTATGTCCCTATTGATGATATTACCCTCGACTGTGGCAGTGCTAACGAGTATATAGATTTGAACGGGCGTGTCTGGACTGGAGACTTTCTTTCCAAGTACTTTCCCAAAGAAGAACTTAATAATCTCAAATCTAATACCTCTAAAGCCCTAGGCATCATCACAAGAGCCCCTTACTCCACTGCACGTATATCTTATTTTCAATTCACGTACGTCTTTCCAGTCACCGTTGGTCCGAAATTCGTTCGGTTGCACTTTAACTCAGCCATTTACCCAGGTTTTGAAGTGTCTAAGGCCCTTTTCACTGTCATAGCAGGTTCGTTCACCTTACTCAGAAACTTCACTCTCGTTCCTGATTATTATTTGCCGGAAAAAACTTTCTGCAAAGAGTTCTGCATCAATGTCGGGAAGGATAAAAAATTGAACTTAACCTTCATCCCTTTTTCAACTACTTTCCATGCTTTCATTAATGGAATTGAGATTGTGTCCATGCCTGCCGACCTGTACTACAAGGAAGGCATTCCGAATCTCAGCGGAAATCCTTTCTACATAAACGATGACATGGCACTCGAGATGGTTTATCGATTAAACGTTGGTGGGTCCTGGATAAGTCAAACGGACGACACTGGCTTGTTTAGAGAATGGTCCACAGATGGTAATTATTTCAAGGGTGGAAGCCTACTTCCACACGCGCCATCTTTGAAACTCGACTACTCAATAATACCAGATTTCTCGGCACCAGATGATGTCTACCGGTCTGCAAGGACAATGGGTTTTAACCATACCGAGAACAGGCTTTCCAATTTGACGTGGGAATTACTAGTTGATGTGGGATTTTATTACCTGGTGAGGCTTCATTTCTGTGAAATAGACTCCAAGATGACTGACGTTGGGCAAAGGCGGTTCATCATATATATAGACCATCTTTTGGCCGACATGGATGCTGATGTATTATTATGGACTTACAAAATCGGTACGCCTGTTTACAAAAACTATGTTGTAATGATCCGAAAGAAGGGAGTTGAGGACAACAGCCATATTCTCTCGATTGATCTACACCCTCGTACAGACACTTATTACGAAAATGCCATTTTAAACGGTCTGGAAGTGTTCAAACTGGTGAATACTGACGGCAATCTTGCTAAATACGGTGCGGAAATTTGGATCGATAATTCCCCAACAGCCATGATGTCCAAGACAAAGAAATTCATTGCCATTGGAATTGGTACCGGTTTCTTGGTCCTACTCTTTCTTATGGGTTGCATGGTATTTTGGAAAGTAAAGAAGTCGAAACGCTATGTTTCTTACTACCCACCATCAAGGTGCTGGTGCTTGTGCTGGCTGAGGCTCTACCCATACAAAGGAAAGCAAACAGGGAAAAAGACATCCTCACTGAGGAAAGAACTGTGCCATCACTTTTCACTTGCCGACATCAAAATTGCAACCAACAACTTCCATGAAGATTTAATTATAGGCAAAGGTGGCTTTGGCAACGTATATAAGGGTCAAATTGATGATGAGGAAACCATAACTGTGGCAATCAAGCGTTTGAACCCTGAGTCGCAACAAGGTGCTCACGAATTCCAAACTGAGATTGAGATGCTCTCTCAGCTCCGATATGTTCACCTGGTCTCTCTTATCGGATACTGCAACGAGAAGGGTGAGATGATCCTTGTCTATGATTACATGGCTAATGGAACTCTCCGTGAACACCTGTATGACACAAACAATGACACACTCCCATGGAAAAAGCGACTCGACATATGCATTGGAGCGGCACGTGGATTAGACTACCTTCATAGAGGTGTGAAGCATACTATTATCCATCGAGACGTGAAGACCACCAACATTCTATTGGACGACAAATGGGTTGCCAAGGTTTCAGATTTTGGATTGTCTAAAATGGATCAAAATAATAATGCAGTTAGTACCATGGTTAAAGGTACCTGGGGCTATTTGGATCCGGAATACGCACGTTGTCAAAAGCTTTCAGAAAAGTCTGATGTGTACTCATTTGGTGTAGTGTTGTTGGAGGTATTATGTGCCCGAAAGGCACTAAATCAAAAACTAGAGGAAGAAGAATGGAACCTAGCCCATTGGGCTCGAAAGTGCATTGAGAGAGGGACAATCAATGAAATCATTGATCCATATTTGAAGGGGAAGATAGCTCCACTGTGTTTCAAAGTGTTCATGCAGATTACGGAGAGTTGCACGCGTGATCAAGGCATCCAACGGCCCAAAATGGGTGATGTGGTGGAAAAGCTCAAGATGGCATTGGAGCTGCAAGAGAATGCGGACGCTGAGAAAGAGAGTATCAATCCTAGTGGTGAGCATATTTACTTGGATACATTATCATTTTGTATTGATGTTACAAATGATGGTCTTTGGGCTACTAATGTTCACTATGAACACGGGATGACATCAGATAGTACAGGGATTGGGACTGGGTTAACATGTTCAAGTTTTGAGATAGATAGTATCACATCTCACAAGGCATTTTCATAAACTCCACTACAGTTTAGGAAATGGGTTTTTGTCTTTTCTTTTATTTAGTTTTAGATTCATAGTTAAAGTTCTCAATCTAGGTTGTACTATTAAGCAGATTAATTATTATAATTATGTTGTTATGAAATCTTGTGAAAATATAAGGTGATGTCAAGTGTTTTAGAACACACTTCATAATCCAAATCCATTGAATCGACAATTAAAAAAGGGGTTTTATGATAAGTATTATAGGAAAATTTAATGACTTTCAATTCATGCCCGTATTATTGTAAAACTTTTGGTATTTATTATTCTCAGCAGCTAGTTTATATGTTTATTGATTCAAATTTTTTCACTCACCAAATAGTGGGTAAATACAACAGGAAAAGTGAATTGTTGTAACAAAAAGTTAAGAATTTGTATCTCGGCATGGTTACATTTGAACAAAAGAATTTAATCTACATCTAGTTAAATTGAGAATTTCAATTTAATCTACATGGTTACATTATTGAGAATTTCAATTTATGCCCATAGCAATGTTAAATTTTAATTGATATCATCACCTACGTCAAGTTACAATTGAGCATTCTAATAACCATTTTGTAAGTTCTAACTTTCAAATAAACATTCAGTGTGCAAATTAGCATAATTTCAGTATTATAATTAGATATACTCATGAGAATTTATATGGTACAAACTTTGAGGTAATCTTAATTTTTAGTTTTGTACATGAAATCATAATGGCTCAAGTTCTTAATTTCTCATGAAAATGGTCAGTTGTTCTCAAATAAAAGGTGTCTACCTTCACAATTGGATTTACACCAAAGGGAGGATTTTTCTAAGCTTGACACGGACCTGAGTTTTAGGCAACCCACAAGTAGGAGGCCAGAATGTTAATAGATTGAGAGGGAGGGAGGAAGAGTAGAGTAGAATTGGCTAAAAATTAGCCTATTTTCAACCAACTCTTCTCTCCTAACTCCTCTACTCCCTTTCCCCTCAATCCAAACGGGCCCTAAGTGATCTCAAAATATATGACAATCAACTATATCCAATCAATAATCTTTCCTCAGGAGAGATTGTAACCTCATTCTGGACTCTCACATATCAAGTGCTAACTATTGACACCACCAAGGAAAACTCACAACCATAATATTTCTTTTGGTACATTTTTTCAGAAAAAATGAAATTAATGATTATTTTTATGTAATAAGTTGAACGAATTACAAATTTGAATGGTTATGATTTTTATTTTTTGATTTTGTATAGGCTTTTATATATATATATATATATATATATAGAATTTTGAATAGGCTTTTGTTTGAATACTTTGTTCACTTGGTTGGTCTAATCTTTTTTTTTTTTTTTGGGGGGGGGGGGGGGGGGGGTTATTTTGTTGTTATTTAGGCTAACTTCTATTTTCTTTATTTGAGTTTTTTTTTTCCTTTGTTTAAGGGGTTAAGGATTATGTTTGGGGAGCCAAAATTATTTTTAGAATAGTACTATATCCATAACATTTTCACAACAAATTTTATGCAACAAGTTATTATTATTAGTAAATAAAAAAATGATATTAGTATTGGGTTTAAATTATAATCGATAAAAACTTATCGCATATTTAGCATTACTATTATTTTTGTTGAATCCAAATTCTTGTGATTCTCAAGTCAGGGTATTCAACATTTTTACAACTATTTATATACATTTTTTTGCAAGTCAGGGTGATCCTGTGACCACCCTGACATAAAGGTGGAGCCGCTACTGGCTCCAAAGACAATAGCAAATTCAAGGCGGTGGAAATTAGAGGAGAGAGATTGGGATGTAGAGGGTGGTGAGGTTTGCTGGCATGTAATTTTTTTATACTAAAAGGAATTTCCACATCATTAAAAAACTGACATATCATTGCTTTGTTAGACGCATAAGAAAAAAAAATTATTGAAAGTTGATGGAGGAACCAATATACAATAGTGCTCACTTGAAATTTGAATGATAAAAAGCACATCGTAGGTTATCTTGGTCAATGTTTTAACACCATTGATCAATAATTTAATATAAAATCCTTTAAGATACATCGATAGTTGAGGGTTGACAAATTTAAATCTTAAATGTCTGTTGAAAACACCGAGGTGCTAGTTGAAGTATAAACTCCTGGCTAATATACAATACTTTTCCTTTTAATTATTTGTGTTCTTCAAATTACTACTTTGTGCTTTTTGTTTAGTGAAGTTTATAATATGTGATAATTAACCAGTATATCCAATTAATTATAATTGAAATTGCATAACCTATTAATTTGTAAAAATGATTAAATTCCACTTAAAATCAACCAAGGGGTTCAAATATTCTTTTAAATGAAAATATAAATGCAATTGTTCCAACTAAGATTTTCTCTCCTTTCTTCTAGAACCATATTCCAAACAACGAAGACCAGACGGACAGCAAAATAAAGTTTATTGTATGAAGGACACAAATGTTATTTTCACAAGCACGCTTTGAACTGCTCCCAACCATTTTTTGGAAAATGCAATTCCCTTGAACTATTAGTAGGAGACGGTAAACTCAATTGCTTAACCAAGTCTTTGTTTTGCCTACAGTCAGAATAGCAATAGTCATGTATTATGTATATTCCAAGCTCTAAGATTTTCATATTAAATTAATTAATTTGCATACACATGCAGACAAATATATACATATGAATATAAAAATGCTATGCAATTAGGATGCATCAAGAAACTCTTGACAGAATGGACCACAGATTTAGATGAATGTCTCCAAAATGATTCAACAACCGCATTAAGTGCTGAAAACCAGATTTCATGTCAAAATTAGAATTGGCAAGCCATAATAATAGTTGACACAAAAGCATTCGCACAAAGCTAATTGGAATGAAGGTGCCTTTGTGATCAAAAATCATTTAGGCTAGCCTGTTCATAAAGGTTGTTATTCATGGTACTCTTGCAATGATGAGAACAACCAATTATCCACAATCAGAGAAGCATTATATGAGGCAAGGAAGCAAGGTTTCAGGGAAATAATCCTATTTCTAAAATCAAATCATGGAGTGAAACTAATTTAGACACATCGCCTTACTAGCTTTGAGAATGTTCCCATCATGGATGACGTTGCAACATTAAAAAAGATGATTAAGCATATTCACATCCAAGTTGCTCCTCAACTAATTTTCAAGATGTTCAGGACTAGCAAATATGTCGACAATAAGTTTTACAAAACTCTCCTAGAAAAAATAAATAAATAACCCAAAATGGTAGGTGACAATTATAAGGACCCTTTTGCTTTCATGTAATCTCGTTAAACCTGCACAAAGTTTAGATTCAACAGAATTTGAAGTAACTTCTAACATCCATGCTGTTAGATTATTATTGTCTTTAAGAGTGGGCACCCCCGGGATACTCTACAACAATTTTTTAGTGTGTAAAGATAGATAATTATTCTCCACTTATTAGCGATCAATATAAGATTATATATAAACCTTTTTAGCATATGATTTTTCATTAATGCATCATACAAGTTGGTCATGAAATTCTGTGTTCAAAATCTCTAGATAAAAACATAGACTATTTTTAAGGAGTTTTTCTTTTTTAATACCTGATGTGCATTGACAAGAAAATTGTGTACACTTAAAAAATAGTAAGATATTCAAATATTTTTATTAATGTCGTTAAACACGAGAAATTTTTTTTTAAGAAAAATCGAGAATTGCTATAAGATCTGATTTTCAGTGTCATTTTAAACGCAACAACTACGAAGGTTGCTTAGCATGATTCACGTAGTCCAGCTGGGCGCCTTTCTTGAGTTGAATGATAGGAACTTTGCAGTCCTCTCTATTGAGTGATTGGCCAAAACTAAAGCAACATGATTGATTTGATGGGCAATGAAAGGTAATAATGGAAAAGTAAAAGGGAAAATGAAGACTCTCTAATTGAAGAGAGAAGAAAAAGAAACATGATTGTGCAAAAGTGTTTCAGATGAGAGAAGAGATAGAACCATAGAAAGCAAAAACAAAGGTGATCACGTGGGCTTGGCCATTGCCTATTGGTTATTGCGTACCACTTTTGCTTTATCCCACTATTGCCATGGCGACAATCTAAAGCCTCTTTTTAAGATAGAATCTGAGATCATCAAACACGATAAGACCCCCTTTTAAAGTCTTTTTTAAGAAGGAATCTGAAGTCATCAAAGATAGATATGGCAAACTGCGGGCCAGGACTAGTTAATCGGATTGTGGATCAAATGAGGTACAAGTAAAAAAATAAGTTATTTTAAGCATATTAAAAAAGGGTTTAGGTCAATCGAGTTGTGGGTTGAGTTAACCCGTATTTTTCACATGAATTTTTTTTATATAGAAAACAATATAAATTTGCCATTTGAAAAATCATGTAACAAATTACTTGATGTAAAATGCATTACTTTAAATTCATCACTTATATTAAGACTGAACTCAGTTAAATTTATTAATACTTATTCAATAATTTTAAAAGTATACAAATTCCAACATTGTTAACTAAAACTAAATAACACAAAGATAAGTAAAACAAATACACAAGTTTTATTTTTACACAATATCAACATCCCAAAATATGAAACAAAATTACAAATGACTGATTGGATAAGTCATTTGACAAAGAATAAAAACACATAAGAAATTTACAATCTTGAAAATTAATTTTATAATCTATTATCAACTATGGTTGACGCTTTATTTCAATTTGAGAATATATATTAAAGTTTGACTGTTTACTTATTTATACATTGTCTCTTTTATGAATATCATATCTTTGTAAGCAACACACACTTTAGGAAATATCATAATTTATTTTGAAAAGCTGTTTATTTTGGACATAAATTGTTAAAAAATAGGTCCAAACATTCATAATTTATACTAATATAATACTTTGGCTTCACTATTTTCGCACTTATAAATATTTCTCACATATGTCTGCAATTTTAAATCTATGTTTTTAACTCTATTGTAACTAGATTATCTTAGCATGTACTTTGTTATTTGATACCTAAAACTCTTTACTCATTATAGAATGATCAACTATTTATCTTTCAATTCATTTGCATGCGGTTATGTAAATGTCTCAATTATTTCCTTAAAGTTTATAACAAACAATTAAACCAATATTGTCTTAATTTTTATTATTTTTTTACCATTTTTTTGCTTTTTGAAAAAATGGTTTGGGTCATAGGTCAAGTCCCGAGTCGAGTTGGGTTGACTTACTAAAATCACAGGTTAAGTCACGATTCAACTTGTTTTCACTTTGGGTCAAAAAATCGGGTCGGGTCAAGTCAGAAAATTCTAACCCATTTTGCCATGTCTAATCAAAGATGATAAGATCAAATTATTGATTTCAAGGCCAAAAGGTTTGACTCCAAACAGATTTGGAGTTATTTTGTTATAATTTATTATGTGACGATTAAAAATACTATATTTATGTGTAGTTTTAGTTAGATAATTTTTTAAATAAGTTGTGTAACTTATTTAAATTATACATATAAATAGTTTTATAAATCATCAAGTAATGAGTTGCAAAAGATAATTCCTGTTAGGGTTTAAGACCCCAGTTATCTCATATTTAATCAACTTTTAATCAAATAGTTAATTAGATTAATTATGCAAAAGATATAAATCAAATAAACATCACAAAGATATAAATCACATGAATACCAAGAATGATGACCCACGAAAACTTTTGAAACTATGGTTTCAAAGTAAAAAACTGAGAGATGATTGAACCTAAACAACCTTCAAGGCAATATTTTACAAATAGAATCAAAGTTTATACAATAGACTTAACTCTAAATCTACTGCTTTCTCATGTAGTACTTACTGGTGCGACCACACATAACTTCGAATCCTCGAACTTTTCTACTGTGAAACTGTTGCACACAAACTCCCATATTTGTGACTCTAAAATCTTCACTCAAAGATTTGGATCAACAACACAAACTTTCTAGTTTGTGACTTGAGATCTCCACTCAAAGATTTAGCTCAGCAACTATGATTAACTAAATGCAGCAACTTTGCTTTATGATTGGATCTATTGTTTGCACAAGGTCTCTAGTTGTAACTCTAAAAGGGTATGGAAAATTTTTATATTTGTGTACATAATACTGCCCTCTTGAATATGGAAAAACATGCTCTAGGGTTTATATTTATATATACTTAAGATCCATTAAAATCCTAGATCAAATGGTTGAGAAGAAAACCAGATCTGCAATCTGCACGACTCTCGATCTGTCAAAATGTGCATCTCGATCAGTTGAGATAAGTGTAATTTATTTGCACTTCAATTTTTCTGATTTCTTGAGTCTTCAACTATGCTGAACTTCATTTTTCTTGTTTAACTGAATATTTCTAGACTAAACAACTAAACAAACTAAATTCTAACAGTTACAATTTGTTCATGGTTGCCAACCTAAAAATATAGATTTTACAATTCCATACCAGTTTGGAGTCAAACTTTTTTCTTTCATCATCATACCCTACGACGGAGAGGAGAGAGGCTAACAGATAATCCATATTGCATTTTTAAAATGTTATGCTTTTTAAAGGAAAAAAAGCTTATAAGATAATACAATAATTACAACAAAGTTTACCTCTTAACTAGTTTGAAAGAATATCCCCCAACCGACTACCTTTCATTTTATAACATTATCTATGTATATTATTTAAATAACTCACATGACTTTTTAAAAAATTTATGCTATTAAAAGTCTAAAACTATACATGAATTGTCTTTTCAACCATCACATAGGAATTGGAGAAAGATTCCTTCAAACTAGTTTGGAGATAAACATTTTTCATAAAAAAAAAAATAATAAAGCACAAAATTAAGTGGATTAAAACCTTTTGTGCCTTACTTTGAAATTAAAAAAAAAAAAATTACATTTGCTTATGTATTTTTTTAAAAGTAAAAGATTGAAAACATTTGATTATGTATACATGCGGCAAATGGCATAGTCCTAAACAAACTTTTGATTATGTATGCATGCGGCAAATGCACAGTGCTTATATAGTAGGCTAGTAGCTAGCTATGCCAGATTCGAAATTTTGTGCAAAGGAGCATGGAGATTTGAGATTTAAGGCTTTTAAAACAGAGCAATCAAAGATGAACAATTTTCAATTGTTCTGAATGTTGTAGTCAGTAGTCCATACCTGCTACACTTTCAATGTGAGACCTAACAAACGTTCATGCAATAAACACTTATATAATCTAATTTGATATCCAATCAATTTGGGGATCATATGAGATAATGTATAATATAGAGACATTTGATGACTTAAGTAACAAAATTAATGAATGTCTAAAATATTTGTCCAAATCCCTTCCCAAAAAAATAAAAGTATAGTCCAAAAGTAAAAGTAAAAAAATAAAGGCTACCTTTTTATTTATTTACATCTTTTTCATCTTGTTTTTGTACTAATTATGCTATCTACCGATTAAAAAAAACACTATGCTACCTACCGTGTTAGTAATTCTTTTTTTTTTTTTTTTTTTTTTAGGGACCGTTTATAGGAATTCTTAGTTGATTACAATGTCTCTAGAGGCAAATAACTTTTATGGTGGATAGCTGTAGATTAGATTGGCCTTTGCTGCCTTTACCAAAAGTGATGGGAATGGGACTGCTGAAACGGAATGCGAGGCAAGGAAAACAAATTATATAGAAATAAGAGTAAACAAGAGGCTGTCTTGACTAGATCTTTTCGTTTTGTTTTTGTTTTTTTTACTAATGCTTTGTTTGTTTTGTTGGAAAACTTTCTGTAAAGATAGTTTTCCACATTTTTCAGTGTTTGGTAGTACAAAAAAAAAAACTGGTTAACGGAAAACTATCTTTAGTCAATAGAAAATCCTAATAAAAATAAGACTTGTTTTTTATAGCTTGTTTTTCAAAAAAAATTTTGGAAAACAATCTCTATCTCACAGTACACTCTCTCACTCTCACTCTTTTGCTTTTCCCTTTTCTTTTTCTTTCCTCACACCCTCACTATCACTCACGTTGGCCTCTTCTCTTCCATAGACCTCTCTCCCTCACTCTCTCTCCATATTTCTCTTTCCCTTTATAACACAGTTCTTTGAGTATATTTTTTTTCCTTCATTGTTCAGTAATTATTTCATTCATCTCTACCAACTTGTAAAAGAGAACATATTTGCAGCGGTAATTATTCATTCCTCTCTACCAAAATCTCAATTCTTTACTTTGAATTTCAAACTTGATTTTATTTTTTTCTCTAAGAAACTTTTGGTTTGATGGATTCCATGTATAAGTTTTTTTTTTTTTTGCACATAAAAGTGCTAAATATATATATATATATATATATATATATAATAAAAAAGAAGAATGAACGAATGAATGAAGTAAAAGACAAAAATTTTAAACATAATACCTATATGGCTCTAAATTACTTTTACATAGCATAATCTTTTTTGTTGATAGATACATTATGCAGATATTATGTAGTGATAATATATTATGTAGATACATTATATAAATACATAATTTTGAGTAATATTAAATACCTCTGATTGACCATAGTAGACAATTAGTGTACTAGTAAAAAGAGTAGACAATGAAAAGTTATTGTTATTTTGTACTTATTAAAGATGTATTCTCCTGTCAATTTTATGTATATAGATAAATGGTTAATATATATATATATATGTGTATATAAATGTGTGTGTGTATGTGTGGACGTTCTTGTCCATATATATAAGTAAAATGAGTGGTAGAGATCATGAAAATTTGACAACTAATTTTTATTGTATCTATTGTCAAAATTTTAGTATGAAAACCAAATTCATCCTTGGTTTTTTTTTTAATATTGATTACATTAGTTAGTTTACATAATACGCATGTTTTAAATTACACAAGAAATATACAAAATAAAAATAAAAATTTGCATACCAAACACCAAAAAACATTCTCAAGCTCATTTTCAAGGTCGTTACCAAACACTGGAAAATGATATAGTTTTCTAGAAAAATGCTCTTTGGAAAATGAACCATTTTCCAGAAAATGTTGATGCTGAAACAAATAGAGCGTAAAATTCATTAAACAAGAGCAAAAAAAAAAAAAAATTATAACAGCTGGGACATCACCAAAAAAAGAACAAAAAGAACAAAAACCAAAAACAAAAAAACTAGGACATAAATTTTTTATCACTGGAATCTACTAGTGCAATTGTGAAATAATTATTACTAATATATATATATTACTTTAACTGTTGAGTTAATTTAAGATTAGTTTATGCCCACCAATAACTTCTAGATGCATGATATATATTTTTTTTTTCTAATGAAAATGTTTAGGATTCGAATTTCTCTCTCTCCTCCCATATAAAATATTAAAATGTATCTAAAAAAATAGCATGTATCCATTAATGCATTCAGAGTAACATACATAATTTTATGGGAGTAGTAGCATGTGACCATTTATCCTTTTTGTTATCCTAAATTGCATGTATTATTTTTCCCATAATTTTTAAATTTTTTATTCTATTCTGAAATTAGAGTTATGTTTAGTATTTTCTAATCGTAAACTTAATTAACTCATTGTAGGAGGTTGATTGAGCCAAACTTAATACTGTTGGTAGTTCATCACTGTGATAGTTAGAAACCAAAAATTAAAATCAAACTTACATCCAACTAAATAATTGTCACGGAAAAACAAGAGAATATTCATAATATCACAAAATTTATTTTATCATAATATTCATAGTTGAGGATACTCAAAATTATTAGTAGGTCTATTGTCCAAACCCGCAGTCTTCAGTGAAAGGTAAAGAGTAGAGAACCTCACAATGATCCTCTAAAGGTTAAGTCAGAAACTCATAACAATCTCTATGAACTTTAAAGGAGTTTCTCAATAGTATTTTTTGTGTTCCTTGATATGAGAGTGTCTTGGTGTTTATGAAAGTTCAAATAGCGTATAAAACACCAATGAACGTTTACACCCCCAATTACAAAAATACCAACACAAGCTTATGATCAAACAGTATATGAGCGGAATATGAAATATAGTCCCTTGCGTCCAACAACCAACTTAAAATGGGCTATGGTTTCAATTCCACCAATGTCTATTACACACACCGCATGTTACCCACGAGTCATTGGTTGTGTTACACGAGTCATTTTTGCACAGAAATTGATTTCCAACTTCCTAGTGTTTGTGTGTGGATGTGTAATAGGCATGTCAAAGAGACATTTCTCATGGTATAAACTAGAGCTGTCCCAAATTAAACAGCACCACTCATTAGTGTCTCTCTCTTCCCTTCTTTCTTTTACCAAAAAAAAAAATGTATATATAAAAAGAATAAAATGAAGTAAAGCATAGTGACTATGGGGCCTTTTCTGGCTCCGCGCAACACGTCAAATGTTGTCTTGCGTCTTCTTAGGGTGCTAGGTAGGGATGGCAATTTAAATCCGACCCGCGGATACCCGGTCTAGCCCGACCCTAATGGGCCGGGTTTTACTCGGTCCGATTAAAAATAGGGTCGGATATGGGTTTTTAAAAAAAATCTGAAGCGGGTCCAGGTTTTATCAAAAAATCCAGACCCGACCCGAAACCCGACCCGTTTAAATACCCGGTTAAGTAAATTACTAAAATACCCCTTATATATATATAAATATTTTTTCTGATTTTGTAACCCTAAGTTTCTGCTCTCTACACTCACACAGCCACTCTCTACTCACACAGAGGTCACAGCCGCCTCTCTTGCCAACCCTCAGCACAGCGCCACAGCCCTGCTCTCTCGCCAGCCCT
Source organism: Castanea mollissima (assembly GCA_014183005.1). NCBI lineage: Eukaryota > Viridiplantae > Streptophyta > Magnoliopsida > Fagales > Fagaceae > Castanea > Castanea mollissima. Next base: position 70,484,435 of record JACAVU010000002.1, read on the forward strand.
CTCGCCTCAGCACAGCACAGCCCGCACAGCCCTCTCGCCAGCCCTCAGCACAGCCTCTCGCCTCGCCTCAACACAGCCCTCGCCTCAGCACAGCACAGCCCGCACAACCCTCTTTCTGATCTTGTGTGTTCGTTCTCTAATGTGTTTCGGTATTCAAAACAAAAACCGATCTAGCCCAAACGAAAACGAAAGCCAGTTTGGTTTTGAAATTTGTAGAGGAAGCAGAGGCGTCTGACGTTTGGTTCATTGAGATCTGACGGAGTGGCAGGAGAAGCACGCTACAATCTCACTACTGTTAAAGTTTGGTTCATTTCTCAGCTTATGTGATTTCATGTTTAGTGGTGTTGGTATCATGAATTTTGTTGTTCTGTGTTAAAACTTTATGCCTATGTTTGGAATTGGAAGGAGAGAAATCCGCAAATTTGTCTTTTTTTGAACTGTTGCTTGTTTTGATCAGGCTAATAAGCTGAGAAAATTCTGATTTTGTGACTGGAAGTTTTATATTATATCAGTGGTTAGGAAAAAAACTTGAGTTCACAAAAATGTTGGTTAAAGTTGAAGTTAAAATTGTTGATTTGTTGATACTTCATTACTTCTGTATGAGGGGTTTTCCATAAAAAAAAAATGGTATCAGTGGGCTTGAATTTAGGGAAAAAAAAATTTAATGGGCTTCAAAAATTTTTTTTTGGTTGGGCCAAATTTAGGCTGAATAAGTTAAACGGGGCCCGTGGGGCCCGTGGGGCCCGGCGGGGCGGGTCTGGGTCCTGATAAAAAAACCCGATTATTATTCGGGCCGAGTTCGGGTTTCGGGTTTTGCCCCGCAGGTCGGGTCCGGGTATGCAAAAACCCGGCCTGAACCCGACCCGTTGCCATTCCTAGTGCTAGGTTTGATTGGAGAAATCAAAACCCAATCCTCACGTCGACAATTGAGTTGAAAAGCATGTCGGTTTGGTAAAATTTAAGACTCGTTTGGTAAGAGATTTTTAGTAATGTTGTTTGTATTTTTTGAAAATACGTATAGGCGAAAAAGTGTATGAAAACACATGTAATGTTGTTTAAATACTGAAAACTGTTGTTTAAACAACAATAACAAACTGGCCCTTAGTCTCTGTCTTAGGTTCTTTTACCTAGCATTTGTTGGACAATAAAACTTTGAGGTCTACTTTTTTATATTTATGGCCTGTTTGGAAGTTTAGAGAAGGAGGAGAGTAGAGGGGAGAAGAGTAGTGAGAAAGAGAGTAGAAGGAAATGGTTATGCTCCACCTTATTTGGATGTTTTTAAAATTAGGAAGGGGGAATTGAATAATTAACTCTTTCTCTTATTTGAATGTTTTAAAAATTAGAATAGAAATGAGATGAAATGATTTAAATAGAAAAATTTACTCTTATTTGAAAATGAACTTGCAACATTGGTCTATGATTAATTTGTTAGATTAAATAATTATTTAATTAACATTCTCATTCCATCAAATACCACTAATAAAAGTATAAAACTACTATTAACTATTATAAAATAATTTTTATTACCTCAAAAAAATTATAATAAAAATAAAAATAAATTCAATTTTCTTTAACAAAGGCTCCTTTTCCTTTTTAGCATCAACGCTTTCCCGAGGAACAAACACCAACAAATAATTTATTAAAACTGAAATTCTCCTTCCTTAACCACCATTTTCCTACCTGAATTGAAACCCAGAATTATTCACTATTCACACACGACGATGCCTTCACCGCCATTAAAGGCTGTGACATTGACCCACATGCGGTATTCGAGAGGAGATCAGCTGGGTCACTTCCTAGCCTGGGTTTCCTTGGTCCCTTCAAATCAAGCCTTTCATCGAATACCTTGCTACTGAGGTTAGTCTTTGTTTTTTTTTTTTTTTTTTTTTTTAGGTTCAATTTTCGTGGGGGTGTTTGGATGCCAAGAATATGTAGGAAACTAGTTGTGACTGACTTGTGTTTTGTGATCGTTGCTCTATTAGTTTATGGAGTTGGGTATTGGATCTTTGGATCTATGCAATTAGAGACTTTGTTTGGTATTCGGTTTTGGGTTTCTCTTTTCTGTTTGGTTGTTGAGAAAATATTGGATAGAAACTGTAAAGATACTAAATTTAGTAGAAATTGTGTTTGGTTTGTAAGAAAGCACTGGGAAGATTTGTCGTTTATAGTGTTAAATTTTCTCAAGAAACGAACAAAGATTATTTATATAATTAGTTTGTAATTTTGTTAATTTAGAAAGGGTAAATTAGGAAATTCATTTTGTCAATAATTTATCTACTCTACTCTCCCTCCAAATCTCTCCAATTTGGAGGAATTAAAAATGAGAGGTTAGAGATAGTTGAAACCCCTCCAAACCCCTCTCCCTCATTCCTTAAAAAACTCCAAATAAGGTAATTGAATTACTCTCTCTCCCTTTACTCTACTTACCCTCATTTTTTAAACTTCCAAACAGTCCATTACTCTTTTATATCCATTTTTACTTTTAAGGTTACATTTGGTATTGGCTTAAAAAGTCAGTTTTTTTTTTTTTTAATATTAGCTTATTTTTGTTAATATGCATTGGTCTCATTGCACTTTTTGATACTATTTGTAGGTCTCACTGTACTATTTCAGTTACTTTTTAGTTTTATCTACAATACTTTTAGTAAAACGTTTTTAGTTTCGACTAAATAAGCTATTCCTAAAAAGATTATAAATATGCAAATGTTTTATTGGTAGATATTTGTATATATAAAATAGTTTATGTAAACAAGTATGGGAGGAAATTTTCTCATACCTTTTAGACTAGAATTCTCATGAATTAATAAAAAGATAATAAAACTTTTTTTTGTCAATAAATTTTTTTTTTTGAAAGTTTGTCAATAAAGTTCTTTCTGCACAAACTTTAATTTTAATTTCAATTTGAACTGTGGTCAATGTAAAGTCAAGTCTCAGGCAGAGGACTTGGAAAGTTTATGCAACTGAAAAAGTTGGCAATAGTTACAATCGCTTTCAGTAAAGAGAACAAAACTTTTTTTTTTTTAAAGAGTGAGAACAAAACTATTTGACACGGACAACTCTAGCTGTTTGGTATGCATGCTAAAATAAAAAAATTTGGTATTTAAACACTAAAAATTATGGCCTCAAAAATAATATTATCACATGAAATTATTTGTCAAGCATGTTAGAGAATCTATCTATATCATTTTGACTGTTAGTTAGAATTGAGTTTAGTTTATGTCTTTAGGGGGAAAGAATTAGAGTTTTCACAACCAAAAAAAAAAAATTTCAATAAAAATTAAGTTCAGTTTTAACTCTAAGTGACTTTTATAAAAAATAGAAAAAATTATCAAAATATTAATTTTTTTTTAATAAAAACTTTTTAAATAAATTTTTAACAAACGGCCGTAGTTAATATTTACCCTAAAAAAACTTTAATTACATAACAATAGTGAGTCAATTGAAGATCACATGGCCACAACATGTGAAATCTGCTGCCTTGGGCAGGTGAGGTGCTGTCAAGCTTTAAGAGGAGCTTTTATGTTTTGTTCGTGAGAAAACCGTCTCATGGTAGATTTTTTTCACTCTACAGGGGGACCTTCATTGTCTATGGGAAAATAACATTGGACTTGGTGTGTGTCACATTGAACAATTCCAACTTCCACAGCACTCACACCGTGAACAATTGTGGCTGTCTCACACAGTCAACAATTGTGGCTCCGTGATTGCACTCACACAGTCAATCTCTAGTCTAGATTAGAGGTTTCAGACTTTCAGCGGCAGTGTTCCTTGCTGTTGCATTAATGGCTTATTAACGAGAAATTAAGTGCGGTTTGGAATAAGGGTTTAAGGATATATTTTTAATTTTTAAATAATATTATACGTATTTTTATACACTTTTTTACTTAAACATATTTTTTAAAAATACAAACAACATTACTAAAACAACAACTCATAAATTTCCAACTCCCGTCTTCTTTGTGCCAATGCTTCCAACCTAGCGCATAGTATATAAAGATAGGGTTGTAAAAGCAAACGAAATCATGCATACATGTTAAATTGCGCCTCTTATGTGTTGATGCTCTTATTATCTTAATCACATTCTTGATCTTCTACGTTCATCCCACTCATGGGTGAAAGTTCCCTCCAACTTCTCCTCACTTTTTTTCTGTTTTTGTTGTGCATGAAACCAGCCCTTGGACATTATTGGGGTGTGGGAGATGCTAACCTCGGCTGCAAAGAGCGTGAGAGACGAGCACTTATCAAGATTAAAGAAGACCTCATTGATGATCATGACCATCTTTCTTCCTGGAGCACTGAAGTGGGGAGAGAAGATTGTTGCGAATGGAGAGGGGTTCACTGTAACAACCATGCAGGCCACGTAACCCAGCTCAATCTTAGTATCTCAGATGTGGAACCTTTGAGAGGTAAACTAAGTCCGTTCTTGTGTGAGTTGCAATATTTGACTTCTTTGGATGTGAGTTACAATGATTTTAATCATACCCAAATCCCAAAATCCATTGCTTTTCTCTCAAACTTAAGACACCTTGACTTTTCTCATGCTAATTTCGGAAGAAATATTCCTTTTCAGCTTGGGAACCTTTCTAGCTTGCAATATCTTGATCTTGCCTGGAATACTTTTAATGAGCCTGAAAACTTAGAGTGGCTCCGTCCACTTTCTTCTTTAAGTTTCGTTCGCATGAGTTCCGTTAACTTGAGCAAAGTTAATAATTGGCTCTACGTAGTGAATCAACTACCTTATTTGACAATCCTAGTCTTGCATACCTGTAGTCTTCCGAATATTTTTCCCATTCCCCATGTTAATTCTTCGAATTCTCTTGATGTCCTCAATCTTTCAGATAACAATCTCACTTCTTCTTCTTCAGTACTCGAGTGGTTGTTCAACTCCAACACTAGTGTTGTGGGACTTGGTCTTTCTCATAACCAATTTCAAGGTTTAATTCCCAATGCTTTCAGTAGAATAAACTCTCTTGAGGTTCTTATTCTCGATGATAATGAGTTTGAAGGTGGGATACCAAAAGGCTTTAGTGAAATGTGTAATTTAAAAACATTGTCTCTATCAAGTAACAATCTTGGTGAACAACTTCTAGGAATTGTTCATAACTTGACTGGGTGTGCAAACCACTCAATAGAGGAATTGTTTTTAGATAACAATCACATTATGGGATCGTTTCCTAATCTCACAACATTTTCATCATTGAGGGTATTATTTCTTTCTGACAATCGATTAAGTGGGACAATACCTGAAAGTTTGGGAAAACAATCCAATCTAGAGATATTATATATTGGTGGTAATCCATTTGAAGGTGTTATTTCTGAAGCTCATTTCTCAAAACTCACAAAATTGAAGGTGTTTCAGATATATAATAACTCTTTGGTTTTCAACTTCAGCTCTAATTGGGTTCCACCTTTTCAATTAGAGCAGTTATATTTTGTGTCTTGTCAACTAGGCTTTGGATTACCAAAATGGCTTCAAACTCAAAAAAGTTACTATTGGCTTGATCTCTCTAATTCTACGATTTTGGATACTCTTTCCAATTCATATTGGATCTTCCCAAATAAAAAATTCTATATGAATTTGTCTGACAACCAAATTAGTGGCCATATTCCAAATTTGTCATTGGAGTCATCCTTCGGCTCTATCATTGACTTGAGTTCAAATGAACTTGAAGGCGAAATACCATCATTCGTATTTAGAGGTGTACATTTGGATCTTTCCAAGAATATGCTTTCAAAGCTAGGCTTCTCCTTATGTGCTGCCAATAATAATAGTTTAAGATTTCTAGATCTTTCCAATAACCAATTATCAAGAGAGCTTCCTAATTGTTGGATGCATTTTGAAGGACTTAAAATTCTTAAGCTTGAAAACAATAATTTTCATGGGAAAATCCCAAGCTCAATGGGCTCTTTAATTGAGATTGAAACACTGGATTTAGGCAATAATAATTTTAGTGGGGAACTGCCTTCATTCCTGAAAAATTGCTCAAAGTTGATATTTCTTGATCTTCGAAACAATAGCTTGTCAGGAATGATACCAATGTGGTTAGGGAGGAGCCATCCAAATTTAATTGACCTTATCCTTAGATCCAATCACTTCTACGGAAGAATGCCTCCACATCTATGTCATCTAACACATCTTCAAATTTTGGACCTTGCTTTGAACAAAATCACAGGAAGTATACCAAAATGTCTCAACAATCTTATCTCCTTGATGGATAAAAAGAATCCAAGTGTAGCCATTAGCCATTCATATGAAGTACTCTCTTCAAGCTATGTTGACCACACAATTTGGATGTGGAAAGGACGAGAGTACGAGTATAGAAATAATCTTGTACTGGTTAAGAGCATAGATCTCTCGAGCAATAAATTAAATGGGGTAATTCCAGAAGAAATTGGGGTGCTTGATGGATTGATTTCTTTGAATCTCTCAAATAACTTGTTGACTGGAAAAATCACTTCAAATATTGGTCTGTTATACTCATTAGAAGTCTTGGATTTATCTGACAACAAGCTGTGTGGTGAAATTCCTTCAACCCTTTCTCTTATTGATCGTCTGAATTTCTTGAACTTGAGAAACAATAATTTGTCAGGCAGAATCCCAATAGGCCCTCAATTCAATACCTTTATTGCCTCTGCATATGAGGGGAACCCAAATCTTTGTGGATTCCCACTTCCGAAGAATTGTTTGGGTGAAGAAACACCTCAAAATCCAATTGTGAATAGAAGCAGTGGAGATATTAGCATGCAAGGTGAGGAAGATGGGTTTATAACCCTAGGGTTTTATGTTAGTGCAACCATTGGATTTGTCGCCAGTTTTTGGGGAGTTTGTGGCACATTACTACTAAACAGGTCATGGCGATTATCCCATTTCAAGTTCTTGAACAATATCAGAGATTAGTTATACGTGATTGGAGGACTGACTATGGCCAGATTGCAAAGGCAACTTCAAAGCTAATTGGTAATAATATTTTCTCTATTTTTGGCCGTCATTGTTTGGGCCCATTTCTACTTTCCATAGTTTGTCAAAAAAATTTCTAGTTTCCATATCTTTGAAGGCTACCATTGAATTCTACATAAAATTAGTGAAGTAAGCAAATACAAGAATAAAAGAAATTTTTTTTTTTACTTACTACTAATATATTGTGATAAGAAGGGGATTTTGTTTTGGGTCACTAAAGCTTTTTTTTTTTTTTTTTTGTTAAAGTAGATAGCAACATTCACTAAGAAGAAAATAAAAACAATACATCTTCGCTAATGAAAACTCAATCATATATGAATGTTAGTTGTTTTGTTGTTGTTAGTATGTTATCGTTTATTTTAGACCCCCACCCAAAAAAATACCTCATACAGTAGTTTTGCCCCTGATTTTAATGGGGAAATAGAAAAACCATAACCTTCTATATATATAGCACAAAATTCTTTACTTTAAAAAATATAAATTAATTTTTTTTAACAAAAGAAGAAAATTTTACGATCTAAAAGAAATACCTTGGGAAATTTACAAATAATTATTATACAATATGCTCCAACTTTTTTTCATTCGATAAAGAAAAGTCAAAGTTAATGAAAGTTGTGTGCCTTTTACTATTTGAAAAACCATGGAAGACGACTTATAAAAAAAAATGATTATCTACTCAAAGCATTCAATATATGTTCCAAAGAGTATCTTATGAAAAAAACTATACATGAAAAAATCCTCTCCCAGAATTATTAAATTATATATATATAAAAAAATCATAACAGATCACCCTAAGTTCCTAACCATTGTAGCAAAAGTTGTGAAACTGTTTGTCATAAGACTTATTGTTTCATAAAAGATCATGCTTGCTCAAAAAGAAAAAAAAAAAATAAATAAAAGATCGTGCTAGAGCAACAAATATTGCCATTCTTTTATATTTTATAGAATTTTATTCTTTCAATATTGACTATTCATTAAGCAAGAAGGTTATTTTTTTTCTATTTTTTATTTGTTTAAAATAAGTTCTACACTAAATTTATCATTCATTCCAATATTTTAAAAAAGTATTAACCTTCCTCAAACATATTATTTTCTTTAGTTTGTTTTTATTTGTTTTTATTTTTGTTTTAATTTCTGTCCAATTTGATATCATCATCTTAATTATTTTGTTTTCACACCAGGTGTTGCTATGTAAGCCTCAGACTCGGAATAAATTTCTCTGGGAGACATATCATATATGTAATGTATGGGTGTTTGTGTACGGTGTGTCGGTATGTGAGTAAGATTTGGTGTGTTTTTCAAAACATTTACAGTGTGATTAGGTTTGTGCTTCAATAATTAAGATTTGTTGAGGTTGATAATTTGATATGTATTTTTATCTCAACCAGCAAAGTGGCTGTAGGATGTAGACTTGTTTACCCTAAAATAACTAATTTTTCATGTGCTATGATAATTGATGAAGTGGTAACATTATTTTTCTTTAAATTGCTTACAAATTACATTAATTAATGATCGACAATTTTATTTTTTATACCATCTTTTTCCAATTAACAGTTCTGAGAAATAAAGATAAATGAAAGATATTTTGTCAAATTAAAATTATGTGAACTCCCAAAACCTCTCGATGGCAGTTAGCATTGGTGTGGTTACTATGGACTTCAATCTGGGTTTTTAATATTGGGCTTAATATAAAGTGAGTTTAGGTTGGGATATTTTAATTTTTAAGTGGGTTTGAACTTTGGGTTTCTACTAGCTAGGCTTGGACTTGGAGCTTACTTGGGCTTTTAATTGGTATTGGGTTATTGTATGTGATGTTAGAAATGAGGGTTTTTTTTTTTGATAGAAAGTTTTGTGGCTACCATGTTTGGGTGAGTAGAAATTTGTCATCGTTTATGTAGATTGTAGAGTGTCCAATGCCCTTTTCTCTCTATTTAAAGTTTTAAACTAGAGGCCGTGGATACTCTTGTGGCTTTTAGATAATTTACAGAATTAAATGATGATTTTCATCTTAAATAAGGCTTAAAATAAAAATCCCCAAACAAAAATTAGGAGAAAACTGTGATAATTGTGTGATTCAAAATTTGACTTTTTTTTTTCTTTATATACAAATTACTTATGGTTATGATTATCAAAAAATGATATTCATTTCTTGATAATTGTTATTTACTATCATGTCAAAACATTAATATATATTTTTGTGTAGATATTGTCCAAACTTGTCTCAAATATCTTAGGTAAAGACAAAATACTTTACCAATTTCTTCTTTTTATACACTTCTTTTCCACAAAAAAATTATAAAATAATGAACCACTACACATGTATATTACTCTGATAAAGGACATGACAAAAAAGGAAAACTATTTTTTTTTTTTGGGAAAAGGGAAAGGATAGCTATGTGTGTGTTTGAGAAGCAATGAAAATTATAAATTATTTCACTATTCAGTTTATTTTTACTACTATTTATGGGTTTCATTGCACTTTTTGGTACTATTTATGGGTTTCACTGTATTATTTCAATTAACTTTTATCTTTATCTACAGTACTTTCAGTAATAAGTTTTTAGTTTCAATAAAATAAGCGGTATCCAAATAGATAGATATACAAAATTCTTCATGTAATTGAAATCTCTCAATATATAATAAATTAATAATATTATTTTTAAAATTGATTACCTTTATAATATTTTTATAATACTTTTACAATAAATATTATAATACTTTTACAGTAAATTATTGATGGTAAAAATAATTATAATTTTTAAAATTAATTCAAAATTTAGTTACTTTTTTGCCTACACTATGGGCCTATTTGAATAGAACTTATTGCTAAAAACTGAAAATACCGTAACAAAATAATTTTTAAATGTGTAAAAAGTATTGTTCATACCAAAAGTTACTGTTCATTGACCTAAAATCACTGTTCATGGCCAATGAACAGTGACAAACGTGCTTGCAAAAAAAAAAAAAAAAAAAGACTAGACATGGACGTGGACGTGGACTTGCAAACGTGCAATCCAAATGTCCTCTATAACAACGACAAAATATATATATATATATATATATATATATATTTTTTTTTTTTTTTGAGAAAAGAAAGAACAAAAAAGAAAAACTATTTTTTAAGAAAAAAAGGGGCAACTAAGTATATAAGTTCTGCAGGTAATAAAAATCGATGTATGTACTTTCTTTTTTTAAAAATATTTTTACAATAAATAATAAGTGGTAATTTTTTTTAAGAACTAGTAAATTTAAGATTTTATTAGTTTTAATTTAAATTTATAATTTAAATAAAATTTTTCCTTTTAGAATTTAGGATTTGTTATAACATTTTTTATATCGTTTTGCGTGCAAACTGTTGAAGTGGAAGAAGCGAGGGAAAAGGAGAAAATAGTAAAATAGCAATAATTTCCAAACAATATAATTACTAGTTTCTGTTTACAAATTATATTTTTTACTAACATCTCGAGTCTAAAAAACTCGATTTTGGGCTTAAAAATCGAGTCTTTGATGGTCGATTTTTACGTCTGATGTGGCATTTTTTCCACGTGGAGGCTACCTGAAAATCGAGTCTCTAAGACTCGATTTACCAGCAAAATAATTTAAACCTAACTCTTTCAACATCCTTTCCCAGAAATACACTACAGCCACCAAAACTCACATCTCATGTCAAAATCCATCCACCTGGTGCCTGAGCAAAACCCACCACACAAAAAAAAAAAAAAAAAAAAAAAACCCAAAACCCACCGCACAAAAAAAAAAAAAAAAAAAAAAACCCAACTAGGTCACACGACCTGGGCTCGCGGGGCCTGGGCGTCGCTGCCTGGGAGCGGCGGCCTAGGTCAGCTGAGTTGACGACCATTGTGCAGATCAACGTTGAAGAGGAAGAAAGGATCAGATGAAGAGGTAGTAAGGAAGAAAGAAGCAGATGGAGAGAGCTAGTGAGAAGAGATGTGAAACAAAGAAAAAATAAAGAGGGAGAAAAGAAGAAAAGTTTAGGATATAAATCGAGTATTAGGAACTCGATTTCCAAGTAGTCGCCACGTAAAAAAAAGTCACATCAAACAGAATTAGACCATAAAAATCAACCATTAAAAACTTAATTTATAACTCCAAAATCAAGTCTTTTAGATTTAAGATGCTATTAAAAAAATATAGTTGGTAAACCTTAGCCGATAATTATATTATTTGAAAATTATTGCTATTTTTCTATTTTCTCCGAGGGAAAACAGGCTGTCCTGTCTGGTGTCCACTCTGCAGTCTCCATTGTCAAACTCTTCTCTCTCTCTCTCTACAAGTTATCTCATTCGATCCACTGAAACGCTAAGCAAACTCAAAGCAACCGTGGAATGTGGAAGCTCAAGAACGGTGCAGAGACAGTGAGAGAAGAACGTAACAATGATGATGAAAGTGGTGGCAGTACTGGCAGTGAAACGTGGCTGAGAGCTTTGAACAGTCACTTGGGACGTCAAGTTTGGGAGTTCCACCCCAGAAGAGCTAGGCACCCCAGAAGAGCTTCAGCAGATCGAAGATGCTCGACGCGGCTTCTCCGATCGGCGGTTCGAGAAACGCCACAGCTCTGACGTTCTCATGCGCATTCAGGTCTGGTCCCATGTACCCACCATCCTGAATCTGTTCAATTTTCTTTCTTTCTTGTTTGTTTTAGTTCTATGGTGAGTATGGTGAAATGGGTTGTTTTCACTTTTGTTTGTTGACTTATTTGTTAGTGGCATTTCTCAATTTTGTTGAATCTAACGGTTATATGAAGTTTTGGTTTTTCTGTTAGGATTTGGATGAATTGGGGTGTTTTTGTAGTTATGTATGTGTTGACATTTGAATCGAGATCATGATGTGGTGTCTGTGATTATCATATTCTAACCACCAGTTGTGAAGTGGGGTTTTCAAATTTTGGATGAAATTTTAAGGCCACTGCTTCCTGGATTTTGCATTGTAGAATTCAAGAGAATACTTCCATTCCAAGTGCAAAAAGATAAGGAGATAAGGGATCACCTTGTCTAAGTCACTTGGATAAAATTGTATCAACTTAAGGGCCAAAGTCTCTGGTGTTTTAAGATCCCTTAAGATAGTTCATGGGGGTGGTGGAAAATTCTAAAACTCAAGAGACTTATTCAGGCCTCATCTCTAGTTCCTAGTGAGGCCTGGTACCGAAATCTACTTGTGGTATGACAATTGGCACCCTGAAGGGACTTTAATCCAGAAATTTGGTCATAGAGTAATTTATGATTCCCACATTAATTGAAGCTAATGGTTGTATATACTTTTAAATTTCAATTCAGATTAAGATGGATTGGGTGTGGTTGCATATGTGTATATACTGAGAAATTGAGAATTGAATTGGGATCATATTCTTCTTCTGAGCTCATGGAACATCTTTTGTTTGATAGCAATTACAAATCTTTGTTGATTCTATGATATATTAAGTGGGTCTGTAATCATCAAGAAAAGAAAATGTAGATGGTGTGTGAAATGATTTTTAGTATTTAAATTTTTTGTTAGTGGAATTTATCAATTTTCTGGAAAATAATGCTTAAGAAAGGATATGCAATTTTACATTTTTTTAAATCAGAAATTAGATGCACTGGGTATGTTTTTCTTAATGTATATATTGTGAATTAACTTGAGGTCATATTATCCTTAGGCAATTACTTTTTGCTGGGAACATATTAAAATTTTTAATTGAGTTGGTTTTTTCTATTTTTCTTTCTGTACTAATTGAATCACAGTATTTTTCCTCTCAAATTTAGTTTGCAAAGGAGAATCCATCTTTTTCTACTGTACCACAAATCAAAGTACAAGACACAGAAGAACTCACAAAGGAGGCGGTAAAAATCACATTACAAAGGGCCATCAATTTCTACTCAACAATTCAGGCACATGATGGTCACTGGCCAGGGGATTATGGGGATCCCATGTTTCTAATTCCTGGTTTGGTAAGGATGAAACCTACAAACGGAATTTTTTCCATAAGAGTGGGGAAAAAGAAGGCGATCCCATAATTTTGTGCAGTAAAAGTGGACTAACCTATGTATTGTGGTTTAATTTGAAAGCACACAGTTTCATGTTATGAGATTAGCATATTTGATTTGAAAATTTGTTGGATTCACAATATGAACTGGAAGAGGTCTTGTAAGGCTTAGCAAGGAATGGGGGAAAAAAAAAACACAGAAGAAAAATGAAGTTATTTCACTTCTTGAATTTTTCCTCTAAAGTTATCTTGAGCTGACCTGAAGTGTGATCCTTCTTATAAAATGCAATAGGTGATTACTCTTTCAATTACTGGAGCACTCAATGCCGTCTTATCAAAAGAACATATACGTGAGATCAGCAAATATCTGTACAATCATCAGGCATGAATATTTTCTTGCAGCATAGACAGTCTTATATATAATGCTCCTTTTCCACTTGAATTTCACTTTTAGTCACACTGTTAATAAAGGGATAACTGCCTTACTAATATATATTTGTCTTCAATTTTGTGGAAATTTTTTTAATGATTTTATTCCTCATACTCTGGTAAATTTCTTATATGATTGATGAAAACGTTATGAATTAAACTCAATAGAGCTTTGTTCTAAACTTCTAATTACTTTGGGTGTGGTAGTATTCATATTGAAATGGTGACTCTTCTAATTGCAGAATAAAGATGGGGGTTGGGGTCTACATATTGAGGGCCCAAGCACCATGTTTGGTACTGCACTAAATTATGTTACTTTGAGATTGCTTGGTGAAGGAGCTGAGGATGAATTAGAGGCAATGGAACAAGCACGGAAATGGATCTTGGATCATGGTGGTGCCATTGCAATCACTTCATGGGGAAAATGTGGCTTTCAGTATGAACTCAGTGTTATTTTTTGTAAGATATTGCCAAAGAAGTTGATACCTTGAAAATATCAATGACTTGTGGTTGATTTTCTCTGGTTTCAGGTACTTGGAGTGTATGAATGGTCTGGGAATAATCCACTGCCGCCAGAAATATGGTTCTTCCCTTACCTTCTTCCTTGTCATCCAGGTCTCTATTTGACTGCTCTTTCTTATACCATTAACACAATGCATGTTCAGTTTTGTCAAGGAAAACTTATCATGTATTGCTTACGGTTTAAAAATCTTACTAACATGGTTTAGAAAACATTGGGAAAATGTCACATATCACTTAAAATTTGCTCAATCTGCTTATTCTCTGTTAAAATTTATGAGGAAGAACTTTGCTTAATGAGTGTCAACTGAGGGGGTTGCTAATTGCAGTATAATGGCTTTGTCCTCATTTTCTTGGTTATAAATTTCCATGTTTTCTGTTAATAGGAAGGATGTGGTGTCATTGCCAAATGGTGTATTTGCCCACGTCTTATTTAGATGGGAAAAGATTTGTCGGTCCTATCTTGCCCACAATCCGATCTTTGAGAAAGGAGCTTTATACAGTTCCCTATCATGAGATAGATTGGAATGAGACTCGCAATCTTTGTGCGAAGGTAGGTAAAATTATACCTTTTCTTCTCCTTTAAGTTTTCTACATTTAAATTTTACCCTTCCATACTACAATATTTTTTATTCTTTTTTCAAGCTCTTTCTGTTGCAAGGAAAAATAATTCAAATTGTTGGTTTCAAAGATACTTCAAAATAGGAAGCACAGATTCTTCAAAATAGCTGCTGTATCAGATTAATTGATATTGTATAAGTAATAATGATTACATCAAGATTTAGAATTGTAATAAGATATTAATCAATACTGCAGAGTTTGGTCAGGCTCCCAGAGGGTCAACTTCAAACCCATTTCTGTCCCGAACCCAAATTGTATCATGATTTCCTATTCAAAACCATTATCCATAGTATCAAAAAATGTGGAGTTCATAAACAAAAAATGGCACATCAATTATAAATATTTATCAAAACCCTATGGTGCCCAGAGTATCATTATTGCTTACTACAATTTGCTAGCTTTTTAGCACTTTCCAACACCATCAAGGTTTTATTTTTATTTTTAATTAAAAAAAATAAAATCATATCTTAGGTCTGTTGTCTGTTGAATATTAGCTAGCTTATTTTTTGGGGCTATGTGAATGTAAGCTAACTATATAACTATTGCTCTTAAGTTTTACTAACATACCCTCTGAATTGGTCTTAAAAAAACAACCGAATTTGACAATGAGCTAATTTGAATTCATAGATACATTAATATGCAATAGAACATCTGATTCAAAATAAGATTTAATATTCCAACTTCTGTCATGTTTCACTGTCTCTGTTGATGCTTACATGGGTTGCTTTACAAATATTGTTAGGAAGAGCTATACTACCCCCATCCACTGGTTCAGGATATCCTCTGGGGATCTCTACACTATGCCTATGAACCTGTTTTTATGTGTTGGCCTGCAAAAAGATTGAGGGAGAAGGCTCTACAAACTGTAATGCTGAATATCCACTATGAAGATGAAAATACTCGGTATATATGCATAGGACCTGTCAATAAGGTAATTTTTTTTAAGATGTGAGAGAGAACTAACGAGCAAAGTTTGACATTGGAAAATTTTAATTTGAAGCTATGAGGAAAAATGGTTGATAGTCATTCAAACATAATATCAATTGAAGAGTTAGATTAATTAGCTTCTTTAGCGCTACACTTTTACTCAAAGGCACTCACCGTTCTTATTGGTAGTTCCATTGAGCTATTGGCCTTGTATTTTGTGGATGATGCAGGTGTTGAATATGCTTTGTTGTTGGGTGGAGGATCCAAACTCAGAGGCATTCAAATTACATCTTCCAAGAATCTTTGATTATTTGTGGATTGCTGAAGATGGCATGAAAATGCAGGTTCAGACATTTATTGTTAAACAGTTCTTAACTGACTTAACAAGCATTTCTCTCTCTCTCTCTCTCTCTCTCTCTCTCTCTCATTCCTCCTCCCCCCCCCCCCCCTCCCCCCTCCTCTCTGCGGGGGGAAGACCTTAGTATTATTTTAATTGTTCAATGAAGTATACAGAGCCCATGATTATGTTTCACTACCTCAAATATTGAGAATTATACATTGTGTGTTCGTATTAATTTTGATGTAGGGTTATAATGGGAGTCAATCATGGGATACTTCTTTTGCTATTCAAGCGATTATATCAACTAACATTGCTGAAGAATATGGTAGCAACTTTAAGAAAAGCACATGACTACATAAAGGATTTGCAGGTTCTCCTTTGCAGAATTTTTTTTTTATTATATCTTAAAATTATTCTTTTCATTTTTTCATTACCAATTGTGGTTTGCTTTGAAGATCTTAGAAGATTGTCTTGGAGATCTAAATTTTTGGTATCGTCACATTTCAAAAGGTGCTTGGCCATTCTCAAGTGCAGATCATGGATGGCCTATTTCTGTTTGCACTGCAGAAGGATTGAAGGTAATGTTAGAACAAACAGTTCCATACTATATAAAGGAAAAAATTTCTGATATCTATTTTTTTTGTGCAGGCTGATTTATTACTATCAACATTCCCATCAGAAACAGTTGGGAAGTCGTTAGATGTGAAGCGGTTATATGATGCTGTAAATGTTAGCCTTTCCTTACAGGTAATTGTTAGATATGTTGCATTTTTAGAAGCTCAAAGTTGGAATCTGACCATTTATTCGCAAATGATGAAAATATTAACCTGACCATTTATTTTCTGGTTTTCTCTGAAAAATGTAGACATTACTTTGAAGTTCATAATTCTCATACCTCTGGTTGTTCTTTTTTATTTGGATAGATATCTTCAGAAGATAATAGTGGAAGAGGAAAAGAAATTCCTCCAAGAAAGGATGTAGTTTGTCTACTCTATAGTTTTTCTTACACATATCTCAACGTCATGAATGCCTTAAAGAGTCTTGGTTGATTGGATTAGATGATATGCAGAGTATTAAATTTGGTAATAAGCATGGGTTTTTTTTAATGTTTTATTACTCTTTCCAGAATCATACATCTGAAGTTTTGACGTAAACATAGAATAGAATTTGGCACTTCGAAGCTTTTTAGTTTTATGTAATTCTTAAAAGAAAAGAGTTCTGTATACGAACATTTCTTTTACTTTTACCTTTAGTTTTAAGTAATTTTTCTTACCATGAATTTGCTATGTCTTGAAAGTTTGAATTATTGCCAAGTACCCTCTTATTAAGAGCTTCATGACTAAGCTGGCCCTGTTCTCCCAGTGATACTTGCAATCAAATAAAATGAATGTTTAGGCTTAGCCTTCACTTAGAAAAATATTATAAATTACTTATGAATTGTTTTTCATCGTTTATGCTCTTAGACATATATTATATAACTCAGCCCTAGAATCTTTTGTGACTTTTGGCTGCACCAATATTGTGATTCACACTAATCCATTGCAAAAAACCATCAGTGTTTGGAATGACACTTTAGAAGCTATTCCACCTTGAATTTCATTGTATGGAAACCCCTTGAATTGAGATGGCTAAAATACATCAGGGATTTTTAGTTCTGCAAAATACCCTTGATTCAGACTTTAAAAAAGCTGAATTTTCACTGAGATGAGATATTGGCATCCTAACAGTCTACCAATGATACTTGTTTGCAGAATAAAAGACCGTCTTACATGTCATGGGACTCAGCTCATGGCTCCTAGGTAAGCTCTGGTTGGTAATCACTGATTGCCCCAGTGACTTCCTATATAGATGTGTGTGTGTTTTGCATAGTCTTTACTTTCCTATGATGATTGAGAATTATATAGTATTGATAAGGGATTGTAGGGAGTTGAGGTAAATGAGTGCTCTAATGATACCATATCCCCCATAAGAAATGGTGGAGGGTAACTGTGGGGAGTAAAAGGACCCGAGCAAGTATTCGGGCCTTTGGGCTCTAGCAAGGAGGGCCGATCCGTTCTCAAGCTAAGAATTTGTTTGTACTGCGAATTGGACCATACGCCGAGGGTCCGAGGACACAGCCGATGGTGAGTTTCTCCTCGGACAAGTCCATTAGAACTCAGAGACTCACTACGAAAGTCAAGACAGGATCCCAGAAAGACTGCTGGTTAAGAGGGGGAACCCTGAACCTTCTAGACATACCAGTTGTTAGGAAATATCATGAGCAAAGGCTGCCACCTCCACATTAAAAACTCTACACCTACCTCCCTGGCCGCATTAATGGGGAAGTGACCTCTGAACAGTAGAACTGAAACTTCTGGTTGCTATTCAAAGGCACTAAGGGAAGAAATATCTAGGGAAGAGGGAATTTGAGCGACACGTGGATAAAGCATTAGGGAAAGAAGTATTTAAAGGGGGGTGAAGGCCAAAAGAAGGGGATCGGTCAATTGTAAAGAAAGAAATTAAGAATGTCAACCTTTAAGAGAGAAAGAGAAATAATACAGAAGTGGTCCTCGGCTTACGTCCGAGGAAGTTCATTTGCAATTATCACTCATTATTTACAAGTGTTTGCACTCCTTAGCCTGTTATCAAGTTCCCAATACCTCTAACCTAGATTTCAAGCCCACACACTACAAATTTCATTGTTTAAGGCTCATTGGGCTTATGCCCACAACGGTCTTTGGGCCCAGGTGCAATTGTGCACTTACAGTAACAATGTAAGTTTACAACTCATTGGATGTTTGTGTAGGCTTATCAATCTAAAAAAAAAAATTGTAGGAAGTTGATTTAGAGAAATGGTGTTTTGACCTGGGAAATTTAGGATCAATGTGATGATTAACCCTATATAAGTTTCCCTTTCCCTTTGCCCTTTCTTACGGGGAATGAGGTGCCTTTTGATTTAGAGCTCATTGGCAACTCCGTATCAATTTCTAACGATTTTATGGTTGTATTTTATTATGATTTGATGAGCTCTTCTTAGATATAGGGAATGTGGTAAAGAATTCATATCAATTAGTAATTTATCCGTACAAGGCGGCTGTTTCTAACTCCTGAAGTGATGGTTGAGTCACAAGCATTTTATATGGCAGTCAGTTGGAAATTCACTAGAAATTAAAATATAGCTCTTTGTAATCCATATCCATGTGTTTTTCCCTCTCTTTGCCTTTCTTGGGGTTTGAGTGGGGGATAAGGAGATGATGTGTGAAATGAAGATACTTTACTATGCCAATCTTGCTTCTGACTGGTGGCTTTGCAACAGTGGTCGGGTTATGTAATCCTAAACTACATGTTCTTATCTTGTAATTGGCTGTATAGTTCATTTTATCCTATGCTGCAAGGGTATTGGAATAATGCTGAGATTAGGACTGAGCATGGACCCGGCCCACCTGACCACCCAACCCGACCCAACCTGACCCAAAAGGTCTTGGGTGGGTCTGATGGATGCTCGGGTCGGGCTAGGGCCAAAGACACGGGTTTATTTTGGGTCTTGGGTCGGGGTCGGGTCAAACCGACTTGACCGATTAATATTTTAAATAAATAAATAAATAAACCTTACCTACTTTAATCAGTAAATTCACAGCTACAGTTGGTTGAATTCATTTTGGGATTTTCAACTTCGAATATGCTTATAAAATTCTTACATTAACAATCAAAAAGAGAACAATTTACTTTTGGTGAGAGTATATTTGCATGGTCTGTTGTCTCCATCAATTTTCAGTTATTCAATCCCGCTGAAACCTTTAGTGATATTATTATTGATTATCCGTACGTAAGATTTCATCACACTTCATTCTTCATGGTAGTAATTCTATTTCACTTTTGTAAGATATATGTTGAATGAAGCGGTCATGTAGATATGTTGATCAGTGTACGTCAGCTGCAATTCAAGCACTGACATTATTCAAGAAATTATATCCTGAGTATATATTTGAGGGAAGAAATAGAAAATTGTATTACAAAAGCTGCAGTGTTCATTGAAAAAGTACAAGAATCAGATGGCTCCTGGTTTGCTTTCACATTACTTTTCTATTTATATATTCTGCATTTTTGCATGAATGTCTTTGTTATTGTCTGTCTCTAATTTCTCCCACTTTAATTTTGTATCAGTGCCTGAGCAGTGAGCACCTTTAACCTAATTAGTCACTTTTTATCTTGGAATTGTTTGAACTTTGAACAGTTATGAAATTACTTGCACCCAATTAATCTAAAATATTTAAATAGGTATGGATCATGGGGAGTCTGCTTCATCTATATATGGTGGATGGTTTGGTATAAAGGGGTTGGTAGCTGCTGGAAGGACATATAAGAATAGCTCTAGCATCCGAAAAGCATGCAATTATCTGTTGTCCAAAGAGCTTGCTTCAGGCGGTTGGGGAGAGAGTTACCTTTTCTTGAACAGGTGTATACCAATCTCAAGGACAATAGGCCACATATTGTCAATACCGGATGGGTTATGTTAGCCCTCATTGATGCTGGGCGGGTACATTTGGTGAAGAATCATTTGCATCACATAAATCCAATAAATTAAGTTATAGACCACAGCAAGCACAAACTGACTAACTATTGGAAAATATGCAATTTTAAAAAAAAAATTAGCAATTTTAAAATGTCTTCCGAAAAAAAAAAAAAAATCACGATTAAACATTTGATTTGAGTTTTTAGGCTAATTTATTTGTTTGGACAATTTTTGAAAAATGTTGTTCATAACAGTTTCACAACAAATTCAAGGTGGATTGTTACTAATTTAACTTACATATCACTGAAATTGCTTTTGTGTTCACTGATAATGTGTTCACTGATAATAACCTGTCACTTAGAATTTGTTGTAAAGGTATTGTGAAAATGTTGTGAATTTAGCATTTCTCACAATTTTATTTCTTTAATATTCACTGGACCAAAATTTTGGAGAGTTCAAATTTTATTTTTATGGGCTTAAATTCTTATTTAAAATGTTCAAGTTTATTTTTAGAGTGGTATAGTTTTTTTTTTTTGTGTAGGTGGTCAACTAATCCAAGTGCCTTGATAAAATCTCTCTCAACTAATCCAGAGTTTTTGAGAAATAAGGCCACAGATTCAAAAATAGTGGTGGACTACAAAGACTGGCAAATAACCTTGAGCCGAAGATTCCAAGCCATGAAACTATGGCTTGTGCTAAGAAGCTATGGCGTGGCTAACCTCAGAAACTTCCTGAGAAGCCATGTCAAAATGGCAAAGCTTTTTGAAGAACTTGTAAGAAACGATAATAAGTTTGAAGTTATGGCCCCTAGAAACTTTGCTTTGGTTTGCTTTAGGGTTTTGCCTTGGCCAAATGATAACAGTGTGGCTAATCAAGTAGAATATGCAAATGAGCTAAACAAGAAGCTGCTAGAGTCGATTAATGGGTCAGGAAATGTGTACATGTCTTCTACTGTGGTTGATGGAGCATACATTATACGGTGTGTTATAGGTGCAACTCTGACAGAGGAAAGACATGTGGTTAGGGCTTGGAAGGTTATTCAAGAGCATGCAGATGCTTTACTCAGCAAAAACTAGTGTAAAGGTATTGACACTAGTCACATTGAGTTTGCTTTTAGTTGCCAATAAAAGTAAAATAAGTGTGCATGGGATGGGGCAATTTGATGCCATGCAGTCCCTTATCTTCTATATATGTAAGATGCTGTTAATTTTATTCTACAATCTATCTTTTTTTTGACAAAAATAATTTGTTATTACGTGGCTGTTGTTTGATGAAAATTTTATTTATAACTGGCCTAGATAGAATGAAAAGCTTTGGCAAAGACGATTATTTCTCGATGTCTATTTAGTCTGTTTGTCAATCTCCTTCTCTCTTTCCACCCAAAAAAATAATAATGATAAAAGAAGTAAAACACTTGTGTGTCTCCTTCTCTCTTTCTACCCAAAATAATAATAATAATGATAAAAGAAGAAGTAAAACACTGACCGAGTGGACCAAATAGTCGGTCTATAATGCAATATTTATCATTTTTATTGCATTTTTGGGCTCATATTTTGTAATTTTCAACTCAAAAACTAAGAAAAAAAATGAATTCTTGCACTAAACTTGAAAAAGTAATCTACAAAAAGAATCAATTTAAAGCCTAATTAGTCTAATATGGAATGAAGGGGATTGAAATTTACTGAGTGGACTAAATTGAACCATAGTAGACCTTAATTGGACTAAATTGAAATGAATAGAAATTATTTAATTTTTAAAGAGAACAGTTTATCTTTAACAAATTTTAGAGAAAAATGTATACATTATATTACAATACAAAATAATTATTTATTTATACGCATGCTTGGGTTTGTGATTAGCATTTTTATAATTGTGGGCCACTTAAATTAGTGTGCATGGATGTGGCAATTTAGTGGCAGTTTTATAAATTTTTTTCAAGGTGGTGTTTAAAAAATATAAATTACACAATTTAATAAAAATAAATTTCATATATTGACAATAATAACAAAAAAAAATAAAAAAATAAATAAATAAAATTTTACAACTTTTTTCTTCAAATTTTTATATTTTGAAATAGTTGTTTAATATAATTTTTTTTGTCTTTTATAATGGCTGTCTTTTATAATGTCTTGTGCACCTACTTTTAAACTTACAGACACTCCTATCAAAAAAGAAAAGAAAAAAATGCAATTACATACACTTAAACGGTTACACAAAAGACAGAAGATGAGAGCCTTAGTCTAAATCACAGGTCAGACTAGTCTGTGGACAGTGGGTGGGTGAAGTTCAAGAAATATAAAACATTAGCATTACACAAAAGCACAGACCGATAAAGTCAAATAAAGGCAAAGCTATTCAATATTTAGTCACTAGTCTGTTGTGCAAGTGCTATTCAGTAATTAGCTCAGAACATCAGCCGATGAATCAGATTTTTCAGTTCCAAAGAGAGAGAGAGAGCGGAGATGAGATCAAGAAAAAAGAGAGAGAACTGAGATACGATGAGGGCTTGCGTTTAAGGCCACTGGCCAGGCGAGGCAATGAAGGCTGGCTAGGCTGGGTTACCAAATTAGCAGCGCTGTTCTGGGCCAAGGCAATCTCGCCGATATGCTTTGGGACAGGGTCCTGACTGCTGAGGTTCTTATTTTCCTTTTAGGATAGGAATTTTTTTTTTTTTTTTTTTTGGTTTAAAATTTGATTGGGTATATAGTTTATAGAAATTAAAATTAGAATTATTTTTATTGATTAAAAAATCTGTCTAAGTAGTGAGTGAGGACTGATCTGACTTTTTGTTTTCCTGAGGTTTTTATTGGGCTTGGACCGTTTGGTATTATTATAAATATTTTTTGGGTTTTTTTTTTTTTGGCTTGAAAGACTATAATAAATTAATAATTGTTAAGTGAACAAGTTATGAACCAAAAGTTTAGTTTTATTGGTTATAAAAAAAATTGAGGGTAGTTAAAATTTTTAGATAAATATACAAAATTATCTTTCTAACTTTCACTGTTTTTTATTTCAGTTTTCTGACTTTCATTTTTGTCAATTGAATCTTCTAAGTTTCAATTTTTTTGTCAATTCAAAGCGTTGTTACTATTGTGTCATGCTGCCAAAACGACGCTGTTTTGGTAGGTTTTTTTTTTTTTTTTTTTTTTTAATTCGAAATTAAAATCAGAAAAAAAAAACCACCCATGTACCCAAATCCCTAACCCGTGAGAAAACCTTGAGAAAGAGAGAGAGTGAGCCGATTTGAGAGAGAGAGAGAGAGAGAGAGAGAAAGCCGATTTGAGAGAGAGAATAAGACTGAGTTCGCCTCCCCTGCTCGCTGCCCCTTCTCGCCGTGTGAACCTCGCCGCCCCTCCGCCCCTGTTCGCCGTGTAAACCACCACCACATCGCTGATCTGCCTTGACTAAATCGGTGATGGGTGTGCTTTAGGATTCACGGTCATGGCTGAGAGGAAACCCATGTTCAGGTTCACGGTCACGGCTGAGACGCTTTTGGATCATCCCTTTCTTGCCAGCGTGGATGAACCTGAGCACAACAACGATTTTCTTGCATCCCTTTCACGCCCCTGCTCTAGTTCTTCTTGCATCGTTTTTTTAGTGTAGCAGAACGGGGATTTTGAGTTTTTATTTTTGGGTAAATTACATATTTGATCTCTATTCTTTACATTATATTTCAATTTAGTCTCTAATCTTTCAATTGTGTCAATTTAATCCTTAATCTTTTAATGATGTGTCAATTTAGTTCCTGCCGTTATCTCTTGGATGGAAAAACCTGACATATCAAACAGCCTAAATAAAAAAATTGCCACATCAACCGCTGCCTAAACTAACAGATCAGTTTTTTTTTTTTTTTTTTTGGGTAAAGAACACGTCAGTTTTTTTTTTTTGAAAGCAACATGTCAGTTTAAAAAAAAAAAAAAAAAAAAAAAACCCAAATCAAATCCTTTTAATTTAATTCAGAATTTTGTTATTTCATTCAACAGGGACAGTCACAGTCCATGTAAAACACTCTCCCTAAAATCCAAAATCTCTTCTCCTCCCTTTCGGTGGCGCCTTCTCCTTCCTTCCAGTGGCACCTTCTCTATTCCAGTGGCTTCAGGTTCGTCCCTTTATCTCACTGAGTAATCCAAACAACAATAAAACATTCCCAAACCCCTGACTCTTCCTCCACAATTCCCTATACCCATTTCTCTACTCCATATTTTCATCACAAAATTGTCTTTCATGATATAGAATATCTGTTCAATCTGTTGGGTATTGAGAAAAAGCAAAAAAGTTTGATTACATTCTTTGAAAATGGCAGTTTTGTATTGTGCTGTTTTCATTGTTATTGCTTGAGTGTTTGATTTGTTCATTGAATAAATTTTTTGGCTTTTCAATGTTTACACTCTAGCTGCATAATATCATGTGTACTTCTTAATTTATTTTGGCATGTTTCAAAATACCACACATTAATAAAATTATGAAATATAATTAATGTGGATGTATCTCTTTTTTTTTCTTTTTTTTTTGCAAGAATGGATGAATTTTCTATGGAAGTTCATCATGGGGGAAACTCCTAAACAATCCAATTAGGTATGAGGGGGTTGCTATAATTATTTTGATGGCTATGATCGTGATTGTTGGTCTGCCCAAGAATTGAGAAATATCGTTGGGAAGTTAGGGTATACGAGTTGTGGTAAGTTGTGGTATAGGATGCCTACAGTGAGCTTGGAGGATGGTGGGCTTAGGCCTGTAACTACTGACAATGATGATTTGGCTATGGGTATGGCGGATGCTATTCAGGGCCATAAAAAAAATATTTTTAATTCTCTCTCTCTCCACTTTTACCCCGGGAATTTCTCTCTCCTCTATCATTATTTCTCTTCTTTTCTCTCTCTTCCTTATCTCTTTCTCATCTGCTCTCTCACTTTTCAGACTCAAGACCCCGTGGGTTTGCTCCACAGTGGAATCGCATGGCTCTGATGGGTCAGCGTGACGGCTCCGATGGTTCGAATTGGAGCTCCGATCGGCGTGGTATAATTTTTTGTTGTGGGTTTCTGGTATGATTTTTTTTTGTTGTGGGTTGCAATTGGCGCGGGTTTCGTTGGAGGTGTGGGTTGAGATGGATGATAGAGGAGGAGTCTGGGTGTGCGATCGACGTGGGTTTCTTTGGAGGTGGTGGGTTTTTTTTTTTTTTTTCAATTTCGCCAATCTGGGTTGATATGGATGATGGAGGAGTTCTGTGGAGGAGTTTGGTTGATTTGGATGATGGAGGAGGAGTCTGGAAGGTCGGTGTTATGGTGGCTGTGCCGTTGATCGGCGTGATTTTTTTTTTTTAGTTTCGCCAATCTGGGTTGATATGGATGATGGAGGAGTTGGGTTGATATGGATGATGGAGGAGGAGTGGAAGATCGGCGTTTGTGGTGGCTGTGCCGTTGATCGGAGTGATTTTTTTTTTTTTGTTCAAGTTTCGCCGATCTGGAGTTGTAGGGAGGAGTTTGAAAGAAAAGAGGTGAAAAGTTCAGTGAGGATAAAATTGGGAAAAAAAAAAAAAGAGAAAAAAATATTTTATTGTAAAAATATATTATTTTAATGAGTAGAATAAAAAAATAAATGTTTTGATGTTGGGGTATTGTAAAATGGTATGGTATAATTGATAAAGTAGTTTTTTAGATGGTAAAATAAGATAGAATTAGAAAAAAATGAATGTGGATGCTCTAAGGTGATAGAGTTGTATGTAGAGCATTGCGTGGATGTGCCTAACATAATTGATGATGTGGGAAATTTCACTCAATCTGTTGCAACTGTTGGTGCGGTTGGTTGTGATGCATCTTTTGATGATGTGTTTAAGGGATATGATTGTGATATGGATGAGGGTGATGATATAAACATTTCTGACAATTCTGAAGACTCAAGTGGTAGTGATGATGATGCTTTTGACAAGTTGGTGATAGGGCCAGTTGATTTAGGCCAGGCAAGCAAAGAACAAGATAGTAACATGGTGACCGGGTCAAATGCCAAGATTGTAACTGGTTTTAGTGACAATCGGTGATTGTGAGTTAGAGAGATTTTTGTTGTTTATTGAGGAAAGGGATTTTTTGTTGTTGATAGACGTGACTTAGGTATGCACTTACTGTTTTTGTTTTCTAATTTAAAATTATTTTGACATTTCATAAAATAAAATTACAAATGCTGACATGTTAGTTCAGTTGGTAGTTGATGTGGCAACAATTTTTTTAAAAAAATTTATTTAAGCCGTTTGACACATAAGACTTTTCCATTCAATAGATAATGGCAGGGATTAAATTAACGGGACATTAAAAGGTTAGGAACCAACTTGACACAATTAAAAGTTTAGGGACTAAATTGAAATTTGGTGTAAAGGATAGAGACCATTTATGTAGTTTACCTAAGATTTTTTTTTTTTTTTTTTTAAAGAAGTTGGTAGTTCACATTCAAATCTAAGGATAAAATGGAAAAAATAAATAATTCATTTAAGATTCCTGAAAATAAACTAAACATTATTATTTCACATTCCTAGGAATCTTAAGAGATTTTCAATGAAACCAAACATAAGAATAGTTACATTCAATGTGGTTCCTAGAAATCTGGATGCCAAGAGAAATGTGGATTCTCTCGTACCGAATGCCACATTAGTCTCTTAGGTAATTATCTATGTTGCATGCACCAAAAATATTGATTCCAATATCAACTTGTGTTGGTAATTATGGCCATAGGAGGCGAGGATGCCAGTGATTTTTTTTTTGATGGATAAAGTTGAAGCAAAAAATATTATTCTGTAGTTGATTCTAGTATGAAATTATTGACAGATTTTCGACACTCATGGTAACAAGTTTTCTTTTAGGTCCGCAATTCAGACATCACAACTGCGAAGCCACAAGGAAGGAAATAGGGATGGCATACACAGGAACGGATTGGATCAGTTTGAATTTAAATGTAGCAGCAAATGAGGATAAATAAAAGGTCAGATTGTATTGTCTTTCAATTTGAATTTAAATGCGACTGATGGGAGTTGGTTCCTACCTTTTAGGATAGATTATTTCAGTCTTATTTTGTGTACTCCATATTAAAAACAAAGAAACTCTCTCACTCTCTCTCATGTTCAGGAGGTTATAGTCACCTTAAATCTATTCAGTTTCTCAAGTGCAACTGGGTTCATTAAATTTTCAATAAATAATGGGTTTACATTTTGGTAGTGTAAAAGGGGTTTGAAGTTGTAGTGGGAGTCTGTTGGAGTGGTGGTAAAATGGATTTGAACCCATTTAAATGTTTCATCACTTTTTGTATAGTTGAACATAAGGGTTCGTTTGGATACAGTTGAAAACTGAAAACTAAAAATATTGTAGCAAAATAATTTTTAAATGTGTGAATAGTGCCGCAGATCCCATTTTTAATTTTAAAAAAAGCTGAAAAGTACGTGTACTGTTTATAAACAGTGCATGAACAGTACTTGCACAATAATAAACAGCACATATTGTCTTTGGTTGAAATCCATGCACAAGAAAAAAAAAAGGTTGGAAAACGCTGAACGCTGGACGCATTCAGCTATCCAAACTTAGCCTAAGACGTATGTCTTATTTCATCTCTTCCCTTTTGCTACTAAAACAAGGTTCAAGTGATTTGTTAATGTTAATCTATGCTCACTGATTTCTTAAGCAAGGAGTTTTCCATGACTATCTAATTTAATTCACCAAAATTGATAGTACCATAGTGATACGAGTTATCATCTCGGATAACTTGGAATTCTACCTCCCTTATTTAAGCTGATAGTGAGGGAAGTTGATTGATAATATTTTAGTAGAAACAATCCAATAGTACCTACTCAATTTAAACAATCCAATAATACATAATTAGTGCCAAAGCCAAAATTAGTTAATCTCAGCATTAGGTTGATTAGGTTGATAAACTATCATAATGTGAAAAAGTGGCTTAGTTCTTCTTGCCTTTTTTCCCCCTAATGCTTACTCTTTTGAAAAAATAAAAAATAATCTTACTTAATTATGAAATCAACTAAATTGCTATAAATTTTTGTAATTTCTCTAGATTTGAGTTGTGGGTTTCAATTAGCTTAACTGGTAAAGTCTTTGATGGTTGAATAAGAGATCTAGGTTTCAAAAAACTAATTGGTGTCTTATCTGATGATAATGAGTTATCATTAGGAGCAAACGCTATAAGTTGAAATTCTTTAAAAACAAAGGTGAGGCTTGAGTTGCCCAACTTATTTTTTTTATTAAGGTTGTAGCCTTAGTGTAGAAAGGGAAAAATCCCGACCTACCAAGTCCACAAAATACAACTAATTACAAAGCACTACGTACTGTTGTTAGGTTTTACTATCACTATTTAGAAACCAATAGAAATTTGCCAAGTGTCATTGAAATAAAGACATGAAACGCATCAGCATGCGTAAGCAATGCCACAAGCAACC
Source organism: Castanea mollissima (assembly GCA_014183005.1). Lineage (NCBI taxonomy): Eukaryota > Viridiplantae > Streptophyta > Magnoliopsida > Fagales > Fagaceae > Castanea > Castanea mollissima. Next base: position 70,513,132 of record JACAVU010000002.1, read on the forward strand.
CTGCACGTGTAAGCGATGACACAAGCAATCCAGCATGTGTAAGCGACGACATAAGTGGACCAATTAGGCTGTGACATGTGTCATCAATCAGACTCCACCACGTGTCGCTCACCTACTCCCAAACTTCTATAAATAAAAGCCATCCTAAGACATTTAGGGGGACAAAAAAAGAAAAAGAAAAAAAGAAGCCATCTAGAGCATAAGCAGCATTGAAGAAGATTCAGAAGCACTCAAGAATACAGAAGCTCTGCAGGAATCAAGCCTCGAAGCTTCCAAGAACTTCAACTTCAAAACCGAAGAATATTCGAAGCAGAATCATCCAAACTACTTGTCTAGATCTTAAAGTTCATTAGAATCAAGCTCGAAAGCCTCTAGAAATCTCAACAAACCACAAATCAACGAAACTCTATGGCTTCAAGCCTCTAAAGTACTGAAGAACTTCCACCACAAACCTTCGAAGACGAAGAACGCCGAAAACATGAAGAACGTATCAAAGAATGCGAAGAACAAAGAATTTCTAACAAGCTCATAGCCAGAGATTCATTGTAATTCCGTTTCAAAGATCTTCGATCCGTTCCTCAGCCAAATTGAAAGATATTTTGTGTTCGAATCAAAATTATATTACCACAATTCCAATTAACAAATCTTTCAAGGAGATCGAATCAGAAGATCACTCTTTTGTAATTACAGAGAATTGTACCATACATTCATCAATATAAATTCACATTTGTGAAACTATTTTACTTGTTTGATTTATTTCGAACTAAGAATTTAGTCGTCTACACTTAGCTGCAACCAATTTTCTATATACATCCAGAGACATTAGTACTCTACCACAATGCTTATACCAAAAAAAAACATCACCTTTTTTATGTTATTTACCCCACAACTCAACAATGCCTTTCTCTGTGGAACAGACAGCAATTTGGAATTTGGTTCCATAATAAACGCCACTGAATTGTCCACTTGAGTGGCATTCAAAGAGTCCTCAGAAACCGACCTTCTTCTTTTACTTAAACTACAACACAATACCAATTCATAAGGGCACGTAGTTAGTCCTCAAGTCTACCATTTCATAAGGACACACCTACAGCACTGGACAAAATCCTACCCCAAATGAACCACACCCGATTAGTACTGTTCTCCAAACTTGACCAACCTCTAACGATAAAATAAATAATGATGCTCTTTCTAAATTTCTTAAGAATTTTGGCATATATTTTTAATCAGTACAATACTCTAAATAAATTTCTTTAAACTTTGGAACTATTATTTATTTATTTTTAAATATAATGTTAATAATTTTAATGTATCTATATAGCGGGCACCTATGGATACATAAACATGGATTCTCAAAATAAAAAAAAAAATAAAAAAAAATTACATAGACATGGGATGGGGCACTACTCTTAAAATTTCTATAAACCTTTGGTCAATTTGAATAATTTTTTAAGCTCATTAAAAATCTAGCAAAATGTTTCACTTCAAGCAAATTACGCTAATAATTTTTTTTAGTAGGTAGACAGTGGAGGTTAGAGGGTGGGGTTCCAAACATACACATGGGACAATAACTAATGTCATTTAAACAAAAAAAATTATGTTAATAACTTCAATATACACAACACCTTATTGTGGTGATTCTTTTTAGGAACGCAGGTCCATAAAAGTTCACAGTAATTTCACAACATTCATAAATTAGATTACCACCACACACATAGGTGATTTTGTTTTAAAAAAAAACTAAATAACAAATTGTGGTGAGCTCATTTGTAAGGTAGTAGGCTAATTTAGAAGTATTGGTTATTCACACTTTTTTTTTTTTTTTTGGGGGGGGGGGGGGGGGGGGCGTGGGGGGGAGGGGTTGTGTAAAAAGGAATCTAATATAAAAGACTAAGGAACAGAGTACGAGTTATTGCAACACCTCTCATGATACAAACCAACATAATCCTAAAGTAAAAGCAAATTGATCTATCTATATGGGAGGAGTATCATAAACCACAAAATCCTGCTGCAAGTTACTTCTAAACTCTCTCTCAAATGGTGAGATAATTATGTGAGAGAATATGACAGGAAATAAGTCCTATTTGGTATTAAAATATGTGGAGTATATATAAATAACATTTTAAATAACAATAGTTCTCGTTCTTTTTGAACTATTACATTTTACTTTTGGTTCATTGGGTAGGTTCAATACAAGCCTTTAGTGAATGACTTGAAAGTGGTTATTGTTAGACATGTTAGTAGTTTTTTAGTATGGATGAAGGATGTTTCTCTATATTTTAGTATTGTAGTCTTAGCTAATTTGGCTTCTTCTAAAAAATACTAAACATACAGTTTTTTTTTTTTGGTTGATAATTAAATAGTTACATCAAATATGGATTTTTATGTAATTCTTTCAAATAAACTATGTTTATAATGATTCTCAAAAAAAAAAAAAAAAACTATGTTAATAATTCCAAGTAAACTATGTTAATAATTTTAATATACTTATAATGAGTTCCATGACAATGTCTAGATTCTTTACTCTAGGCAATGACTTTAAAACATTATAAATTGTCAGATGGAGAAATGGACTTTTCAGTTTAGCTACATATGTCTAGCAGGATTTAAAAAAAAATTCCGTGTCACCTCATTTACGTTGGATTTTATGGTCTACTTTGATTTTAAGACAATGTAAATAAAAAAGGCTGATAGACTGGAATTAGTAAAATATAAAGTAGAACACTCAAAATAGGAAAAATAATTTGTATTCAATTCGTATAAAAAAAATGGTTGTATTCAATACGAATAAAAAGAAACTTATTAAAAAAAAAATTAAGGTGTTTGAAATAAAAACTTTTTTAAGTCACTTGGTTGTTCATATAATTGAGATATGATATGGTGATATGGTCTAATCGTGTATTTCTCTTAAGAAGTTCAAGCAATCTCGATTAAACTTATACGTCCCAGTATCTATATCTATATCTATATATATATAATAGAGGAAGCTGAGAGAAAATTGGTTCCTGCATTTAAGGACGTGTTGACAAATAAGATAACTGCCTATTTAAAATTCAGACACGTATACAATTTTTAAAAAAAACAGCCGCATGTTACAACGCTCAACTTTTTAAACCCTATCACGTCTGCAATTAAAAAGCGATACATTGTATTGTTTAGCAAAGCTATAGCACCGTTTAAAAACCTTTTGTATAAAAGAAAAACTAACCGGTTAAAACACAGTTAAAATGGCTTACAATACTCCCAAAAAAAACTTGCGATGCTGAGAACGGAGAAAGATAGAGAGATCGAGAGATCAAAAAATGAAACCCAAATCAGACACCAATCAAGACGATGAAGAGCCGTATAGTCTCTTCCAATATCCCCAAACTCTCTCTCTCTCTTTTCACAAACCCTAATCTTTTTCTTCAAGAATATTCAATCCCTTCAATCCAGGCTATAGGTTTGTTCTTTAATTTAATCTTTTTCCAATTCAAGATTCACGTATTTGTTTCTTGCTCTCTATATTATTGTATTCCTCAAATTTTAAAGTTTTTTGAAAAATCAGATTTGAATCGATCTTTGTCACGCCTCTACCTCCATCAGACCCGTACTCTCAAATGGTATGGATTCTGTTTTTTGGTTCTTTAAATTTGGTGTCAAATATGCTTTAGGTCTGGGTATTTTCGTTAGATTGGATTGAATTCACGTTGTTAATTTTCGTGTTTCGAATACTCTTTCTGTGTATATAGTTTACCAGATTTAGCCCACTTTCTTTCCATTTGCATGTTCCTTTCCAGAAAATCCAAAATCGCAAACCAATTTTGCCTCTTCAGAAATTGAAAAGAACCCTCCTTTTTTATCAAGGAACAATAGCATCTCTTACAATCTAACCCATTTTGCAACTATCAAAATTTCTAAAAATGCATTTTTTTTATAAATATCTTTCATTGAACAAATTTGTTTTTTTGCTATAGAGAGAGGGTTAGCGAGTTTTTTAGCTTAGTAGAGAGAGGAAAATCTGAAGACCACTGTCACTGTCAGGCCATTCTCCCGCCACTGTACGATTTAAAAAATACAATGATGGGGTTATTTGACAATGAATTGGGCCAGAATAGATTTTATTGGTAAGATCAAATACATATTCTAATCCTGAAAAATGTGTTTAGTTTTTTGTTGTTGTATCTATGATGTTACTAAATTGGACCCGATTTGAATTTTTGGGTTTCTTTGACTGCAAATAAAAGTTTGCACTGTTCTACATATTTGTTTTATTGCAATCCACTTGTTCGATGAAATCCCTCTTAGACTTAATATGTGATGTTTGGGTTCAATTTTCTCCACCCCATATCGTGATAAATATAAATGATTTATTCATTTATCAACAATGAATATGAACAAAAGTTTAGAAGGATAAAGTCTAGAAGATATCAGCATGGTGGGTAAAATGAATTATGAACCAAATGAGATGCAATTGGTAATGTTACATAACATGTACACAGTTATTTTTTTTCCATAGCTATGTGATGATGTGCTTACTTATTGCAGATAGTGTTGCACCACAATTTCAAATGAATAAGCAACAGTCCTCCAAGAACTTCTCAGGCATTTCCTACCCGAACATCAACCCAACTGTATGTAATTGATGGTCTTTATGTTGAAAATATTGTTCTAATGGTAATGGTAACTACATTTTAGTTACACGCTTACAAACTGTTTGGTAAAATTATAATGTTGCTTTTATTCTAAAATTTCATTTTATATTGTTCATTATACTTTAGGCCAAATTAGTTAATTGCAAAATGATCAGATGTATGGGAAAGAGTCTTCCCTAGAAGATTGTAGAGAGCCCTTTCAACTCTATGTGCCAAATGGCAAAACCTGGAAATTTCTAAAGCCAAAAAACTAAGGCATTGAGTTGCTTTGGGCAGAGTAAAAATTGACTAAAAGCCAAAAGCATTTTTGCTTTGTTCACGAACTAATCTCTGATCCTCTTGCAACAAACCTTGCATATGACCTAAGATGGTTTTAGATTTTAGTCTACCCCAAACATTAATTTTTCTTGACTCTAAGGTATTTCAGTTGTAATTGGTGATGTCCTTGTAAATGAAATTTTCAATTTCAAATGGTGTTTTTATATTTATGTTTTGTTGTCTCTTGCATTTTCTCCACCAGTGTTTGTAATGTTTGAGTTGCTATTGTAGTAAATTACCTATAACCATTACGGTTTTTTTTTTTGAATTATTATATACAAAATAGAGCATAAAATATTTCTTTATGCTGTTAAATTTAAGTTTGGTATTTATACAAGTTCAAAATTTGTAATGGTCCATTTATATAAACCTACAATGTTTTTAGCATCTCATTTATGTTGACTCTTCTCAGGAATTTTGTATTTACAATGACATATTTTCCCCCAAATGTTAATGCAAATCAGTCATCCCTGACTTATAAGACCTTTGGCTACTGCACCAACACTGCTCAATATATATATATATATATTTCTAAAATCTATGTGTTTTGAGTAGTTGATAGGCTAAATCTAGAAAATTTAGAGTACGTTTTATGGAATTCCTCATAGAAGCTTTGTTGTTTTCTAAAATAAATTTGTTGTTTGGTGTTTATTTCCCTATTTGATGCAGAAAGCTAAATTTATTTTATAAACAATTATTCTTTTTTCCTTCTATAATGATTTTAATCAGATAAGAAAGATCTTATTTTGTAGTTAATATTTTCAATTGTGCTGCATACTAAAGAATTATGTTCTTCCATCCTTTATAAAGACAAACCATGTCATCATTTATGACATTAGTAATAAAAACGATCGATTGATATTGATCTTAATTCAAATGTTATAAATACTGCCTTACCTTATGACAATAGTAAGCTAGAAGTTCGGTTTTTTTTTTTTTTTTTGTAGATTCTTACAATCATGGACCAACAAAATTAGTGATTTGCTATTTTCTCCAAAGTTAACGTTGATAGCATTATTGATGTGTAGGTGTAGAATAAAGTTTTAAACACCCAAAAGTGGATATGGTAGGCAAAATTACCATCATGCAATTGCTGCTGAATAGCTGCCAAACTTAAATCCTTTTGTAAGTTTTTGCTTCCTTCTAATTTACTTCTTCTATATGATTTGTAAAAAAAATTTGGGATTGTTAAATGATCATCATCCCATTTTTGTTATATCTGTGGCCTTTTGTAATTTTCTGTCACTGAATTATAAACAAAGTTTTGAATGTGTTTATATCTATAATTATTTTTAGCTATGAATTTATTTTCTTATGCTCAACCTCTACCATTCCGATACAAAGAATTATTGTAGTTCTTTGTTTGTATGGATCATATTGTTTGAGTTTTGTATTTTGGTTTATTATCATTCACTGTTTTCGTAATTTTCTATTAAGGTTTGTGCCTATGAAAAACTTTTTGAACAATTAGGTGGGTTATTCCTATGAAAAGCATGATAACTATGAGTTTTGAACCACTAATTGCTTATCCAGAAAACACTATTAGATATATACAGATAAGGAAGAGTTTCTTAGAAAAGAAAATTAGAGTTTAAATGAGAACTTATATCCAAAAAAATTGCCACTGTCAGTAAAGGTTTTTATTTTTTATTTTTTTATTATGGGTTGTAGGGCTAAGAAAGTTGAGAGTTATGGCACAAACATGATGAGGTGTTTGACTCAATTATTGTGGCTGTGATTCACTTATTTGTTCACAGTCAAGATTGTCCAATATATTTTAGAAGAAAGAAAGTATAGAAAAGACAAAGACAAGCTGAATGTCAAAGACAATTGTGCTCTGTACCTTAAGTGATCAAATAGTGATCACCTTAGTTTTTACAGAATAATTAAGCATAATCCTCACATGAAGCTTTTTGTGTGTGTGTTTCTTTTGGACAGTAAAATATATTTTACTGTGAAGGATACTTTGATGAACGTTTTGTTAATTTTTTTTTTTTTTTTTATTATCTTTTTTATATAGGTTAGGGAAGAGTTTTAGACTTGCTTTTTTTTTTTTCCAGCTAAAAGTACTTGCCTCTTTGTAGTAAAAAAAAAATTCTGCTGAGGTTTTGGACTTTCTTACTATCAAGGATACTTTGATGAATGTTTCTTTCATTTTTTTTTCCTCTTTTTTATATAGGTTAGGGAAGAGTTTTAGACTTGCATTTTCTTTTCTTTCCTTTTTTGTTCCAGCTAAAAGTACTTGCCTCTTTGTAATAAAAAAATTTCAGCTGAGGTTTTGGACTTTCTTTCTTCAAGCCAGTGAGTTAGGCTGCTTAGATTTGGTGCAAATGTGAGTTGGGTGTTTTGTCATTTGATGGATTGTCTTGAATGTGTTTGATTATTGTTGTCAATCAGACTCACATTAGAGTTGTGAATGAGATTTACACTACTTTGACTCAAAAGAACAAAAAGCCAAGCCATCTCTCAAAAGTCTTTTTAAAGAACAGAGAATGCCAAGAAGAAATTTGCACTTGACCATAAATTAGGATTTAATATTGGATTACTTCAAAGTATTATGTATACTATTTAATCTATCCTTTGGAATTTTTTTCCCAGTTTCAAGCTTCTTCTTTTTTCCTTCTTCCTTGGGTAAACAATATTGAACTTCTTCTTTTCTTTGTTTGCAGCTTCATCCTGATGCCAAACTCAGTATTTATTGTCAAAATCAAAGTTTGTGAGGGAATTTGTAGCTTGAAAGTGGATGGATTTATTTCATCTTTGATTACTATGTTTTTAGTTATTTTAATTTTTCGACTTAGTCAATATAGTGCATTTAATTGTATTGTGGTTGTTGAATCAGTTTATATATCTGCTTGAATGCATCAAAATTTTCCTTATAATGTCTATTGAATTTTGCATAAGAGTTTGTATCATGACTATAATGTAGTGATGTCAAATATGAATCACCAGTTTTTTCATATTTTCAAGGTAAATTTTTAAAGCAGTAAAGCGCAATCTTGATATAGAAGTTTGATAATCTTATACAAGTTGTTTTGGTATTGCATGTCATATTATATAGGCTATTGTTTTCTTCTCATCATCTATTGAGTTTTTTTTTTTTTTTTTTTGAGAAAATCTTTTGAGTAGTTGAATGCATGTTTAGTTGCTTAATGGAACACTATGGTGTTTTACCCAAGAAATATGATCAGTTAAGACACTTTGTTTTTTTGAAACAGTATTCCATGGTTCAGATATACAGATGTAACAATCTAAATTTTTCTTTCCATTTCTTCTCCTGTCCTCTCTTCACTTTTTTTTTTTTTTAAGAAACATAATGATATCAAATTCTTATAACTTTATTACTTCTAATGAAACCATTTTTACAATTATACAGAGGTTATCATTTTCACCTCTTCTATCTTTTGAAAAAAAAAAATCATTTCCAAAAGCAAACAAAAAAGGAGGAAATTATAAATGAAACTCTTAATCAGATAAAAAAAAATTGTGAACAAGCTTTTACATTGAGAGGCGATCTGAAAGAAAATGGCATGAAAGGGAAAATAGTTTACAAAATAAACTTACCCAGGTTAGGAAATCTAGGGAAATGGTCATTGCTGAAAAGAGGAAAAAAAAAAAAAAAAGGAAGGATAGAACGACATTAAACTATAATTTGTGTATACACCAATTGTACACTATCTTTCTTATAATATATACTAATGATGTACAAGATATCTCAAATTTAGTAGTAAGCAGAAAATTACTAATTTTGCAAAAATCTTAGCGTCAAATATTTTGTGCTTCTGACCATTCATTTACTTAATTAATGACTTTTCAAGCACTTTAAAAATTGATTTTATTAGCCAAATTTCTCTTATACTTATGAGATTTCATATGATCTCGCACTTAGCGCGGGTTAAACACTAGTTTTCATAAAACTCAAAACTGAAAAGACCTACGTTCTAGTGGTGTTTGTTGAGACCCAACTTTTAGGCTACGCAGCAGCTATTTATCTTTTAAAAGCCCACAAAAAATTCAGCATAAATAGGGCCGTAGTCAGATAGTCTTTGAAGGGCTTGGGTTTTAAGGAACCAAATTTGAAATAAATGATGAAATGGGCTCCATACCTATTATTTCAGATAGATGGATCACCAAGGCCCACATGACAACAATCTTTTAACGGCCATGTACAATGAGCATTTTATATCCAAAACCTTAAGACGCAAAACAATTAGGTTGGCAAGGCATATTCCCCTTCTCTTGTGTCCAAAAACGAAATTATAATGAGTCATTGCTTGAATTTCACATTTACTCTCTTAGGGCTGTGTGAGCAATGCCTATGTGGTAAAATATGTTATAATTTTTTTTTTACAATTATTGAGATTACAAAATTTTATTAATTATTATCTAAATTTAACAGTAACATCAATTTTTTATTTACTACAGCATTCTGGTGTTAAAGTTTTCAGCAAATTTTGTGCTATCGACTCTCTTTGTGCATAAAGAATAACATTTTGAGAGGAGAATACAATATGAAAAATCTTTTATAACTTTTGGAAAATAATAGGACAACAACTTGTTCACGTGGCAAATTGTGAGTGGTGAATCTACAACTTCACCACTCTTGATTTATCATGTAAGTAAGTTGTAATAAAAATTGTGGTAAAAATTGTTTTTCTAACATTAGTCATAACTTTTTTATCGTGAAAATAGTATCTTTCTATAACTTGACTTTTTAGTTTGAACGGAGTTCAGTTTTTTTCATTGGCGCGTAAGACATTTTGCAATATACAATATTCTCCTCAGTCACCTCGCTTTAACTTTTATCAAACCTGAACAATATAGAAAGCATGTTAATATCGAAGCAGGTAATGAAATACGTATGTGAGAGAAGAGTGCAGTGTGAAAACAACATTATTTAGTGAATATACTTTTTTTTATTAAGAGTTGGAAGACTTGGAAAATTCGCAACTAAAAAAGTTGGCAATAATACAATGGTGTATACTCTATTAAACGAAATTTCCAGTGACTTTAAGTCTTCTTTCATTTTACCATTTGCTGCTAATAATTTATACTTAACACACGTATTAATAATTAAGACATATTTTAGGCTAATAAAATCATTCTTGAAACATTGCACATTTGATGTGTCGATGCTCTTATCTTAATCACATTCTTGATCCTCTAATTAATAAAAACAAGTTCCCTCCAATTTCTCCTCACTTTAATTCTCCTTTTGTTGTGCATGAAACCAAAGAGCATGAGAGACAAGCTCTTGTCAAGATTGAACAAGGCCTTATTGATGACTATGGCCAAAAAAGTTATAGATAGAAAAAGAGTAAAAATCATAGGCACTAGTCTTTGTTTAATCACTGATGTCTCCCTCTAAACTCTTGTATCTTCCCAGAAGGTAGCACATATATAGACTTCACTTGGTTGGTCTGGTTGGTTTATGCAATTTTGGTCCCATGCCTCTTTTTTTACTATAACTTTGGTCTTAGACGGTATTCTTTTTTATTATTACTATTATTATTTATTATCTACTTCATTGTTCAATTTTAATTATATTATTGATGTGTTTTTGTAATTCACTAATTTGCATATAATTCAACTTGCCGTGTTGGCTATCCACCCCCATTGACCATTGTGGACTGAAGATTGGTGCAAGAGCAGAAATCTGATTGGTTCAAGGATTTATTTATATATTTTTTAATACTTTATTGTACTATTGGAGTGTCTTATATTCATTTATGTCCCATCTTTCCCGAAAATAAAACCAGCAACCACTGCGTCGAATCACGAAATTCGAACTCATAGCTAAACAGGAAGGGCTTGTGTCCAGTGGAAGTTTCCACTGGACACGTCAGGATTCGAATACGTCTCCAAGAGTGGACACGTGTCCGCAATCCAACGTGTCTAGTGGAAACTTCCACTAGACATGTGTCCCAGAATTCATTGATTCTCTCTCCAACTTAATACACCTTGACCTTTATTATGCTAATTTTGGAGGAAATATACCTTTTCAGCTTGGAAATCTTTCCAACTTGCAGTACCTTGATCTTGGCTGGAATAATTTTAATAAACATGAAAACATACAGTGGCTCCCTCAACTTTCTTCTTTAGAATTCCTTCGCAAGAGTACTGTTAACTTGAGCAAAGTCAATAATTGGCTCCACACAAAAAAAAAACCAGCCGATTTCAAAAAAAAACCCACCCCATCACGCCGTCATACACGTCGGAGAAATGGGAGTTGTTCACCGATAATGATCCTGATGAGGCGAGGGAGCTTCTGAAATTTTTATGGGTTCGAGTTTGTGTTTTGGGAGAGATGGGTGTTGTTGCTGCTGTTATTGTTGTTGTTGTTACTATTTTTTTTTCTTTTTTTTTTTTTTGGTTGAAGCTGATTTTGTTAACAGAAGGGTCTAAGCACTTTACAGAAATGGGTCCCACAAAAAAGTAGTAAAATTGAGTGATGAGAAGGTGAGTGAAGTGTGCCAAACGGGTGGGTATAGAAAATTGGGGTATTTTAAGTGATGAGTAATGAAAATTGAGTGAAGAGTGATAAGTGATGAAAAAAAAAATCCATATAGGGTCTTAGTCACCTCAAATCTGACTAAAATTCTGTTCATTTTCTCAAATATAATACAACTTGTCTCATAACATTGGCAATGGTTAGAGTGGGAGTGGGAGTAGGAGTCTGTTTGTGTGGTGGTAAAAATGGTAACTTATATAAATTGACTCATATTTCATTATTAAAAAATTATGCCAACTAAAACAAGAAAAAAAAAGGGCAAACATTAATCAACAAAAAACCAATCACACCAAGATTATTAAAACAAAAATCATATCCTATTTAAAAAAAGAAGAAGGAAACAACCAATCCAAAAAACAAAAAAAAATGCAGCACACAATGAAACAGATGAGAGGAGAGCTGGAAGATAAGACACGATTATAGCGCTAAAATGGTTTATTAATATATGCCCTAATCCTTTCAAAAATAAATAAATAAATAAACCATCAATTAAAAAAATGCCCAAAGCCTCAAACTTTTTGTTCAAATATTTTTAAGGACATTTTCTAGAAAGCATTGAGATGGAAATATAAAAAACAAGTTATCAATCAACTGTAAGGTACCAAATAATGGTATTTGGAATAATTTTATTTAATCATAACAATATATATATATGTATATGAGTCCTAAACTATCAATTAATCCGTTTAAAAAATAAATAAATAAACCATCAATTAATGAAAGTTCAAAGCCTCAAGCTCTTTGTCCAATTATTTTTAAAGACATTTGTCAAAAAGAATTGAAATGGAAATGTAGAAAACATTTCATCAACCATATGTAAGTCTCAATATATATTTTCTTCCTGGTAGTGCAAATTTATAGAGAACTTCAATCAAATTTGCTGAGTACAATAATAAACATAAACTAGAAGATATTAGCAACAATCTAGAAGTAAGATGTTGATTTTCTTACATGGAAAACTCATTAATGAGAAGAGAAAATCAATTTAACAATTTAAAAAAAATTTCCAGTTTAAAATGATGCTTTTATAATAATGTTTTTGTAATGGAAGGCAAGATATGTTTAGTATTTAATGAGTTTTGGTTTATGGGAAGAAAAATGAGAGATTCAAACTAATGACTTAATCATATAAAGGTTTCTCCCTAGTAACTTTTGTTACACAAATTCTTCAAAAAAAAAAAAAAAAAGCTTGTGTTACTTAAGAAAAATTCAAATAAGTCTAATGCCACAAAAAAAAAAAAATCACAACTATTAAAAAGACAATTTATTTTAATAATTTAATAAGTAAAAATATGATATTAATGATATGTTCAAATAAGAATCAATAAAATTTGTCCAATCAACTATTGTGAAAACTATCGTGTTTATAATATTCCACGTGCAATTATTGTATTTAAAAATGAAAGACTTGCATTTGATAGTGGAAGACATCTTTCTTTGCAGTGGAAGACTAAGCAAAAAGGGTTTATGTTCTATGACTTGTGAGAAAGATGATTGTGGTTGCTTTCGGCAGTCTAAACTTTATGCACAAAGATCATGAACTGATTGGAAATTTTGAATGCTTTCAATAAGACAAAGTTATTATTATTATTATTTATTTAGTGGAAGACTAAGCAGAAAGGGTTTATGCTCTATGACTTGTGAGAAAGATGATTGTGGTTGCTTTCTGTAGTCTAAACTTTATGCACAAACATCATGAATTGATTGAAAATTTTGAATGCTTTCAATAAGACAAAGTTATTATTATTATTATTTTATTTATTTAGAGGAAGACAGCCTTCCGTTTTATTTTATTTTTAATAAAAAATGTTTGGCCCCAGGAAGAGAAAATGACAGATCAATTAACTCCCCATTAGTTGTATTAGACAATGCCAAAAAGTAATTTTTTTTTACCAAAAAATAATAATAAACTTTTCTTTTTCAGAAAAAAGGAAAGACAACTTTTTATAATGGTAGACTTTAGGAGACTTGCTTATAATAATTTCTACTACACGATCTCTTCACCTCAGAATTCATACTAGACTTAATCTCCGTTCCTTTTCCTCTCTTTTCTCCTTTGGCTCTTTTTGCCCGTTTGGATTCCCGTTTTTCCTCCTGCGTTTGCTTTTTTTTTTTTTTTTTTAAAGACCAGCGCTTAGTACACTGTTCATGGAACATGAACAGTGCACCAAAGCATATAAACAGTAAAAAAAAGAGTGAACAGTGTTCTTTTACATATTAAAAAATTATTTTGTTACAGTGTTTTCAGTTTTCAATTTTCAGTAATGAGTTCTATCCAAACGGACTTTTTATCTTTATTTTCCTGATTACTGTTTATACTTTTGTTTTTCTTTTATAGTTGGTGGAACTCTGGCTACACTATAGAGTTGTGGCTATCTTGAAAGGTCATTTTTCTTCCCACTATTTCCTCCTCTTGTCTCTTGATGAAAATAGGGCAAATTTAGGAACATAGGGCTTCTACAAGTATCCATTCATATATTTTGGTATTAGGAGCGTACTGGAACAAAATGAAAACAGTTCTGAAAACGCTATTGTATGTTGAAATATATGTCCTTTTGACAACGCTCCTGATAGCCTTTCTTACGGTCTTCGGATCATGGAGGCGTCGAAGCCACAGTTTGACGCTCAAATGTTCGATCTGGGCATCTTACCTTTTGTCTACGTACCTGATAAACTACACCATGGGCCTGATGAAGTCAGCAACATTCCGTAATGAATTGTTTTCTGTTTGGGCGACGTTTTTGATTATTTTTCTTGGAAGCGCTGATTGCATCTCTGCCTACAGCCTTGCAGACAATGAGAATCGGAAGAGATATAACTTGGAACTTTTTGTCAAGTATTTTTGGCTGGGCTTGCTGATAGGTGCGCATACTCACGAACTCAAATTTATGATTCCACTCTATCTCCTCTATGTCTTGTCTTTGAGTAGGACAGGAAGCAGAGCCAAAGCTTTGGAGTCAGCAAGCAAATCATATGGTTTGGTGAGAAACACCAAATTGGTTGCAGACTTCATGGAAGATGAGAGCAACAAAGGAGACGATGAAGCAGATCCTACTTGCATGAAAGGCTACAAGTATTTGGTAAAAGGCGAAAAGAAGGCAAAAGTGAAAGTTAAAGCACCATACTACCATATGCAGTTTGAGACGACAGATGATCGTAAAGTCATTACCATTGATATGATCTGGCAATGCAAAGGGAGACTCTTAAGCTCCACCGGAGATCCAGACGGGCGACTCAAAGATATCTGCCTTTCCTATGCATTGTATAGGCTTCTCTGTCGTAGATTTGCAAAATATTCCTTCCCTGAAAGCTCCCACCCTAAGACATGGAATTTTGTTCGATATGGGCTTCTTTCCAAAGAAGGTGATCATGAGAGAGCATTCAGAGTCATTGAGCTGGAGCTCGGATTTCTTTATGATCTCTTTTACACAAAATATCCCGTCTTATTTGCCAAGGGACTTCCATTATTAAGAAATTTTGAGTTCATTATTGTCATAATTGGTTGTTGGGTTGTGGTTCCCTCTCTAAAAGACTACCATAAAAGAAACACAGGTTCTGATGTTCACCTCATGACAACAAGTGGACGTAACCTTGATGCTCTTCTCACAGGAGTAGTTTTAGTCGCTATACTTTTCATGGAAATTGTGCAATTTTTTGTTCTCAACTTCTCCGATTGGGCTAAGGTACAGTGGCTTTGCTATTATGTTGAAAAACCCTTGTGGCATAATAAATGCATGGAGATGATCATACGAGCTATATGTCATAGGAAATTGTTAAAGCCTTGGGATAGAAAACTTGCCCAATATTCTCTTCTTGAATCTTTTAGTCATAACCCTTCCATATTGCTCTACAATCGTTGGACTTCTCCTTATATAGGTAAGCCGAGAAATGGTCTAAAACAAAGTGCTCTCGTCAAATTGCCGATGGGAGTGAAGAAAGCAATTATTTACTCTCTAAAGACCAATGGGCAGCGATTGACAAATGGGGTAGCTTCTCTGGAGAGAAACAGGGTTGATAAAGAATTCTCTTGGGCATGTAAACTTGAGACACAGACGCATGTTATCATGGTCTGGCATATAGCCACCAGTCTTTGCGAGCTCAATTTATCATCACAAGTTATTGTCACAAGGGAGGACAACCAACAAAGGGAAAGCGAAGACTTCATTGTGGCAACTAAGTTGTCTAAATACTGTGCCTATTTGGTGGCTTTTGCTCCAAGACTTTTACCTGATCATCCGTATATTACAGAATTTATTTTTGATCAAGTAGTTGTTGAAGCCAGGGAAAAACTCAAAGGATGCAAGAAAAGTATTTGCCAAAAGATGTTTACTTTATGCAAAGATGATCGCAAGAAAAGAATTTCCAAAGAGATGTTGACTTCAGACCGAAAGGATGATAAAGAAATCGTAGAGATTATTGAAAAGGGTGCTGTTCTTGCGAAGGATCTGCTAAATATAATAGAAGACAATGGGCTGAGATGGAAAATTCTGGCTGAATTATGGGCAGAGATGATGTTGTTTGTGGCTCCCTCCGATGATGAAACTGCCCATGCAGAACACCTAGCCATGGGAGGAGAGTTTGTGACTCACTTGTGGGCATTACTCTCTCATGCTGGTATACTCACGCGAGATTCAGCTCAAGATATACGCACGCGAGATTCAGCTCAAATTGTTTGACTAATATTGCAGTTGTCCCTATGTGTTTTCCTTATGATTGTATGATATTGTGTGATTTCTCACGCATTTCCATTCCGAGTATGTAAAATAGATAGATGTGTGCCTCATTAAAAAAAGAAAAGAAAAAAAGAAGATGTGTCGCTGTGGTTGTATTGTAACGCGTGTTGTATATTTGGTTTGATTAGTGTTTGATCTTCTGTTATTTTTTTCGATTTGATTTCTTTAACCTTGGCATTGCTTAACGTGTTTCAAATTCATTAGAGTATCTGTTTTGAGAATACATTTGGTCCGGAGCTGCCGTAAAGCAGCTCTTTTACGCCACCAATAAGAATGCGCCACGTCAGCCAATAACTATAAAATTAATACACCTTATTACACACGATTATAACCTACAAAATATCCCAAAACTCAAGATCCCTCTCATCTCTGTTGCTCTCTCCCTCTCATCAAAACCCAGCGCTGATCTGCCATCACCCAATGATGATGCTCCAACAACTGAGTCCAGAAAATCGGGGAGCACGGCGGCGCAGTGCGAGAGCGTGCGGTGAGTGTGTTTTTCTAGAAAAGCTCTCATCTTTACTCTGAAGGGCTGCTCGTCCTAGGTGTTGGTGGTGGTAGTGGTGGGGAAGGTATGGAAGTCGTAGAGATCGGCAAAGATCCTCCTCTTCATCGGCCTCTCATTCACTACCATCGTCACCAACTTACCAGATCTGCCACCAACAAGAAGAAGAAGAAGATGAGTGATTTTAACAATAAACAGTCCTCCAATAATAAGTGATGAATGAGTGTGTGTGTGTGTGCCTGAGTGGGTGGGGCTGTTTTATGTTTTGTTTCATTATTTGGGGCTTCGTTTCTTCTTCTTCTTTTTTGCTAAAATTTGTTGGATTTGTTGGGTTTTTTGTTGGTTGGGTTGTTGGGGTTTTTGTTGCTAGATGCACAGAATGATTAGGGGGTTTTGTTGATTGTGTTTGCTGGCTCAATCCGGATTCTATATTGTCAAAAAAAGAAGGAAACATGCAATCTGTGCTTGGCCTTCCAGTGCTCACAAATGATATGTCAGAATCTGAAATATAAAGCTTAAATGCTTTGGTTAAAGAAGCTCTGGCAGATCGGCGCTGGGTTTTGATGAGAGAGGGAGAGAGCAACAGAGATGAGAGGGATCAGGTACACTTGAGTTTTGGGATATTTTTTGGGTTATAATCGTATGTAATAAGGTGTATTAATTTTATAGTTATTGGCTGACGTGGCGCATTCTTATTGGTAGCGTAAAAGAGCTGCTTTACGCCATCTCCGGACCAAATGTATTCTCATAATACAAACACTGATTACTTTACATATTAATAATATATTAATTACATCACCTACAATTTTCACTGTACTATATGAATGCATTTGAAATCATGGATAACTTTCCACCTGCTACCTTAGGGAATATTGTCAAATGATTTTTTCATTTCGACAGATAGAAGTTCTTTTCAACTGTCAACTTCATAATATATCTTGTCTATGTCGATGTCCTGCGCATTTTAGTGGCCATTAGTTGTTGACCTATAAGGTAGCGGCGATATTTAATTAGTTGAAAATTTATCATCTACGCATGTTCAACAATTTATTGCTTATCATGGTCCAGGTTGATGAGTCCAGACAAAAAACTCTTTTCTTATTGAACAAAAAAAAAAAAAAAAAAACAAAAGTGATCCATAATTATTACTTTTTAAAACTGCATAAAAAAGTCTTGTACTACAGTAATATTATTGTGAATTGAGAAATAAAAGATAGTGTAGTCAATTTGAAATGACTAATTTCCTGAACTTGAGAGGAAATAGACTTTTTTTGATTAATTTTCTGCTTACTTCATTCATAATTCTTACGTACATAAATACTAGTGAGTAGATAAGCTTCATCACAACCAAGTCCTAAAACATAGGATCCAACTCCTACTTAAATTTAAATACAAATTGAAATTAAATCTTAATCCTCATCCTAATCTATTGCATAATTTTATTAGAATTCTATTCAAATTCAAACTACTTCAGAATTATTTGCCATTTGACCTTGGGACACAACATTCCCTTCCCCTTCAGATGAATCTTGTCCACAAGATTCTGCAACATATAAATTAACATTGGCTCACATTTATTGGAGAATACTCGGCCTCGGATTTTGAAGTGTTGAAGGAAAATTATGACCATGGAGACTTGCACTAATTCTTTAACCATTTCTGTGAGCACTAGAAACAAAAATATCTTGCTTTTCATACCCTTGAACTTATCGGAAATGACAAATTCAATGTGTGGGATTGAGATCGGCTCATTTGAATTCATGAAAAGATCCTTTTGAACAATCTTTTCCACTTCATTGAACCTTTGATCTTCAAACTCAATTTTTGTAGAAAGTGCACCCTCCAACATATTACTTTCTTGAATTGTTGGTTCTTGAATAGTTGGTTCTTGAATATTTGATTCTTGAACGGGTTGGACAAGATTTTCAAATGATTTTTCCATAGGAACCTCCATTGATACTTCATTGATTGGTATTCAAAATCGATCTTGAAGGGTGCATATGAACGCCACCCAATTTGTACATAATCTCGTTGCCTCTAAGGTTTGAAACCAATCATGTGCCTCTCCTTCCATGTAATATGAGGCAATGGAAACCATATCATTTGATGGTGTGTTGTTAAAAGCGAAGAATTTGTAGACCTTACAAAGCCATGAAAAAGGGTCTACACCTTTGAATTTTGGTATCTCCATAAATTTCCTTTGAGTCATAGACATGATGGCTTGATAAGGTGTTTTTTTTTTTTTTTTTAATAAATTTTTTGTGCTGCACATGGAAACTTGTTTGAATGGCTTGATGGGTACTCTGTGAGTTGAGTTTTGGATTATGGTGGGCACGAGGATTTTTTTTTTTTTTTTTTTTGGCTTATGGTATTTAGTGGATGGCTATAGGTTGATGTACGGTGGGTTTGAAAATAATATTTTGTGTGTTGATATTGGTGTTGGCTGGATGTGGGTTTTTGTGTTGAGAAGGGTGAGTTTGGTTGCTTGTTGAGATGCGGTGATATTTCAAATGGATCAAAATGCTCTGATACCAAATGTTGTGAACTAAGAAATAAAAGATAGTATAGTCAATTCGAGATGACTAATCTCCTGAACTTGAGAGAGGAAATAGAAATTTTTTGATTAATTTTCTACTTGCTTCATTCATAATTCCTACGTACATAAATACTAGTGAGTAGATAAGCTTCATCACAACCAAGTCCTAAAACATAGGATCCAACTCCTACTTAAATTTAAATACAAATTGAAATTAAATCTCAATCCTCATCCTAATTACTGCATAATTTTATTAGAATTCTATTCAAATTCAAACTACTTCAGAATTATTTACCATTTGGCCTTGGGACACAACAAATATATACATACACACACACACACACACACACACACACACACACACACACACACACACACTAATAATCGTTAATAAAATTTGTTTACAATATTAAATTAATATTATTCTAATCATATATAGGTATACAAAAAAATTGTAAACATTATTGTGATTTTTGTATTACTCTTTTAGGAATTGTCCTTCTAGATCTCTAGACTAAATAGTCATTTAGGATGTTAGGTATATACATGTGAGTGAAGTCCTAAATTCAATAATAATGAGAAGAAAGAGTAGTTAATATATAGTATAATTGAGCATATACCCATTAGGCTTAAGCTTTTTGGGTTCAAGTGTGCCTCTATATGTTAAATTAATTATTCAAGAAAGCTTTAGAAGATGTTTATCTCTCCAACATAGGAAGCCTTGTAAGCAAAGTCATCCTTAAATTTTGGTATCAAATGACCAAGTGGAAGGGATTGATTTGAGGGGTATGGATGGCTATATTTCTAGGAGCAAACTCCAGGCAAATTTGAAGCTCATGAATATAAATTATGCCTTGGAATTAAAGACAATTCCAAATCTGCTTTGTTACGAACAAGGAAGTTTTAAGTAATGCAACTATATATGAATCTCATGGAGAGAGATGCTAGCGGCAGGCTTAACACATACAAGTCAGATGGGTAATGCGTAAGAACCTACCCTTGGAAGGGAAGCAACAGCTGGAAATGACTGCTAATACCCCTAGGCTGAGGAACAAAAGGAGAAATCTGCCTGAAGAAGGACTCACGTCTAATTAGCTAGTTGGCAAGGAATTCTGGTATCAAATTTCCAAGTGGATCTTTGATCCTTAAATATTGGTACCAAATGGCCATGTGGGTCATGATTAGAAGATCGAAATTAATATCAAAGAAATAAAACAAAGATGTATCTTTGACTAGTAGTATTTTATCAACAAAAGAAGCCATTGTTGATCTACAGGAAGCCTCATAAAGGATCAACGTCTTCCTCTAATTTTGGTATCAAAACCGAAAATTATATAGGCATAGGCTTAATTATGGCCAAGTGGATCATAATTAGAAGACCGAAGTTAATATCAAAGAAATAAAACAAAGACATTCAGCCAAAAAAAGAAATAAAACAAAGACGTATATCTAACTTGTAGTATTTTTTCATCGATAGAAGTCATTGTTGACCTACGAGTGACGGACCCAGGTGGGGCCTAAGGGGCCCAGGCCCCGATCCAATTTGTTTTTTTTTTAAAGTTATTATATATTTAATTTTTATAGTAGGCCTTTTCTAAAACTTTAGTCATTTTTTTGTCCTCAATAAGCCTAGTTAGTCTCATCTAAATAGCAACTACACAACTAAAAAACTCAACAAAATAATAAATAAATAAAATAATTCACAATGGTGATTGTAATTTAGCCAAAAAAAAAAAAACTAGTTTACCACCAAAGAAAAAAAAAATCATGTGTTATTGAAGAAGCTAAAACTAAAATTTTTACAACGATAGTAAATTAGTATAAGAGGAATGATATGTCTACAACATTTTTACAACAAATCCTAAGTGGCAGGTTGCTATTGGTTGTTATTGTTAGGGCAAAAAAGTAATCTTTTTGTTAGATTCAAATTTGAACTAATAACAACGAACCACCTGTGATTTATTGTGAAAATATTATAAAAATATTGTGGACGTAGCATCTCTTTTAGTATAAATACTAGTTGACTGTAGTAAGCTGTTAAAAATAAAATTCAATATTTTATTAAGATTATATCTCTTCCTTTAATTAAAAAACTCAAATTTCCTCTTTTCATTTATTATTTTAATGAGTTGTTTATATTATTTTTAAATGAAGTGATAAAATTTTTTTTTGATATTGGGTGTATTGTAAAGTGAGGTGGTAAAATAAATAAAGTAACTTTTTAATGTGTCAAAAGTAAAATTTTTTAGCACCACTACTGTGAATGCTTTGACTTTAACAAAAAAAAAATCCTACCCAGCCTAACATTAATAAGAAAGCATTATTTTGTTTTTGTTTTTATCTTTGTTGGTAAATGATTGTATCTTAATATATTTAGAAATAACTCAAAAATAATCACAACCAATTTTACTCCACCTTTCATTCGAATAAAAAACTAACTATTTTGAATATTTATAATTTTTTAATACTATATGATGCCTATTTAGAGGTTTTATTTATTTATTTTAATACTTCAGCCCCGCTAGCTTAAAATCCTTGGTCCGTCTCCGGCCTATGACTAATTATATAATTAGTAGGGAGTTGATTTCCCATGATGTGTTCTCTCAAGTCTCAATCATGCATCAAAGAAACAATTAGGATAAACCTTTCATCAAGTTATAACCAACAGTTTTGATGTCCAGAGTTTGACAGATACAAACTTGGATATCATATCGAGACAATGGTTTAGAAAGAAATACAGGGAATCTTGAAGAGTAAAATATCTGCAAGTCTCTTAGCATAGTAATTTAATAGATGTATTATAACAGTCTCTTGTTGATTGTTTAGTAGCAACTTCTACTTATCCTATATGAGAATATCAAATATTTTTGGTTTATGTTAATTTGTTAATAAGATATTTTGTCTAACTAGTAAAAAAAAAAAAAAAAAAATCATATCCAGTGTACAAAAATATCAATTTTATACAGTTAAAAAGAAACGATTAGTCATGTAATCCATATCTCCAACTTATTGAGGTTGTTTGTTGGACTCCAATATGTGACATATGTTTTTGAGTGGAAGACATCTACCATTGCTTCAAGACACAACTTCTAATTATCTAGAGTCATCAAGACAAAAGGAAAAAAAAAAAAAAAAAAATGAAAGTGCCAGTTAGGTAGATTTGATTTGGGGGTAGTTGGGTATAAATGCCAATGGCGACAATTCATTTCCAAGGTTTTCAATCAATTATCAATCATTACATACTCTATGGGATATCAGCCACTACTGAGTATACATTATTGTGTGATGGATAATGATGAAAATAATGAAAGAAAATGAATGGTTGATCAACAGATATATTATTGAAGCATGTTATATTTGCAGTATATATATTAATAATATTTTGGGACATCCCATAATTTTAACATCAATGTTACGTTAAAAAAAAAAAAAAATCATATAAATCCAGCTAGAGCTAACAAAAAGGTTACATCATCTTGTGAAAAATGACTCTCTTTCCCATTCCCCTTTTCAGACATTTTATCAGAACGTTTTTTTTAATTTTTTAATTTTTTTTTGAGAATGGAGACCGAATGCTTTATTAAGAAGTAGGCAAATCTGCCTGATTTTATCAAATCAAAATCAGATCTTAGTATAGTTCACATGGCTGAATGGACCAATAAATCACAAAATAATATATATTTTTTCTAATGTCAATATTTTATGGCTACAAGAAGATATATACAAAACTTGATTCTCAAAAAAGAAAAAAGAAAAAAAAAACCTAAACAATTATCCAGGACAAAGTCCAACAAAATAAGCCACATGTTGATCTCCATCATGAACTTGAAAATGATTCTCACATGATGGTTATCCCTCTAGACCCAGAGGAATTCAGGAGGCAAGGCCACATGTTGATAGACTTCATTGCTGATTATTACCAAAATATAGAGAGTTACAAAGTCCTAAGCCAAGTTGAGCCAGGTTACCTTAAAAAACTCTTGCCAGAATCTGCCCCCTATTATCCTGAATCAATTGAAACCATCCTCCAAGATGTGCAAAAATATATTATACCTGGGATCACACATTGGCAGAGTCCTAATTACTTTGCCTACTTCCCTTCAAGTGGTAGCACTGCAAGGTTTTCTTGGTGAAATTCTAAGCACTGGCTTTAATGTAGTCGGATTCAATTGGATGTCATCACCAGCTGCAACTGAGCTTGAATGTATTGTCATGGATTGGCTTGGAGAAATGCTTATGCTACCAAAGTCTTTCCTTTTCAAAGGGACTACTTGTGAGGCCATTTTGTGTACACTAGCTGCAGCGAGGGATCAGATGCTAAACCGATGTGGGAGTGAGAAGAAGGAAAAGTTGGTGGTCTATGGGTCTGACCAAACACATAGTGCACTACAAAAGGCAGCTCAAATTGCTGGAATCCACACAAAGAACTTCCGATTGAGCCATCAAAACTACGAAGTCAAATTCGTTCATGCAGATGTTGAAGCTGGGCTAGTCCCATTCGTTCTATGCGCCGCAGTTGGGACAACTTCAACAAATGCTATTGATCCAATAGGGCCATTGTGTGAAGTAGCAAAACCTTGAGCAGAAGATTCCGAGCCATGAAACTATGGCTTGTGCTAAGAAGCTATGGCGTGGCTAACCTCAGGAACTTCCTAAGAAGCCATGTCAAAATGGCAAAACTTTTTGAAGAGCTTCTAAGAAATGATAATAGGTTTGAAGTTGTGGCCCCTAGAAACTTTGCTCTGGTTTGCTTTGAATGAATTTCTTAGAAGATGGTGTAGTACGATCTTGTAAGAAACTGTACTTGAATCAATATTAAGTTCTATTTGTGTGAAGAGAAACTTTAGGAAACAAGAAAGAAAGAGTAACACAGAAAAGAGATTTACTGAGAAGAAAAATAGACTTTCTTGCTTAATGAGTACAATCATCTCTCTCTCTCTCTCTCTCTCTCTATATATATATATACACTAGTCTCATCACACGGGCTTCGCGCGTGCGATGAGACTTTTCCTTTTTAGTAGTCTTATTTTGTAGAAAAAAACTGTATTTAATTATTTTATATATATATATATGATTTATATTTTAAAAATATAATTTATAAGTGAATAAATTAATTTAAAAATTAATAGGAGAGTGGTCTTATTTTTTGAGTAATATTTTAGTGGGAGTTGGAGTTGCATTTTTACCAGATTGTCCTTTAGTTTTGTCTCTACTTAAACATAAGACTGTAAAGGCATTTTTGAACTAAAAAATGAGTTTTTACCAAATTGTCCTTTAGTTTTATCTCTATTTAAACATACGACTGTAAGGACATTTTTGAACTAAAAAAATAGGAATCCAAACAAAGGAAACCCTTAAATAGTAGTATGGATATCCCAAACTGACCCTGAAGCTTCATAACTAATAAACCCAAACTATACGGATCAATCCCGTGAAATTAGGGAAGGAAACTAACTACCCAACTAACTGTTCTTCGTGCCAGAATTGAGGGAAGACTTTGAACGGTGAAAACGACATCGTTCTGTCTTCTGTAGCTTAAATATCAAATACATAAAAACGGTGTGTTTCAGCTTTAGTGAAACAGTGCGTTGCGCCTATATTTAAATGTAGTCATCTTCAACCTCACGCCTCTGTGTGCAATTCAATTCTTTAACCTCTTTAACTTCTTTAATACATGCTTTAGGGTTTTGCCATGGCCAAATGATAACAGTGTGGCAAATCAAGTAGAATGTGCGAATGAGCTAAACAAGAAGCTGCTAGAGTCGATCAATGGGTCAGGAAATGTGTACTTGTCTTCTACTATGGTTGATGGAGCATACATTATACGGTGTGCTATAGGTGCAACTCTGACAGAGGAAAGACATGTGATTAGGGCTTGGAAGGTTATTCAAGAGCATGCAGATGCTTTATTCAGCAAAAAGTAGTGTAAAGGTACTGGCACTAGTCACATTGGGTTTGCTTTTAGTTGCCAATAAAAGTATTATAAGTGTGCATGATTTGGCAATTTGATGCCATGCACTTGTCCCTTGTCTGTCTCCTTCTCTCTTTTCACCCAAAAAAAAATAACAATGATAAAAGAAGTAATACACTTGTCTGTCTCCTTCTCTCTGTAGTCTCTTTACACCCAAAATAATAATAATGACAACAGAAGAAGTAAAACACTGGCTGAGTGGCTAGGTTGGGTTACCAAATTAATGGCGGCTGTTCTGGGCCAGGGCAATCTCCCCAATATGCTCTAGGACAGGGTCCTGACTGTTGAGGTTCTTATTTCCCTTTTAGGATAGGAATTTTTTTGGTTTAAATTAAAATTTGATTGGGTATTTAGTTTATAGAAATTAAAATTAAAATTATTTTTATTGATTAAAAAATCTGTTTAAGTAGTGAGCGAGGACTGATCTTGGATTTTTTTTTTTTCCTGAGGTTTTTATTGGGCTTGGTATTATTATAAATATTTTTTAGGCTTTTTTTATTTTTTATTTTTTGCTTGAAAGACCTTAATAATTGTTAAGTGGACCAAGTTATGAATCAAACATTACTTTTAATGGTTATATAAAAAAAAAATTGAGGGTGGTCACAACATTTTTTTAAGGGTAAATAAATATAAAATTTTAAATTATTACGTGTCTATTTGAAAATAGTTTATTTCGTTGAAACTGAAACTTTTTTGCTAAAAATACCATAGATAAAGCTAAAAAGTAGTTAAAATAGTACAGTGAGATTTATGAATAATATTACAAAGTACAATAAACTTATGAATAGTATCAAAAATAAGCTAAATAGTAAGAAAATTGGCTTTACAAATACTCACTACACATAAAAAAATGTTTTTTTTTTTCCAGGTCAAGTGGTCTTTTTTTTGAAGAAGTAAAACACTATGACCTTACGTGGGGCCTTTTTTTGCTCCGGGCAACACGTCTACTCTTGTTTTGCGTCTACTTAGAGCCAGGTTTGATAGTGGAAATCAATATCGAACCAACCTATGTTTTGTCTCGAACGACTTATGGTGTCTAATCTTTTGTCTTTATTTATTTATTTTTTTACTATTTAGTGCTAATAGTTTCTACTTAACGCATGTATAAATAATTAAGGCTATGATTCTAGGCAAATGAAATCATACTTGTAACATTGCAAAGCTTTTTTCTTAATCATATTCCTGATCTTCTATGTTCTTCCAAATTATGGGTGGAAATTCCCTCCAATTTCTCCTCACTTTTGTTCTTTTCTTGTTGTGCACGAAGCCAACCCTCAGCTGCATAGAGCAGGAGAGACAAGCACTTCTTAAGATTAAGGAGGACCTTATTGATGACTATGGTCATTTTTATTCTTGGAGTGCTGAAGAAGGGTCAAAAGATTGTACGTTGCAAATGGAGAGGGGTCCGCTGTAGCAATAAAACAGGCCACATAATCACGCTCAATCTTAATTTCTCCAACTTGGAACCTTTGAGAGGTAAACTTAGCTAGTCCTTTTCTGATTGACTTGCAATATTTGAATTATCTGGACGTGCAAAACAATGATTTTAATCAAAGCCAAATCCCAAAGTCCATTTGTTCTCTCTCCAACCCAATACACCTTGACCTGTACTCTGCTAATTTGGGAGCAAACATTCCTTTTCATGTTGGGAACCTTTCGAGCCTGTAGTATCTTGGTCTTGACTGGAATAATTTTAATAATCCTGAAAACTTAGAGTGGCTCCTTCAACTTTCTCCTTTAAGATACCTTGACATGAGTTCTGTTAACTTGAGCAATGTTAATAATTGGCTCCAAGTAGTGAATAAGCTACCTTACTTGACATCCTTGCACTTGGAATCATGTAGTCTTCCAAATATTTTCTCTGTTTGGCTTGTTAATTCTTCTACTTCTCTTCATTCCCTCGATCTTTTTGATAACAGACTCACCTCTTCTTCTTCTTCTATACTACAGTGGTTGTTCAACTTCAACACTAGTGTTGTTAAACTTGATTTACAATATAATCAATTTTATGGTTTAATTACAGATGGTTTTAGCAAAATGAAGTCTTTGACACATCTCTTTCTTGATTATAATGAGCTTGAAGGTGGGATACCAAAAACAGCTCTGATTGGGTTTCAACATTAATTCTGATTGGGTTCCACCTTTCCAATTAGAAAAAACAATTTTTCCTAATATATTAAAACTTTTATTGCAGCTGAAAATTATAAGTTATTGCAACTTAATATTGTTGATGCAATAGTTTAACACTTTTAAGTTACTATTGCAACCATTTATGAAGCCCACTTCTAGGAGCTTACAAAATTGAAGTATTTGGACTTATCTAATACCTCATTGGTTTTCAACTTCAGCTCTGATTGGGTTCCACCTTTCCAATTAGAAAAAATAGCTTTATGGTATTGCCAACTAGGCCCTCAATTACCAAAATGGCTTCAAACTCAAAAAAAAATTACATTTGGCTTCATATTTCTAATTCTGGAATTTCAGATTCCCTTTTTAATTCACATTTGGCTTGATCCCGGCATGGCTGCCTTGCAGCCAAAGCCAATCCTAGGTGTTGTGCCATGATTTTTCCAAGAGCCATGACTTCTCCATCCAGTTTCCTTTTCTTACTAGTTTCGTCATTCACTGAAGTCTCCTCCAGTGGTATACATTCCTTCCTTTTTGTTCCTACTTCGTTTGCTTCCACCTCCATTGACGTAACGTTTTCTTTTTCCTTCCCATACTCATGACCTTGAGCACCATGTAGTTTATTTTCCTTCCATGCACTTGACCATGTCCTGCTATGCTTCTTTTCTGAGTGGGATCCCTTTTTGTTTTATTTTGTCAACTCCAGGAGGCTTAGGAATCTGTAGGCCCATGACAAATTCATTTTCTAACACTTGTATGGCCGTGGTGTTAATTGTATTAGTGGGTTTAGTGGGCAGGTCCGGATGTCCACCTTTTTGGCCCAAGTCCACTTTAGGCCTAGCCCACTTTTCAAGCCTATCCTCCTTCTTCTCCACGTCTTCGCTGACCCTTTCCTTGCGTTGTGGTCTGCAAATCTGCCAAATAAACCTGCATCCTATCCGGACTTAAAGGCTTTTCCAAGACTGACACCTCACCTGGAATGGCTGCCTCTATGTCGCTCAGTTGCTTTTCAAAAGTTGTGGGTTGTAGATTTTTCGGGATTGGACATCTCAGTTGCATCCTAAAAGGTGCTGGGATTGCCACGTCACGCTTCATGTGCCTTTCAAGAGTTGTCTCGGACCCTGTTTCTCGATCTTCATTTGTTACTGTCGCCGCCATGCAAGCCGGTCATTCTTCCTCGCTTGGGCTATCTTCATTGTGTTGCGGTTTCTTCCCTCCCCATCGCCCCTTGTTGCAAGGACAAGCTGCGACTTTTGTAGTCGTTCCGATGTTGCTCGCAACCAAGGGCCATACTATTTCTCCTCTGCTCGCAGAGTTTCTCCACTTCGAATCCACTGGATGCAATCTCGCTCATCATGGTCGACCATCCTGCACTAGTAGCAAAATATTGAAAGACGTTCGTATTTGAAGTCCACCCATTATGGTGACGGCCCTCCGAGACGGACAAGCCTTCCTCAGCATAAAGGAATGGAAATATCCATTGACACTCTGATGCGCATATATCCTCCCAAGCGAAAGCCATCGTCATCCACGTCCACCCTTTCCACCATACCCAAGGTTCCACCGTTTCGAAATGCTGCATCTTTTGTCTGACACATGGTAGGGAGCCCATGGATTTGTACCTAGAAGGTTGCTCTATTGAACTCCACTTTTGTTGTCGCTTCCCCTACGTCAAGTTTGTGAAGAATCAGTAGGTACTTGTCGAAGGACCACGGGCCCAATAGAAGAACCTTGTTGAGATCCTTCTCGTGACTAAAGTGGAAGATGGCCTTGTTATTCCCCTTCGATGTTATCCTCGGTCCTCTACACCGTCTTCAGAACTCTTGTCACTAACTCTAGATTCACTCTTCTCTTTGTGTAAAACTTTCCTACCAGTACACATCCATGCTTTCTCACAGTCGGTGCAAGGTCCACCTCATTCCCTTCCCTTTCTGATAGTTTCAGGCCTGTACATTGGTTCATGATCCCCTCCATATGATTGGTGTTATGAGGGAGACAAAAAGAAACTAATTGAAGCAAGTTCTACCACTGGAAAAACGAAGAAAAGATGTTTGCCTCAAGCGGTAAGCCTAGGTTTCACCTCAAGGTTATTGTGGATAGCCTAGAGTGAAAACGGTAATATTTTTTATATAAAGTTGGTTTGATAGTAATGGATGGGCTAATAGATATATGTTTTACTAATTATTTCTATGCCATCTAACACATATTCAACTTTTGGACCTTGCTTTGAACATAATCATAGGAAGTATACCAAAATGCGTCAACAACCTTATTTCCTTAACTAATACAAAGAGTCCCAATGCAGCCTTTAACCATTCATATGCATTACTGTCTTCAAGATATGTTGATCAAACAATTTGGACGTGGAAAGGAAGAGAATACGAATATGGAAATATTCTTGCACTTGTTAAGGACATAGATCTCTCAAGCAACAAATTAAGTGGGGTAATTCCAGAATAAATTGTGATGCTTGATGGATTGATTTCTTTGAATCTCTCAAGGAACTTGTTGATTGGAAAAAGCACTTTAGATATTGAGCTGTTACGTTCATTAGAAGTCTTGGATTTATCGGATAACAAACTTTGTGGTGAAATTCCTTCAACCCTCTCTCTTATTGATAGTCTAAATTCCTTGAACTTGAGAAACAATAATTTGTCAGGTAGAATCCCAACAGGCCCTCAACTCAGTACCTTTAATGCCTCTGTATATAAGGGGAACCCAAATCTTTGTGGATTCCCACTTCCAAAGAATTGTTTGGGTGAAGAAACACCTCAAAATCCAACCGTGAATGGAAGCAGTGGAGATGCTGGCATGCAAGAAGAGAAAGATGGGTTTATAACCCGAGGGTTTTATGTTAGTGTAGCCATTGGATTTGTCGTCGGTTTTTGGGGAGTTTTTGGCACATTACTACTAAATAGGTCATGGCGATTATCCTATTTCAAGACCTTGAATAATATCAGAGATCGGCTATACATGATTGGAGGAGTGACTATGGCCAGACTGCAAAGGCAACTTCAAAGCTAATTGGTAATAATATTTTCTCTATTTTTGGCTGTGATTGTTTGGGCCCATTTCTAGTTTCCATAGTTTGTCAAAAAAATTTCTAGTTTCCATATCTTTGAAGGCTACCATTGAATTCTATATAAAATTAGTGAAGTAAGCAAATAAAAGACTAAAAAAAAATTTACTTACTACTAGTATATTGTGATAAGAAAGGGATTTTGTTTTGGGTCACTAACGTTTCTTCTTCTTCTTTTTTTGGTTAAAGAAGATAGCAACATTCATTACGAAGAAAATAAATACAATACATCTTAAGATAATGAAAACTCAATCATATATGAATGTTAGTTATTTTGTTGTTGTTAGTATGTTATCGTTTATTTTAGACCCCCACCCAAAAAAAAAAAAACCCTCATACGGTAGTTGTGCCCTTGATTTTAATGGGGAAATACAAAAAACCATAACATTCTATATATATAGCACATAATTGTTTACTTTAAAAAATGTAAATGATTTTTTTTAACAAAAGAAGAAAATTTTATGATCTAAAAGAAATAATTTGGGGAATTTACAAATAATTATTATACAATGTGCTCCAACTTTTTTTCATTTGATAAAGAAAAGTTATAGTTAATGAAAGTTGTGTGCCTTTTACTATTTGAAAAACCATAGAAGACAACTTATAAGAAAAAATGATTATCTTCTCAAAGCATTCAATATATGTTCCAAAGAGTATCTTATGAGAAAAACTATACATGAAAACTATTGATTCAAAATCAAATCCCCTCTCAAAATTATTAAATTATAAAAAAAAAAAAAAAATTCACAACAGATCACCCTAAGTTCATAAAAGATCATGCTTGCTCAAAAATAAAAAATAAAATAAAAGATCATGCTAGCGCAACAAATATTGTCATTCTTTTATATTTTCCAAAATTTTATTCTTTCAATATTGGTTATTCGTTAAGCAAGTAGGTTATTTATTTATTTATTTATTTATTTTTGTTTAAAATAAGTTCTACACTAAATTTATCTTAAAAAAGTATTACCCTTCCTCAAACAAATTATTTTCTTTAGTTTTTTAAATTTCTGTCCAATTTTATATCGCCATCTTATATATATATATATATATATATATATATATATATATATATATATATATATATCATTTTGTTTTCACACTAGGTGTTGCTGTATAAGCCTTGGACTCGGAATAAATTTCTTTGGGTGATATCATATATGTAATGTATGGGTGTTTGTGTACGGTATTTGGTATGCGAGTAAGATTTGATGTGTTTCTCAAAACATTTACAGTGTGATTAGGTTTGTGCTTCAATAATTACGCTCTGTTTGTTTTGTTGAAAAATTTTCTGTAAAAATAGTTTTCCACATTTTCTAGTGTTTGGTAGCCAAAAAAAAAATTGGTCAATGGAAAACTATCTTTAGTCAATGGAAAATCCTAATACAAATAAAGCTTGTTTTTTATAGGTTGTTTTTCAAAAAAAAAAAAAATTGGAAAACAATCTCTCTCTCATAGTAAGCTCTCTTACTCTTTCTCTCTTTCCTTTTCTTTTTCTTTCCTCACACTCTCACTATTACTAACTCTGGTCTCTCCTCTTCCATAGATCTCTCTCTATATTTCTCTTCTTCTTTATAACACAGTTTTCTGAGTAGATTTTTTCTCCTCATTGCTCAATAAGTATTTCATTCCTTTCTACCAACTTGCAAAAGAGAACATATTGGCAGCGGTAATTATTTCATTCCTCTCTACCAAAATCTCAATTCTTTACTTTGAATTTCAAACTTGATTTTATTTTTTTTCTAAGAAATTTTTTGGTTTGATGGATTCCAGGTTGAAGTTTTTTTTGCACATAAAAGTGCTAAAAAAATAAAAAATAAGAAAGAATGAATGAATGAAGTAAAATACGAAAATTTTAAACACAGTGCCTATGAAGTGATGATATATTATGTAGGATAATCTTTTTTGTTAATAGATACATTATGCAGATACTATGTAGTGATGATATATTATGTAGATACATTATATGAATACATAATTTTGAGTAACATTAAAGACTTGTGGTTGACTATAGCAGGCAATTAGTGTACCAGCAAAAAGAATAGACAACTAAAAGTTATTGTTATTTGTATTTATTAAAGATATATTCTCCTGTCAATTTTATGTATATAGACAAATTATTGATATATATATGTGTGTGTGTGTGTGTGTGTGTGGACGTTTCTGTCCATATATATGAACAAGATGAGTGCTAGAGATCATGAAAATTTGACAACTAATTTTGATTGTATCTATTGTCAAAATTTTAGTATGAAAACCAAATTCATTCTTGGTTTTTTATTATTATTTATATTGATTACATTAGTTGGTTTACATAATACACATGTTTAAAATTACACAAGAAATATAAAAAATAAAAATAAAAATTTGCATACCAAACACCAGAAAATATTCTCATACTCATTTCAAGGTCGTTACCAAACATTGAAATATGATATAGTTTTCTAGAAAATGCTCTTTGGAAAATGAACAATTTTCTAAAAAACGTTGATGTTGAAACAAACAAAGCGTTAATGTTTGTTGAGGTTGATAATTTGATATGTGTTTTAATCTCAACAAGCAAAGTGGCTATAGGGTGTAGACTTGTTTACCCTAAAATAATTAGTTTTGCATGTGCTATGATTATTGACGAAGTAGTAACATTATTTTTCTTTAAATTGCTTCCAAATTACATTAATTAATGATTGGCAATTTTTTTTAAACTATTTTTTTTTCCAATTAACAGTTCTGAGAAATAAAGATAAATGAAAGATATTCTATCAAATTAAAATTATGCAAACTCCCAAAACCTTTCGATAGTGTTCATTAGAATTATTTTCTTAAAAAAAAGAAAAGAAAGAAAGAGATAAAATAAAACAGTTGGCATTGGGTGTGGTTACTATGGACTTCAATATGGGTTTTTAATATTGGGCTTAATGTAATGTGAGTTTAGGTTTGGGTTTTTTAATTTTTAAGTGGGTTTGGACTTTGGGTTTCTACTAGCTAGGCTTGGGACTTGGAGCTTACTTGGCCTTTTAATTGGTACTGGGGTTATTGCATGTGATGTTAGAAATGAGGTTTTTTTTATTTATTTTTTTTAAATTTTTTTTTATAGAAAGTTTTGTGGCTACCATGTTTGGGTGAGCAGAAATTTGACACAGTTTATGTAGATTGTAGAGTGTCCAATGCCCTTTTCTCTCTATTTAAAATAGAGGCCGTGGATTCTCTTGTGGCTTTGAGAAATTTAATTTATAGAATTAAATGATGATTTTAATTTTAAATAAGGCTTGAAAAAAAATCTCCAAACAAAAAATTAGATAAAACTGGGACAAATGTATATTCAGAATTTCACTCTTTTTTTTTCTTTATATACAAATTACTTATGGTTATGATTATCAAAAAATGATATTCATTTCTTGATAATTGTTGTTTATTATCATTTCAAAACATTAATATTTTTTTGTGTAGATATTGTCCAAACTTGTCTCAAATATTTTACCTATAGACAAAATACTTTACCAATTTCTTCTTTTCATCCATGTCTTATCCACACAAAAATTATAAAATAATGAACCACTACACGTATATATTATTGTGAGGAAGGACTAACAAAAAAGAAAATCTATTTTTATTTTTTTGGGGGGGGGGGGGGGGGAGGGCAAGGACAACTAATGTATACAAGTTCTGCACGAAATTGAAATCTCTCAATATATAATAAAATAATAATATTGTTTTTGAATTTTATTACATTTATAATATTTTTATAATACTTTTACAATAAATATTATAATACTTTTATAACAAATAATTAATTCTAAATTGTTATAGGTTTTAATTTAAATTCAAAACTTTAATTACTTTTTTGTCTACACTAAGGATCCGTTTGAGATTTGCTTATTTTGTTAAAACTAAATTTTTTTTTTACTAAAAGTACTGTAAATAAAGGTAAAAGTTAGTAAAAATAATAAAGTGAAACATATGAATAGTATCAAAAAGTGTAGTAAAACTCATAAATAATAGCAAAAATAAGATAAAATAAGTTAGCAAAATTAATTTTTACCAAACGGACACTAATAACTATTACAAATATATATTTTTTGAGAAAAAAGGACAAAAAAGAAAAACTATTTTTTTTTTTTTAAGAAAAAAGAAAAGGGCAACTAGGTATATAAGTTCTGCACAGAATAGAAATGAAATTCCCAAGAGCCTATTTCCAAAATTAAATAAATCTCCAAATGATAACTTAATAGTAATAACATTATTTATGGTACCTCACGTACGTAATTCGAACGGTATATCCCTCTCTCTGTTGTCTTTCTATTGCTAAAAAAGGTTAAAGCTAGATAAATAAAATGATTAATTTAAAAAAATTTAAATTTAAATTATAAAGTGAAAAAAATAAATAAAATTTTAAGAACCATATGAAAAAAATATCACAATTTAATGGTATACTTGGCAAATTGTGCAAATAAATAAATAAAAAGAATTCATTGGGTTGGTTCAGCCCAATCAAGCAAGCACAGCCCAAAATTAAACAAAGAAAACCAAATGCTAGCTATAGTATAGGCAAAAATAGCAAATTAGCCTTTACTTTCCAACTATATAGTTAGCAGGCCATGTTTGCAAACTATATAATTTAGTAACATCTCAAGTCTCAGAGGCTCGATTTTGAGCTATAAATCGAGCCTTTGAGACTCGGTTTGTCTAGTTTGATGTGGCGTTTTTTTCACGTGGCCTCCACTTAGAAATCGAGTCGTTAAAACTCGAGTTTTATATCGAGCATTAGAGACTTGATTTCTATGCTCGGAGAGTCCACGTAGACACCACTTAGATCTCAAGTCTGAGAGACTCAGTTTGCTAAAAGTGAAACTGAGTCTCAGACACTCAATTTTTAAATAGGGTCTATCGCTGGTCAGAGGTCCCATCTGTCACTTCCATGTCTGTAGGTCTCCTATAGGTCTACTATAGGTCTCTCGGGAATCTTCACGTCTCCTGTAGGTCTCTCAGGAATCTTTAGAAAAAGAACTGCCCATGACTCTTCAGAAAAGCAAAACCATCTCCATATTCTTCAGAAAAGCAAAACCATCCCATATTCAATGAATTTTCAGCAAAGCAAAACCATCTCATACACATTCAGTAACTCCTCTTTCAACTCTCATACACATTCAGCGAAAAAACATTGCTCCTCTCTTCACTCTCATACAAGCCCAACATTCATTGTAGTTTCACTCCCCCTCTCACTCTCATACAATCCTAGCAGCATATTTGCATATCCTCATGTCAGGTAAGGGTCTCCTCACTCTCTAGTTGGTTGTTTAGTGTATATAAGTGCTTTAAAAAGTGTTGCTTGCATTGAATTTGTCATGACATTTCTTGATTATTTGTTATTTTTTTATATTAACCACTATATATATATTATTCATGATCTAGGAAGTCTTTTTGCTAGCTTTTGGTAAATTTATCTGCTTCATTTTCTTCATAATTTGTATTAAATTTGAGTTTGCATATCACATCTGGTATATTTAACTATATATTAATGCCTTGATTTTGAAATTAGATGATATGTCAAATTTTGATTGCTCATGATCATATTTACATTAGTGTTTTTTTTTTTTTTTTTTTGTCTGATGAATCCTGCTCTATGTTATTTCATTAATAGTAGTGTAATAGGGTATGCCATGAATTTTCTTGCACTAGAATGATGATGTTACGTAATTGCACTCATTCATTTGCACATCCTCATGACTTTTGTTGTTTGGTTTGATAATTTTATTTATATTTTTGTTAGAACTGAGTTTAAATTTTGCAATGTGGGTGAGTTTTTTCTTTAGTTTATTTATTTAGAGTACAAAATTATAATGATTGAGTGTGTTTGTATGTGATGTGGGGTGAGTATATGCAATTGTGGGGTGAGAAGTTGTAATTTTTGTACTTTGAGTAGATAGAAAAGGTTTTGTAATTGATGTTAAATAAAAAAGATAAAATATATCACTAACATATTATACTTTACTCTCTAATAGGTTCACAATCTCTGAAGAATATTGATATAAATGTATACTATGGTCGACCCCTTGACAATCCTGGAGAGATTGACAAATTCCTATTTAGAGGGCCGGATATCGAATGCTACTACATGATGATACGTCGTATGTTGAAGACGTTGAATAATTTGAAGAGGAAAATAATGCACTCATTGAATTTGAACCTTGCTTGTTATGACATCAAGATTATTTATCGTTACCCACAAGAAGTCCTTCATGAACAGATAAATTACGAGTATATGGCAATCAAAGAAGACAAACATGTAAAGATGATGTTTAATAGGATCTAGAAAATGCCCCAAGTAAATGCTGCTGAGTTGTACGTAAGTTCGGAGCCGCTTGTAGAAAATGATACTAATGTGGTGCAACAAACAACTACGGCTTTACAATTTACAGCCCTAGATAATGGATGTACTACAATGGGAGGGTATACAATAAGAGGTTATATGCTCCCATCTCAAGATCATGTTGCCAATACTAGTGAACCCCTCCATCCTCAAGAGACACATTTAGAGGAGGAAGACGAAAACGAAGATCATGCCATGAATGATGGTGAAAATATTGATGATGTGGATGAATACGAAGAAAGGATTGAGCGAGGCGACTTTGAAAGCGATATGGATGACCATGAAGTCGTTCCCAATTTTGAAGAGGAAAATATGGAGTACCATGATGAAGGTGATGCAGACGATGATATTGGCGTCCAACATGATACAAATACGACCACTGCCTATAGACCTTACATGGGGCCTTTTTTTGCTCCAGGCAACACGTCTACTCTTGTTTTGCGTCTACTTAGAGCCAGGTTTGATAGTGGAAATCAATACTGAACCAACCTATGTTTTGTCTCGAACGACTTATGGTGTCTAATCTTTTGTCTTTTTTTTTTTTGAATTTATTTATAACTATTTAGTGCTAATAGTTTCTACTTAACGCATGTATAAATAATTAAGGCTATGATTCTAGGCAAATGAAATCATACTTGTAACATTGCAAAGCTCTTTTCTTAATCATATTCCTGATCTTCTATGTTCTTCCAAATTATGGGTGGAAATTCCCTCCAATTTCTCCTCACTTTTGTTCTTTTCTTGTTGTGCACGAAGCCAACCCTCAGCTGCATAGAGCAGGAGAGACAAGCACTTCTTAAGATTAAGGAGGACCTTATTGATGACTATGGTCATTTTTATTCTTAGAGTGCTGAAGAAGGGTCAAAAGATTGTACGTTGCAAATGGAGAGAGGTCCGCTGTAGCAATAAAACAGGCCACATAATCACGCTCAATCTTAATTTCTCCAACTTGGAACCTTTGAGAGGTAAACTTAGCTAGTCCTTTTCTGATTGACTTGCAATATTTGAATTATCTGGACGTGCAAAAAAATGATTTTAATCAAAGCCAAATCCCAAAGTCCATTTGTTCTCTCTCCAACCTAGTACACCTTGACCTGAACTCTGCTAATTTGGGAGCAAACATTCCTTTTCATCTTGGGAACCTTTCGAGCCTGTAGTATCTTGGTCTTGACTGGAATAATTTTAATAATCCTGAAATCTTAGAGTGGCTCCCTCAACTTTCTTCTTTAAGATACCTTGACATGAGTTCAGTTAACTTGAGTAAAGTTAATAATTGGCTCCAAGTAGTGAATAAGCTACCTTGCTTGACATCCTTGCACTTGGAATCATGTAATCTTCCAAATATTTTCTCTGTTTGGCTTGTTAATTCTTCTACTTCTATTCATTCCCTCGATCTCTCTAATAACAGTCTCACTTCTTCTTCTTCTGTACTACAGTGGTTGTTTAACTTCAACACCAGTGTTGTTAAACTTGATTTACAATTTAATCAATTTCATGGTTTAATTCCAGATGGTTCTAGCAGAATGAAGTCTTTGACACATCTCTTTCTTGATTATAATGAGTTTGAAGGTGGGATACCAAATCAGTGGCCATATACCAAATTTGTCATTGGAGTTCTCCTCTCGCCCCACAATAGACTTGAGTTCCAATAAACTGGAAGATGAAATACCATCATTTTTATTTACAGTGACTCATTTGGATATTTCTAATAATATGTTTTCGGAGCCAGCTTTATTCTTATGTACAACCAATAATAGGAATTTGAGCATTCTAGACCTCTCCAACAATCAATTATTGGGAGAGCTTCCTAACTGCTGGATGCATTTTGAAGGACTTAAAATTCTTAATTTGGCAAACAATCGTTTTCATGGGAAAATCCCAAACTCAATAGGTTCCTTACTTGGGTTTGAAATACTAGATTTAGGCAACAATAGTTTCACTGGGGAACTTCCTTCCTCATTGAAGAATTGTACAAAGTTGAAATTTGTTAATCTTCGAAATAACAAATTGTCGGGACAAATATCTATGTGGTTAGGGAGCAATCATCCTGATTTAGTTGTGCTTTTCCTTCGATCAAATCACTTCTTTGGAAGCATTCCTCCACATCTATGCCATCTAACACATCTTCAACTTTTGGACCTTGCTTTAAACCATATTTTAGGAAGTATACCAAATTGCCTCAACAGTCTTACTGCTTTGACTAGTCCAATTTCAACCATTGGTCATCTTTATAAAGGTCCTATAGACTTTTTCCACTGTGATGACCTTGCATTTTGGTTGTGGAAAGGAAGAGATCTCTCTAGTAATCTTGGACAAATAGAGAGCACAGATCTCTCTAGTAATAAACTTACTGGGCCAATTCTAAGGGAAATTATGGAACTTGTTGGATTGATTTCTTTGAATCTCTCAAGAAACCTTCTAACTAGAATAATCACTACAGAGATTGGCGTGTTACAGTCATTAGAAGTCTTGGATCTATCTGAGAATCAATTATCGGGTGGAATTCCTTCAAGCATCGCTCTTATTAATTCTCTAAATTTCTTGGACTTGTCGAACAATAACCTTTCGGGCATAATTCCAATAGACCCTCAACTCAATACTTTTAATGCCACTGCATATGAAGGTAACCCAAATCTTTGTGGATTTCCACTTCCAAAGAAATGTCCAAGAGAAACAACTCAAAACCCAGCCGTGATAGAGGTGGTGACCAAGCTGACATTCAAGAGACGGAAGATGGGTTTATAACCCCTGGATTTTATGTTAGTGTGGCCCTTGGATTTGTCATCGGTTTTTGGGGAGTTTTTGGCACATTACTACTAAACAGGTCATGGCGAGACTCCTATTTCAATTTCTTGAACAATATCAAAGATAAATTGGATGCGACTGTAGTTGTGAATATGGCTAGATTACGGAGGCAGCATCAAACATAATTGGTAATAATTGTTTCTGTACTTTTATTATCATTGTCATTATCATCAATGTCATTCTAAGTTTTTTTTTTTTTTTTCGTTATTGTTTTTTTCTCGATAACTAAAGTCTAAAGTAGTATTATTATCATCATTATTACTCCCAAATTTATGAACATGTCTCTGTCTCTGTTCTTCATTTAATCAAAATTCTCAGTGAACTATGCTTTACAAAAGCATGTCATAGACCCTCTACTTCCCTTCGGTTATGTAACTATCCTTTTACACAACCATGATTGATCCCAATGAATTACAAGCTTACAACATTTTTTATTTAATCAACAGTTTACATGTTAAATATACTTTCTAGTTTACAAATTCGATAAGTCTCCATCAAGATGCGTTACGTCTTAAGTGTCTTTCTTAGGTAATTACTCAATTATGTTGCATGCATCACTAATTTTGGTTCCAGGATGAACTTGTGTTGGTTATTATTACCATTTTCAACACTCTTAATAACCACAAAGCTTAATTTGATCTATTCATTTCCTTCCGGACTCTTACTGTACAGGGCTTGGAATCATTATTAGAGACACGGGGGCAGGGTTTATTGCTAGCAAGTCTTGAAGAATTCCATTGATTCGTGGTCGAATGGAGTTTTTTAGTTACATTCTGGGTGCTATTTGAAGCTACTAAATTCTTTCAGGAAATTCGTATCTATACACACTTTATCTGAACTATGCAATAAGAATGTCTCCCAACGACCTCATTTGGCCATTTGATAGATGAACTCAAGTTGTTGACAAATTTTTGTACCTGGGCACAGTTCAGTTTTGTTGCTACTAGTGGGAATAGAATGTCTGGTTTATTGGCGTCTCATGCTAGGGCCTATTGTAATGTTGTTATATGGTTTTTAGGATTTGTCCTATTATTTTTCTGCTCCTTTGGCCGACTGAATTTTAAGTTAAATTATGCTTTTACTACTTTATAGTAAATGATTTTTTTTACAACTATGTACAAAAATTCAACAATTTCAATTTATGTATGTACACAGAAGTTTATGAGGGCATTAAAAAAAAAAAAAAAAAAAAAACATGTGTGAGTGCGTGCGTGAACTTATCTGTATGGAGATAGATGGAACATGCTCTGTGAAATCAGTGAGCATCATCAATCAATATTTAATAACCACTTACTGTAGTTTGTAAAAAAAAAAAATTGTTACTTTAACATTTACTC
The DNA here is from genome assembly GCA_014183005.1 of Castanea mollissima. Taxonomy (NCBI): domain Eukaryota; kingdom Viridiplantae; phylum Streptophyta; class Magnoliopsida; order Fagales; family Fagaceae; genus Castanea; species Castanea mollissima. The sequence goes on from JACAVU010000002.1 coordinate 70,554,055, forward strand.
ATCCCAAATGAGACCTTCTCTAGCACCAAGAAACACCTTGATATGCCCTTTGCTTGTGGAATATCTGGCTCTCCCCAAATAACTTAAAGCTAAGACGTACGGTAAAGACGTATATTGTATTTTTCACGTCTACCCTTTTGCTACTAAAGCAAGGCACAAAGGATTAACTGTTTTGCTAATGTTGAATCCATGCTTACTGATTTCTTAAAAGCTAGGAATCTGACACGGGCCCATGGCTATCTAATTTTCTTTCATCACAATTGATAAAGTCATAGTGACACCAATTATAGTCTCGGATGACTTTGAAGTCCATACTCCCTTATTTACGTTGATAATTGGTAGTGACATGAGTTGAACGATGATTTAATTTCTTAAAAATGATCTAATATAGTACCCACTCAATTTAAATTTGAAGTGTGTGTCTATATATATATATATATAGTTAGGTTCAAATTATACTTACTATAGCTCTAAGCTATATTTATATATATATTCAAACTACACCTTTCAACTACTATCGACAATAAAGCAAATTGATATTGAAGCATCCTATGCTTTGACCCCAGTCCTAACCGAAATCTAAATTTTACTACTTTTCTTTCTTCTTTGATTTTTGTATTATAGTTTCTATTTGATGATATTCTAAATACTAAAAGCAGAGCTTTTGGGAACATGAAAACCATACCTTTATGATTTCTCTCATGATGGGTGGAAGTTTCCTCCAACTTTTCCTCGCTTCCGTTCCGAATTTGTTTTGCATATATAAATGATTAAATTCTAAGGAAAAAAGTAAGTCATCCTATTCAAATGCATTTTGGTTATTATCAATCGCAACTTTAAACTTAACCAAAATGCCTAATAAACATGTCATGTAACATGTAAGAGGAAACTGTTAATTAGAATAAAAAAATTCTTATGAAATGGTTTTATTAAACTCTCCACACATTTTGTGAGAGGATAGTCTTATGAGATATAATCAAGTCATCTATCATGACGGTATTTATAAATATAATTATTTAAAAAGAGAAAAAGTGTGCGTGTGCCCCTTTTGAGAGTTTAAAGTTAGCACTTAAAAACTTAATCGCCAGCACCTATAAAATAATTACCTTAAAACTCTCTCTGACGTATTGAGATTAAGTATATGAGACAATATGACCTAAAAGAAACCAAATTAATTAGTTTGAAAAATATTATGGGTCCTGCTTACCCTAAAGGCACGAATTAAAGATTAATAGAAGTACAATTATAAGTTGTAATGCATACATTTCAAAGCATGCATTTCAAAGTATAAAATATACTATTCAGCATAAAATTAAAGATGTAGAAGTGCAAAGAATTAAAATTTTGTGCAAGTTCAGGTTTGGATAAATCTATTTTTCAGAAACCTATACCCATATTTTTTTTTATCTCTCAGGTTCGAGCAAGTTATTGACTCTAAATCCAATTTTTCAAAGTCAATCAGCATTTTATATCCAATCCCTTTACACAAAATGAAGGAGGCAAGGGCCACATATATAGTCCCTTGCGTCCAACAACCAACCTAAAATGGGCTATGGTTTCAATTCCACCAATGCCTATTACACACTCCGCATGTTACCCACACCTTACACACAACTTGGTTGTGTTCCACGAGTCATTTTTGCACAGGAATTGATTTCCAGCTTCCAAGTGTGTGTGTGTGGATGTGTAATAGGCATGTCAAAGAGACATTTCTCATGGTATAAACTAGAACTGTCCCAAATTAAACAGCACCACTCGTTACTGTCTCTCTTCCCTTCTTTCTTGCGCCAAAAAAAAAAATGTATATATAAAAAGAATAAAATGAATTAAAGCACAGTGACTATGGGGCCTTTTCTGGCTCCGCGAAACACGTCAACTGTTGTTTTGCGTCTTCTTAGGGCGCTAGGTTTGATTGGGGAAATCAAAACCCAATCCTCATGTCGACAATTGAGTTGAAAAGTACGTCAGTTGGCTAAAATTTAGGGCCAGTTTGGGAAGAGACTTTTAGTAATAATGTTTGTATTTTTTTTTTAATAAAGTATTTTTTTAAAATGCGTATGGGTAAAAAAAATGTGTAAAAATACGTGTAATATTGTTTAAAGATTAAAAACTATTGTTTAAACAACAGTAACAAACAAACCCTTAGTCTCTATCTTAGGTTCTTTTACCAAGCATTTCTTGGACAATAAAACTTTTTGGTCCACTTTTTTACATTTACTCTTTTATATCGGTTTTTACTTTTAAGATTGCGTTTGGTATTATCTTAAAAAATTAATTTTTTTATTATTATTCATGAGTCTCATTACACTTTTTGATATTATTCGTGGGTCTCGTTGTACTATTTTAGCTACTTTTTAGGTTTATTTACAATACCTTTGGTAAACGTTTTCAGTTTCGACTAAATAAACTGTTCTGAAATAGACTATAAATATGCAAATGTTTAATTGTGGATATTTGTATAAAATAGTTTATGTAAACAAGTACGGGAGGAAATTTTCTCATATTTTTTAGACTTGAATTCTCATGAATTAATAAAACTAGTAAGTTGTCCGTGCGATGCACAGATAATTTTATGATATTTTATGTAAAACACTTTTGAATAATGTTGTACATAAATTATAAATAAAAAGTAAACTAAATTAGAGTAAAAAAACATATACATTTTGAGATATTAAAAATTGGTTTAGTAGCTTCATTTCATATTTGTAGCCTTCTTAAGGTAAGATTTTTTTTTTTTTTTTAAATCATGAAACCAAAAAAAAAATGCAAAAGAGTAATGAGACCATGAAATAAACTAATTTGTGTTGTATTTACATATTTCATACTATGAAATAAAAGTATACCCAACTCTCTGACTATCTTTCACTCATCGATAGTGCAACATTAAAACATGGTGTGAGCAAGTGTGTATGCATGTGTTTTATAGATGATTTAAAATTAAACCATGGTAAAATATGACTTTACATTGCGCACCTAATATTCTCTCTACTTATATACCCAAAACAAAAACTAACTAACCAAATTACTTAACCTAAATCATATTTAAGCCCCTAATTTAAAAAGAAAAAAAGATTGCTCGTAGGGGTTTCGGTGTCTTGATGGTGGTGGGAGGTCAGTATAACGGAGGTAGTGACCCCTCAGATTTCTCTCTCTCTCTCTTTCAAATGTTTTGTTAGTCTCAGGTCTTTTAATTTGGTAATATATAGTGAAATAGTGCATTTTATTTAACAATTCACAATATTTTTGTGTCTCTTTGTCTCTCTTTAGAGTCTTATCTCATTAGCTATTACTATTAGCCCGCCCTTATTTATTTATTTATTGTTTTTGAAACACTAAAACAGTGGGTATGCTAAAAGACATGAAGAATAGTGAAAGATGTGGTATAAGCTTAGGCAATTAATGAGATATGAATGAGATAACAGTAAAATTAGATAGTGTGAACTTTTGGGTAACAATAAAAAATAATAATAAAAGAGGTAAAAAAAAGGCTAAATGCAAAATTAGAGTGCCACTTGGCAGGACCTCATACATTCTTGCATGAGGTCTCTGAGAGAAAGACATTTTATAACAACTTTTATTCTACAATATTCTTCCAATTTTTTTTTTTACTCATTCCTTGAATCGAATAATTATAATGGTTATTTGTGCGCAATTTATAACTGTTGTTTCACTACATATTTATAGTCTTCTCAAGGTGAGATTAATTTTTCACCCTAAAAAAAAGGTAAGATTAAGTTTTTTTTAAATTATGAAACAAAAAATAAATGCAAAAGACTAACAGGACTATGAAAATCAAATAATTTGTGTTGTGTTCACATATTTAATACTATGAAATAAAAGTATGTTCAACTCTCTCACTGTCTTCCACTCATTGATAGTGAAACATTAAAACATTGTGTGGACAAGTGTGTATGCACGTGTCTTATAGATGATTTTAAAACATCGTAAAATATGGCTTTATATTGCGTACTAAATATTCTCTCTACTTATATACCCAAAACAAAAACTATCCAATTAAATTATCCAAACCTAAATCATATTTAATCTCCTAATTTAAAAAGAAAGAAAAAATACCTGTAGAGGTTTAAGGTCTTGATGGTGGTGAGAGGCCAATATGACGAAGGCGACGTCCTCTCAGATTTGTCTTTCTCTCTCTTTCAAATGTTTTGTCAATCTCAGATCTTTTATAGTGAAACAATGCGTTTTGATTTTATAGAGAAACAATGCATTTTATTTAACAATCTACAACATTTTTATGTCTCTCTCCAGGGCCTTATCTGGTTAGTTATTACTAATAGTCTTTAATTATTACTTTTTTTTACTTTTTTTTAAATATTAAAATGGTGGAGATGCTAAAAGACATAAGAAAGAGAGAAATGTGTGATGTAAGCTTAGACAATTAATGAGAGACTAATGAGATAACAGTAAAATAAGTTAACGTAAACTTTGGGTAATAGTAAAAAAAAAACTTAATGAAAGAGGTAAAAAAAATACTAAATGCAAAATTAGAGCGTTACTTGGCAAGACCTCACGCACTCCCATTATATATTCATGATTATTCCTTTATAATTTCTAATCACTAATCAACATGAGTCTCAAAAAACTTTGTGATAGGACTTTATCATACGTACAAAATAAGAATAGATTTTTTCATCTTTACTTTTAAAAAAAAAAAAAGATATTGCTATTGTGTTCATCCTTATAAGAATTTAAGCATAGATTGAATTTTCATTATTTTTGACAATTTTTCTTTGTTTTCTTTATAATTTATATATTGTGTTAATTTTAATGAATTTTTAAAGCTTTAAGAGGATGGACTTTAGATAAGATGTTCAACTTTTATATGTCAAGCATCGATTATAAGTCTTGTACATGGAACAAATAAAGATAAGAAATGAAGAATATGGTCCATTTTGGTTAGCTTTAGCTTGATTTCCCTAAATATCAATTTTCTCTCTTGCCAAAAGTCCGACTTATTTTAGGTGGAAGTTTCCTTGACTATTACTTGTATACAAAATTTAAAAACATTAAATTGGAATAGGTCCCTTACTAACCTAACCAATTGGAATTGGATGAAATTTCTTCCCATTCACACTAAACGTTGTGTACACTCCAAATTTTTTCTGCATCTCATAATGATACGTTGTTGATAGGTATCATCTAAGTCAAACATGATTGAGAGTTGTAATTGAGACTAAGGCCCAGAAGCTTTACTATTCAATACTTTGCGAGAAAAATTAAACACTCATTTGATGTAACAGGAGACTATAAAATTTGACATTGTATACACTGGGGTTTGTTCTTGATGTTGTGAAATTGCTGTACGTACTAAAAACTTTAGTTTGATTAGTTGGCAATTCATGTTCTTTAATCATGAAAAGTCTACAATGGAAAACTTTTGTGTTCCTACAACAAATGTTTTGGAGAGAAAATTATTAGCCCCCTCATCCCATTGGGACCCTTCTATTTATACAAAGGAAAAATGGTCCAATATTCCTAAGTGTGAGTTAGTTACATGGAATTTTTGTGCAAATGTGTCTAGATTTCTTTTAAAAATTTAGTTATAATTTTAAACGCTAATTTGGCAATTTTTATATGATTTCATATGTTTATAAATAATCTAAATATTATTTCAGTTTGTGCAAATTATAGAACATAAAATCGGTAATTTAGCAACATAGGCATATGAGAAAGCATGTAGTGGTTTAGGAAGAGTTTGCATTTAGTTATAAGGGAAGAGGAGTAGGCATAAACATAAGAAAACCTTAGGACGGAGAAATAAGGAAAACAAAGAGTTTTTGATGATTAATATCCCTCTATCTTATCCATTAGTCTTATTTATTACTAATTAAAATCTGTTGAGTTAGTAAATAACTGATGTGGCATCTAATAAGTGTATTAAATGAAAAATGAAGTATTTTATTTCAAAAACAAATTTAATTATCTTTTCAAATAGAGTGCCGCTTGGATATATATTTACTCATTTCTTGAACTGAATAATTATAATGATTATGTGTGTACAATTTATAAGTGTTGTTTTACTACATATTTATAACCTTCTCAAGATAAGATTAATTTTTCACCCTAAAAAAAAGGTAAGATTAAGTTTTTTTAAAATCATGAAACAAAAAATAAATACAAAAGAGTAACAGGACCGTGAAAATTAAATAATTTGTGTTGTGTTCACATATTTAATACTATGAAATAAAAGTGTGTCCAACTCTCTTACTGTTTTCCACTCATTGATAGTGAAACATTAAAGCATGGTGTGGGCAACTGTGTATGCACGTGTCTTATAGATAATTTCAAACCATGGTAGAATATGGTTTTACATTGCGTACCAAATATTCTTTCTACTTATATACCCAAAACAAAAACTATCCAACCAAATTACCCAAACCTATATCATATTTAATCTCCTAATTTAAAAAGAAAAAAAATACTCGTAGAGGTTTAAGGTCTTGATGGTGGTGGGAGGTCAATATGACTGAGGCAACGTCCCCTCAGATTTCTCTTTTTCTCTCTTTTAAATGTTTTGTCAGTCTCATATCTTTTATAGTGAAACAATGCGTTTTATTTAACAATCCACAACATTTTTATGTCTCTCTATCTCTCTCCAAGGTCTTATCTGGTAAGTTATTACTATTATTCCTTAACTATTATTTTTTTACTTTTTTTAAAATATTAAAACGGTAGGGATGCTAAAAGACATGAGAAAGAGAGAAATGTATGATGTAAGCTTAGGCAATTAATGAAGGACTAATGAGATAACAATAAAATAAGTTAATGTAAACTTTTGGGTAATAGTAAAAAACACTTAATGAAAAAGGTAAAAAAAAATATACTAAATGCAAAATTAGAACGTTACTTAGTAAGACTTCACGCACTCCCATATGAGATCTCTACTTTTATATATATATATTCATGATTATTCCTTTATAATTTCTAATCACTAATCAACATGAATCTCAAAAAACTTTGTGATAGGACTTTATCATACGTACAAAATAAGTATAGATTTTTTTTATCTTTATTTTTAAAAAAATATATTGCTATTGTGTTGATCCTTATAAGAATTTAAGCATAGATTAAATTTTCATTATTTTTGACAATTTTTCTTTGATTCCTTTATAATTTATATATTTTGTTAGTTTAAATGAATTTTTTCTCAAACTTTCAGAGGATGGATTTTAGATAAAATGTTCAACTTTTATACGCCAAGCAGTGAGTATAAGTCTTGTACATGGAACAAATTGAGATAAAAAATTAAGAATATGATCCATTTTGGTCGGCCTTAGCTTGATTTGTCTAAACATCAATTTTCTCTCTTGCCAAAAGTTCGACTTATTTTAGGTGGAAGTTTCCTTGATTATTACTTGTATACAAAATTCCAAAAACATTAAATTGGAATAGGTCCCTTACTAACCTAACTAATTGAAATTTGATGAAATTTCTTCCAATTTACACTAAACGTTGTGTACACTCCAAATTTTTTCTGCATTTCATAATGATACGTTGTTGATAGGTATCATCCAAGTCCAACATGATTGACAGTTGTAATTGAGACTAAGACCTAGAAGCTTTACTATTCAATACTTTGCGAAAAAATAAACACTCATTTGATGTAATAGGAGACTATGAAATTTGACATTGTATACACTGGGATTTGTTATTGATGTTGTGAAATTGATGTAAGTACTAAAAACTCTAGTTTGATTAGTTGGCAATTCATGTTCTTTAATCGTGAAAAGTCTACAATGAAAAACTTTTGTATTCCTACAACAAATGTTTTGGAGAGAAAATTGTTAGCCCCTCATCCCGTTGGGACCCTTCTATTTATACAAAGGAAAAATGGTCCAATATTCCTAAGTATGACTTAATTACATGGAATTTTTGTGCAAATGTGCCTGAATTTCTTTTTAAAATTTAGTTATAATTTTAAACTCTAATTTGGCGATTTTTATATGATTTCATGTGTTTTTAAATAATTTAAATGTTATTTTAGTTTGTGCAAATTATAGAACATAGAATCAGTAATTTAGCAACATAGACATAGGAGAAGACATGTAGTAATTTAGGAAGAGTAGACATTTAGTTATAAGGGAAAAGGAGTAGGCATAAACATAAGAAAACCTTAGAATGGAGGAATAAGAAAAATAAAGAGTTTTTGATGATTAACACCTCCTATCTTATCCATTAGTCTTATTTATTACTAATTAAAATCTGTTGAGTTATTAAATAATTAATGTGGCATCTAATAAGTGTAATAAATTAGAAATGATGTATTTTTTTTCAAAAAAACAAATAATTATCTTTTCAAAGAGAGTTTTACTTAGAAAAATTTTCTCTCTTATGTGAGGTCTCTGCTTTTATATATATATATATATATATATATATATATATATTTTATTTTTTTTTTTGATGATAATAAAACTTTTTTTTGACAATAAAGTTCTCTCTGCACAAACTTTAATTTAAATTTCAGTTTGAACTGTGTTCAATGTAAAGTCAAGTCTCTGGCAAAGGACTTGGAAAGCTTATGCAGCTGAAAAAGTTGGCAATAATTACGATCGCTTGCAGTAAAGAGAACAAAACCCCTTTTTTTTTTTTTTTTTTTTGTAAGAGTGAGAACAAAACCATTTGACACGGACAACTCTAGGCGGTTTGTTATTGACGTTTAGTTAGCCGTTTTTAGTATTTAAATAATATTATATATATATATTTTTTATATATATTTTTTAAAAGTATAAATAATGTTATTAAAATTTTTTTATCAAACAGTTCTTAATTATTGTGGGACTATTTGGTATGCATGCTAAAATAAAAAGATTTAGTGTTTAAATACTAAAAACTATAGTAAAATAAAAAATTATCATCACGATGAAATTATTTGTCAAGCATGTTAGAGAATCTATCTATATCATTTTGATTGTTAGTTAGAATTGAGTTTAGTTTATGTCTTTGGAGAAAAGAATTAGAGTTTTCACAATCAAAAAAAAAAAATTCCAATAAAAATTAAGTTCAGTTTTAACGACTTTTATATAGAAAATAGAAAAAATGATTGTTTTTTTAATAAAAATTTTTCTAAATAAATTTTTAACAAATGGCCGTAGTTAATATTTTCCCCCAAAAAAAAAAAACTTTAATTAGATAACAATAGTGAGTCAATTGAAGATCACATTGCCACAAAATGTGAAATCTGCTGCATTGGGCAGGTGAGGTGCTGTCAGGCTTTAAGAGGAGACGTTTGTGTTACACACTCCGCATGTTACGCAAACCTTTCACACAACTTGGTTGTGTTACACGAGTCATTTTTGCACAGAAATTGATTTCCAACTTCTAAGTGTGTGTGTTTGGATGTGTAATAGGCATGTCAAAGAGACATTTCTCATGGTATAAACTAGAACTGTCCCACATTAAACAGCACCGCTCATTACTGTCTCTCTCTTCCCTTCTTTCTTTCACCAAAACAAAAATGTATATATAAAAAGAATAAAATGAAGTAAAGCACAGTGACTATGGGGCCTTTTCTGGTTCCGCGCAACACGTTAGCTGTTGTTTTGCGTCTTCTTAGGGCGTTAGGTTTGATTGGGGAAATCAAAACCCAATCCTCAGGTTGACAATTGAGTTGAAAAGCATGTTAGTTTGGTAAAATTTAAGACTCTTCTGGTAAGAAATTTTTAGTAATGTTATTTTTATTTTTTAAAAATACGTATGGGTAAAAAAGTATATGAAAATACATGTAATGTTGTTTAAACACTAAAAACTATTGTTTAAACAACACTAACAAACGGGCCCTTAGTCTTTGTCTTAAGTTCTTTTACCTAGCATTTGTTGGACAATAAAACTTTCAGGTCCACTTTTTTACATTTATGGCATGTTTGGAAGTTTAGAGAGGGAGGAGAGTAGAGGGAAATGGTTATCCTCCACCTTGTTTAGATGTTTTTAAAATTAGTAAGGGGGAATGAAGTAATTAGCCATTTCTTTTATTTGGATGTTTTAAAAATTATAATGGCAATGAGAGGAAATGATTTAAATAGATAAATTTACTCCTATTTGAAAATAGACTTGCAACATTGGTCTATGATTAATTTGTTAGACTAAATAATTATTTAATCAACATTCTCATTCCATCAAATACCACTAATAAAAGTACAAAACTACTATTAACTATTATAAAATACTTTTTATTACCTCAAACAAAATTATAATAAAAATAAAAATAAATTCATTTTTCTTTAACAAAGGCTTCTTTTCCTGTTTAGTGTCAACGCATTCCCGAGAAACAAACACCAATAAATAATCCATCAAAACTGAAATTCTCCTTCCTCAACCACCATTTTCCCACCTGAATTGAAACCCATAATTATTCACTAATCACACACGACGATGCCTCCACCGCCACTGAAGGCTGTGACACTGACCCATGTGCGTTACCCGAGAGGAGATTAGCTAGGTCACTTCCTAGCCTAGGTTTCCCTGGTCCTTTCCAATCAAGCCTTTCATCGAATACCTTGCTGCTGAGGTTACCCTTTGATTTTTTTTTTTTTTTTTTTAGGTTTGATTTCGTGGGGGTGTTTGGATGCCGAGAATATTTGGGAAACTAGTTGTGACTGATTTTGTGTTTTGTGATTGTTGCTCTGTTAGTTTATGGATTTGGCTATTGGATCTTTGGATCTATGCAATTAGAGACTTTGTGTCGTATTCGGTTTTGGGTTTCTCTTTTCTGTTTGGTTGCTGAGAAAATATTGGATAGAAAGTGTAAAGATACTAAATTTAGTAGAAATTGTGTTTGGTTTGTAAGAAAGCACTGGGAAGATTTGTCATTTATAGTGTTAAATTTTCTAATGAAACAAACAAAGATTATTTATATAATCAGTTTGTAATTTTGTTAATTTAGAAAGGGTAAATTGGAGAATTCATTTTGTCAATAATTTATCTACTTTACTCTCCCTCCAAATCTCTCCAATTTGGGGAATTAAAAATGAGGGGTTAGATGTAGTTGAAAACCCTCCCACTCCTTTTTTAAAAAAACTTCTAAATAAGATAATTGAATTACTTTCCCTCCCTTTATTCTACTCCCCCTCATTTTTTTAACTTCCAAATAGGCCATTACTCGTTTATATTCATTTTAACTTTTAAGGTTGCGTTTGGTATTAGCTTAAAAAATAGGTTTTTTTTTACTATTAGCTTATTTTTGCTACTATACATAGGTCTCATTGCACTTTTTGATAGTATTCGTGAGTCTCACTGTATTATTTCAGTAATTTTTTTAGTTTTATCTACAGTATCTTTAGTAAAACATTTTCACTTTCAGCTAAATAAGCGGTTTCAAAAGGATTATAAAAATGCAAATGTTTTAATTGAGGATATTTGTATATATAAAATAGTTTATGTAAACAAGTATGGGAGGAAATTTTCTCATACTTTTTAGACTGGAATTTTCATGATGTAATAAAAAGATGATAAAACTTTTTTTGTCAATAAAGCTTTTTTTGAAAGTTTGTCAATAAAGTTCTTTCTGCGCAAACTTTAATTTTAATTTCAGTTTGAACCGTGTTCAATACTTCAATGTAAAGTCAAGTCTCTGGCAGAGGACTTGGAAAGTTTATGCAACTGAAAAAGTTGGCAACAATTACAATCGCTTGCAGTAAAGAGAATAAAACCTTTTCTTTTCTTTTTTTTATATTTAAGAGTGAGAACAAAACCATTTGACACGGACAACTCTAGCTGTTTGGTATGTATGCTAAAATAATTTTTTTTGGTATTTAAAACTAAAAATTATAGCCCCAAAAAGAATATTATCACATGAAATTATTTGTCAAGCATGTTAGAGAATCTATCTATATCATTTTGACTGTTAGTTAGAATTGAGTTTAGTTTATGTCTTTGGGGAAAAGAATTAGAGTTTTCACAACCAAAAAAAAAAAAAATTTCCAATAAAAATTAAGTTCAGTTTTAACGACTTTTATAGAAAATAGAAAAAATGATTGTTTTTTTATTAATCATTTCCATGTTCTGATCAGCTCTGATGTGGCGCTTTTTCACGTAGATTTGAAGAGAGAGCTGTTGGATTTTTTGGTGTAAGAAACGACAGACCCCAAAAAAATAGGTAATGTGAACTAAAGAGCAGCTGGCCTAACCACGTGGATTAAACTGGACTAACCATTGCAAATCGAGTCTCTAAGACTCGATTTTACTTTTTAAAAACTGAGTCTTTCAAACTCAATATCTAGCTGGAGTTCACGTGGATGCAACTGACAACATAAATAGAGTATTTAATTGTTCACATGTAAATCGACTCTTAGAAACTCGATTTTCAGGTGGCCGTCACGTGAAAAAGCGTCACATCAGATCTGATCAGAACATGGAAATTGTGTCTCTAAGACTCGATTTATAGGTACAAAATCGACTCTCTAAGAGTCGAGATGTTAATATTATATTAACTTTCGAAGCAATACCTACTAACTATATTGTTCAGTAATTATGGCTAATTGCCCATTTTCGCCCCTATTTTATTGGTTAGTTTGAGTAATGTTGTTGGGATGTTTTTGATATATGTGTGGAAAAAAAAATGTGTTGAAATGTGTGTAAGATTGTTTAAAATGTGAAAATGTTGGTTATAACTAATCAACCAAACATGCCTTCAATTTTTGTAAACTCAAATTTCAAAAAAGTGATACATTGTTAAATATTTCTCAAACAATAGTAAAACACTAATAATTTCAAAAAATAGTAATATTTGTCTATTTGTGTCTATCTATCAATCTTTAGTCTAGATTAGAGGTTTGAGACTTTCAGCAAGCATTAATTAACTGGTAGACTTATTGTCTGGCTGGCCGGGTTCCTATTGTTGCATTAATTGCTTATTAAAGAGAAATTAAGGGCTGTTTGGAATAGGAGTTTAAGGATATGTTTTCAGTTTTTAAACAACATTACATATATTTTTATACATTTTTTCACCTATGCGTATTTTCAAAAAATATAAACAATATTAATAAAACAACGTTACCAAACAACCTCTAAATTTCCAACCCTCATCTTCTTTGTGCCAATGCTTCCAACCTAGCACATGGTATATAAAGATAGGGTTGTAAAAGCAAATGAAATCATGCGTACATGTTAAATTGCACCTTTTATGTGTTGATACTCTATTATCTTAATCACATTCTTGACCTTCTACGTACATCCCACTCATGGGTGGAAGTTCCCTCCAACTTCTCCTCACTTTTTTTCTCTTTTTGTTGTGCATGAAACCAGCCCTTGGAAATTATTGGGGTGTGGGAAATGCTAACCTCAACTGCAAAGAGCGCGAGAGACAAACACTTATCAAGATTAAAGAAGACCTCATTGATGATCATGACCATCTTTCTTCCTGGAGCACTGAAGTGGGGAGAGAAGATTGTTGCAAATGGAGAGGGGTTCACTGTAACAACCATGCAGGCCACGTAACCCAGCTCAATCTTAGTATCTCGGATGTGGAACCTTTGAGAGGTAAACTAAGTCCTTTCTTGAGTGAGTTGCAATATTTGACTTCTTTGGATGTGAGTTACAATGATTTTAATCATACCCAAATCCCAAAATCCATTGCTTCTCTCTCAAACTTAAGACACCTTGACTTTTCTCGTGCTAATTTCGGAAGAAATATTCCTTTTCAGCTTGGGAACCTTTCTAGCTTGCAATATCTTGATCTTGGCTGGAATAATTTTAATGAGCCTGAAAACTTGGAGTGGCTCCGTCCACTTTCTTCTTTAAGTGTCCTTTGCATGACTTCCGTTAACTTGAGCAAAGTTAATAATTGGCTCCACGTAGTGAATCAATTACCTTATTTGACAGTCCTAGTCTTGCGTACCTGTAGTCTTCCGAATATTTTTTCCATTCCCCATGTTAATTCTTCCAATTCTCTTGATGTCCTCAATCTTTCAGATAACAATCTCACTTCTTCTTCTTCAGTACTTGAGTGGTTGTTCAACTCCAACACTAGTGTTGTAGGACTTGGTCTTTCTCATAACCAATTTCAAGGTTTAATTCCTGATGCTTTTAGCAAAATACACTCTCTTGAACTTCTCATTCTCAATGATAATGAGTTTGAAGGTGGGATACCAAAAAGCTTCAGTGGAATGTGTAATTTAAAAATATTGTCTCTATCAAATAACAATCTTAGTGAACTACTTCTAGGAATTGTTCATAACTTGACTGGGTCTGCAAACCACTCAATAGAGGAATTGTATTTACATAACAATCACATTATGGGATCATTTCCTGATCTCACAGCATTTTCATCATTGAGGGTATTATTTCTTTCTGCCAATCGATTAAGTGGGACAATACCTGAAAGTTTGGGAAAACAATCCAATCTAGAGAGATTATATGTTGGTGGTAATCCATTTGAAGGTGTTATTTCTGAAGCTCATTTCTCAAAACTCACAAAATTGAAGGTGTTTCACATATATAATAACTCTTTGGTTTTCAACTTCAGCTCGAATTGGGTTCCACCTTTTCAATTAGAGCAATTATATTTTGTGTCTTGTCAACTAGGCTTTGGATTACCAAAATGGCTTCAAACTCAAAAAAGTTACTATTGGCTTGATCTCTCTAATTCTACGATTTTGGATACTCTTTCCAATTCATATTGGATCTTCCCAAATCAAAAATTCTATATGAATTTGTCTGACAACCAAATTAGTGGCCATATTCCAAATTTGTCATTGGAGTCATCCTTCGGCTCTATCATTGACTTGAGTTCAAATGAACTTGAAGGCGAAATACCATCATTCGTATTTAGAGGTGTACATTTGGATCTTTCCAAAAATATGCTTTCAAAGCTAGCCTTCTCCTTATGTGCTGCCAATAATAATAGTTTAAGATTTCTAAATCTTTCCAATAACCGATTATCTGGAGAGCTTCCTGATTGTTGGATGCATTTTGAAGGACTTAAAATTCTTAAGCTTGAAAACAATAATTTTCATGGGAAAATCCCAAGCTCAGTGGGCTCTTTAATTGAGATTGAAACACTGGATTTAGGCAATAATAATTTTAGTGGGGAACTGCCTTCATTCCTGAAAAATTGCTCAAAGTTGATATTTCTTAATCTTCGAAATAATAGCTTCTCAGGATTGATACCAATGTGGTTAGGGAGGAGCCATCCAAATTTAGTTGATCTTATCCTTAGATCCAATCACTTCTATGGAAGAATGCCTCCACATCTATGTCATCTAACATATCTTCAAATTTTGGACCTTGCTTTGAACAAAATCACAGGAAGTATACCAAAATGTCTCAACAATCTTATTTCCTTGATGGATAAAAAGAATCCAAGTGTAGCCATTAGCCATTCATATGAAGTACTCTCTTTAAGCTATGTTGACCACACAATTTGGATGTGGAAAGGACGAGAGTACGAGTATAGAAATAATCATGTACTGGTTAAGAGCATAGATCTCTCGAGCAATAAATTAAATGGGGTAATTCCAAAAGAAATTGGGGTGCTTGATGGATTGATTTCTTTGAATCTCTCAAATAACTTGTTGACTGGAAAAATTACTTCAGATATTGGTCTGTTATACTCATTAGAAGTCTTGGATTTATCTGACAACAAGCTGTGTGGTGAAATTCCTTCAACCCTTGCTCTTATTGATCGTCTGAATTTCTTGAACTTGAGAAACAATAATTTGTCAGGCAGAATCCCAATAGGCCCTCAATTCAATACCTTTATTGCCTCTGCATATGAGGGGAACCCAAATCTTTGTGGATTCCCACTTCCGAAGAATTGTTTGGGTGAAGAAACACCTCAAAATCCAACCGTGAATAGAAGCAATGGAGATATTAGCATGCAAGGTGAGGAAGATGGGTTTATAACCCTAGGGTTTTATGTTAGTGCAACCATTGGATTTGTCGCCAGTTTTTGGGGAGTTTGTGGCACATTACTACTAAACTGGTCATGGCAATTATCCAATTTCAAGTTCTTGAACAATATCAGAGATTAGCTATACGTGATTGGAGGAGTGACTATGGCTAGATTGCAAAGGCAACTTCAAAGCTAATTGGTAATAATATTTTCTCTATTTTTGGCGGTCATTGTTTGGGCCCATTTCTACTTTCCATAGTTTGTCAAAAAAAATTTCTAGTTTCCATATCTTTGAAGGCTACCATTGAATTCTACATAAAATTAGTGAAGTAAGCAAATACAAGAATAAAAGGAAAAAAAAATTTACTTACTACTAGTATATTGTGATAAGGAGGGGATTTTGTTTTGGGTCACTAAAGCTTTTTTTTTTTTTGTTAAAGTAGATAGCAACATTCACTAACAAGAAAATAAATACATCTTCAGCTAATGAAAACTCAATCATATATGAATGTTAGTTGTTTTGTTGTTGTTAGTATGTTATCGTTTATTTTAGACCCCCGCCCAAAAAAATACATCATACGGTAGTTTTGCCCCTGATTTTAATGGGGAAATACAAAAACCATAACCTTCTATATATATAGCACAAAATTCTTTACTTTAAAAAATATAAATTAATTTTTTTTAACAAAAGAAGACAATTTTATGATCTAAAAGAAATACTTTGGGAAATTTACAAATAATTATTATACAATATGCTCCAACTTTTTTTCATTCGATAAAGAAAAGTCAAAGTTAATGAAAGCTGTGTGCCTTTTACCATTTGAAAAACCATAGAAGACAACTTATAAGAAAAAATGATTATCTACTCAAAGCATTCAATATATGTTCCAAAGAGTATCTTATGAGAAAAACTATAAATGAAAAAATCCTCTCCCAAAATTATTAAATTATATATATAAAAAAATCACAACAGATCACCCTAAGTTCCTAACCATTGTAGCAAAAGTTATGAAAGTGTTTGTGTCATAAGACTTATTGTTTCATAAAAGATCATGCTTGCTCAAAAAGAAAAAAAATAAAAAATAAAATAAAAGATCGTGCTAGCGCAACAAATATTGCCATTCTTTTATATTTTATAGAATTTTATTCTTTCAATATTGACTATTCATTAAGCAAGAAGGTTATTTTTTTCTATTTTTTATTTGTTTAAAATAAGTTCTACACTAAATTTATCATTCATTCCAATATTTTAAAAAAGTATTATCCTTCCTCAAACATATTATTTTCTTTAGTTTATTTTTATTTATTTTTGTTTTTGTTTTAATTTCTGTCCGGTTTGATATCGCCATCTTAATCATTTTGTTTTCACACCAGGTGTTACTGTGTAAGCCTCAAACTCAGAATAAATTTCTCTGGGAGATATATCATACATGTAATGGATGGGTGTTTGTGTACAGTGTGTCGGTATGTGAGTAAGATTTGGTGTGTTTTTCAAAACATTTACAGTGTAATTAGGTTTGTGCTTCAATAATTAAGATATGTTGAGGTTGATAATTTGATATGTATTTTAATCTCAACCAGCAAAGTGGCTGTAGGATGTAGACTTGTTTACCCTAAAATAATTAGTTTTTCATGTGCTATGATAATTGATGAAGTGGTAACATTATTTTTCTTTAAATTGCTTACAAATTACATTAATTAATGATTGACAATTTTATTTTTTATACCATTTTTTCCCAATTAATAGTTCTGAGAAATAAAGATAAATGAAAGATATTCTGTCAAATTAAAATTATGTGAACTCCCAAAACCTCTCGATGGTGTTCATAAAAGATAAAACAAAGCAGTTAGCATTGGTGTGGTTACTATGGACTTCAATCTGGGTTTTTAATATTGGGCTTAATGTAAAGTGAGTTTAGGTTTGGGTATTTTAATTTTTAAGTGGGTTTGAACTTTGGGTTTCTACTAGCTAGGCTTGGACTTGGAGCTTACTTGGGCTTTTAATTGGTATTGGGTTATTGTATATGATGTTAGAAATGAGGGTTTTTTTTTTTTTTTTTTTGGTTAAAATTTTTTTTGATAGAAAGTTTTGTGGCTACCATGTTTGGGTGAGTAGAAATTTGACATAGTTTATGTAGATTGTAGAGTGTCCAATGCCCTTTTCTCTCTATTTAAACTAGAGGCCGTGGATTCTCTTGTGGCTTTTAGATAATTTATAGAATTAAATGATGATTTTAATCTTAGATAAGGCTTGAAATAAAAATCCCTAAACAAAAATTAGGAGAAAACTGTGACAATTGTGTGATTCAAAATTTGACTCTTTTTTCTTTTTTTCTTCTTCTTTATATACAAATTACTTATGGTTATGATTATCAAAAAATGACATTCATTTCTTGATAATTGTTATTTATTATCATGTCAAAATATTAATATATATTTTTGTGTAGATATTGTCCAAACTTGTCTCAAATATCTTAGATAAAGACAAAATACTTTACCAATTTCTTCTTTTTATACACTTCTCATCCACAAAAAAATTATAAAATAATGAACCACTACACATGTATATTACTCTGGTAAAGGACACGACAAAAAAAAAACTTTTTTTTTTTGGGAAAAGGGAAAGGATAGCTATGTGTGCGTTTGAGAAGTAATAAAAATTATAAATTATTTCACGATTCAGTTTATTTTTACTACTATTTATAAGTTTCACTGCACTTTTTAGTACTATTCATGAGTTTTACTGTACTATTTCAATTAATTTTTATCTTTATTTATAATATTTTTAATAATAAATTTTTAATTTTTATAAAATAAGTGATATCCAAATAAACTCTATGTATAAAAAGTTTTACACATAATTAAAATCTCTCAATATATAATAAATTAATAATATTGTTTTTAAAATTTATTACCTTTATAATATTTTTATAATACTTTTAAAGTAAATAATTGATGATAAATTTATAATTTAAATAAATTTTTTCCTTTTAGGATTTAGGATTTGTTATAACATTTTTTATATAGTTTTGCGTGCAAACTGTTGAAGTGGAAGAAGCGAGGGAAAACAAGCTGTCCTGTCTGGTGTCCACTCTGCAGTCTCCATTGTCAAACTCTTCTCTCTCTCTCTCAAAGATATCTCATTTGATCCACTGAAACGCTAAAGCAAACTCAAAGCAACTGTGGAATGTGGAAGCTCAAGACCGGTGCAGAGACAGTGAGAGAAGAACGTAACAATGGTGATGAAAGTGGTGGCAGTACCGGCAGTGAAACGTGGCTGAGAACTTTGAACAGTCACTTGGGACGTCAAGAAACGCCAGAACTAGGCACCCCAGAAGAGCTTCAGCAGATCGAAGATGCTCGACGCGGCTTCTCCGATCGGCGGTTCGAGAAACGCCACAGCTCTGACCTTCTCATGCGCATTCAGGTCTGGTCCCATGTACCCACAATCCTAAATCTGTTCAATTTTCTTTCTTTCTTGCTTGTTTTAGTTCTATGGTGAGTATGGTGAAATGGGTTGTTTTCAATTTTGTTTGTTGACTTATTTGTTAGTGGCATTTCTCAATTTTGTTGAATCTAATGGTTATATGAAGTTTTGTATTTGAGATCATGAGTGGGGTTTTCACTTTTTCTTTTTTTGTTGGTTAACTTTTTTGTTTGTGACATGTCTCAGTTTGATTGAATCTAATGGTTATATGAAGCTTTAGTTTTCTGCTAGATTTGGATGAATTGGAGTGTGTTTGTAATGATGTATGTGTTGACAATTGAATCGAGATCATGATGTGGTGTCCGTAATTATCATATTCTAACCACCAGTTGTGAAGTGGGGTTTTCACATTTTGGATGAAATTTAAAGGCCACTGCTTCCTGGATTTTGCATTGTAGAATTCAAGAGAATACTTCCATTCCAAGCGCAAAAAGATAAGGAGATAAAAAATCACCTTGTCTAAGTCCCTTACCTCCTTGGATAGAATTGTATCAACTTAAGGGCCAAAGTGGGGTGGTGAAAAATTCTAAAACTCAAGAGACTTATTCAGGCCTCATCTCAAGTTCCTAGTGGGGCCTGGTACTGAAATCTACTTGTGGTATGACAATTGGCACCCTGAAGGTCCTTTAATCCAGAAATTTGGTCATAGAGTAATTTATGATTCCTACATTAATTGAAGCTAATGGTTGTATATACTTTTAAATTTCAATTCAGATTTAGATGGATTGGGTGTGTTTGTATATGTGTATATACTGAGAAATTGAGAATTGAGGTGGGATCATATTCTTCTTCTGAGCTCATGGAACATCTTCTGTTTGATAACAATTATAAATCTTTGTGGATTCTATGATATATTAAGTGGGTCTGTAATCATCAAGAAAAGAAAATGTAGACTGTGTATGAAATGATTTTTAGTATTTAAATTTTTTGTTAGTGGCATTTATCAATTTTCTGGAAACTAATGCTTAAGAAAGGATACGCAATTTTACATTTTTTTTTTAATCAGAATTTAGATGCACTGGGTATGTTTGTCTTAATGTATATATTGTGAATTAACTTAAGGTCATATTATCCTTAGGCAATTACTTTTTGCTGGGAACATATTGAAATTTGTAATTGACTTGGTTTTTTCTATTTTTCTTTCTGTACTAATTGATTCACAGTATGTTGCTTTACTTTTTCCTCTCAAATTTAGTTTGCAAAGGAGAATCCATCTTTTTCTACTGTACCACAAATCCAAGTACAAGATACAGAAGAACTCACAATGGAGGCAGTTACAATCACATTACAAAGGGCCATCAATTTCAAACCAACAATTCAGGCACGTGAATCACATTACAAAGGGCCATCAATTTCTACTCAACAATTCAGGCATGTGATGGTCACTGGCCGGGGGATTATGGGGGTCCCATGTTTCTAATTCCTGGTTTGGTAAGGATGAAACCTACAAAACGGAATTTTTTCCGTAAGAGTGGGGAAAAAGAAAGCGATTTTGCATAATTTTGTGTAGTAAAAGTGAACTAATCTATGTATTGTGGTTGAATTTGAAAGCACACAGTTTCATGTTATAAGATTAGCATATTTGATTTGAAAATTTGTTGGATTTGCAAAATGATCTGGTAGAGGTCTGGTAAGGCTTAGCAAGGAATGGAAAAAAAAAAAAAAACAAAAACAAAAACAAAAAACAGAAGAAAAATGAAGTTCTTTCACTTCTTGAATTTATTCCTCTAAAGTTATCTTGAGCTGACCTGAAGTGTGATCCTTCTTATAAATTGCAATAGGTGATTACTCTTTCAATTACTGGAGCACTCAATACCGTCTTATCAAAAGAACATATACGTGACATCTGCAGATATCTGTACAATCATCATGCAAGAATATTTTCTTGCAGCATAGAAAGTTTTATATATAATGCTCCTTTTTCACTTTGAATTTCACTTTTAGTCACACTGTTAACAAAGGGATAACTGCCTTACAAATAATTTATTTTTTTTGTCTTCAATTTTGTGGAAACCTTTTTAATGATTTTATTCCTCATACTCTGGTAAATTGCATATGTGATTGATGAAAACGTTATGAATTAAACTCAATAGAGCTTTGTTCTAAACTTCTAATTACTTTGGGTGTGGTAGTATTAATATTGTTAATGAAAAAAAGAACTTGAAATGGTGACTCTTCTAATTGCAGAATAAAGATGGGGGTTGGGGTCTACATATTGAGGGCCCAAGCACCATGTTTGGTACTGCACTAAATTATGTTACTTTGAGATTGCTTGGTGAAGGAGCTGAGGATGGATTAGAGGCAATGGAACAAGCACAGAAATGGATCTTGGATCATGGTGGTGCCACTGCAATCCCTTCATGGTGGAAAATGTGGCTTTCAGTATGAACTCATTGTTATTTTTTGTAAGATATTGCCAAAGCTGTTAATCCCTTGAAAATATCAACTGACTTGTGGTTGATTTTCTCTGGTTTCAGGTACTTGGAGTGTATGAATGGTCTGGGAATAATCCACTGCCGCCAGAAATATGGCTCTTCCCTTACCTTCTTTTCTTGTCATCCAGGTCTCTATTTGACTGCTCTTTCTTATACCATTAACACAATGTATGTTCAGTTTTGTCAAGGAAAAAGTATCATGTATTGCTTATGGTTTAAAAATCTTACTAACATGGTTTAGAAAACATTGGGAAAATGTCATATATCGCTTAAAATTTGTTCAGTCTGCATATTCTCTGTTAAAATTTGTGAGGAAGAACTTTGATTCATGAGTGTTAATTAAGAGGGTTGCTAATTGCAGTAGAATGGCTTTGTCCTCAGTTTCTTGGTTATGAATTTCCATGTTTTCTATTAATAGGAAGGATGTCGTGTTATTGTTGAATGGTTTATTTGCCCATGTCTTATTTATATGGGAAAAGATTTGTCGGTCCTATCACATCCACAATCCGATCTTTGAGAAAGGAGCTTAATACGGTTCCCTATCATGAGATAAATTGGAATGAGGCTCGCAATCTTTGTGCGAAGGTAGGTAAAAATTATACCTTTTCTTCTCCTTTAAGCTTTCTACATTTAAATTTTACCCTTCCACACTATAATATTTTTTATTCTTTTTTCAAGCTCTTGCCGTTGCACAGAAAAATAATTCAAATAGTAGGTTTCAAAGACACTTCAAAATAGGAAGCACAGATACTTCAAAATAGCAGCTGTATTGGATTAATTGAAATTGTATAAGTAATAATGATTGCGTCAAGATTTAGAATTGTAATAAGATATTAATTAATACTGCAGAGTTTGGTCAGGCTCCCAGAGGGTCAAACTTCAAACCCATTTCTGTCCCAAACTCAAATTGTATCATGATTTCCTATTCAAAACCATTATCCATAGTATCAAAAAATGTGGAATTCATAAACAAAAAATGTCACATCAATTACAGATATGCATAAAACCCTATGGTGCCCAGAGTATCATTATTGCTTACTACAATTTGCTAGCTTTTAGCGCTTTCCAACACCATCAAGGTTTTATTTATTTTTTAATTAAAAAAAAAATCATATCTTAGGTTTGTTGTCTATTGAATATAAGCCAACATATTTTTTGGGGCTATGTGAATGTAAGCTAACTATATAACTATTGCTCTTAAGTTTTACTAACATACCCTCTGAATTGGTCTGAAAAAAACAACTGAATTAGACAATGAGCTAATTTGAGTTCATAGATACATTAAAATGCAATAGAACATCTGATTCAAAATAAGATTTATTATGCAACTTCTGTCATGTTTGTGGTCTCTGTTGATGCTTACATGGGTTGCTTTACAAATATTGTTAGGAAGATCTATACTACCCCCATCCACTGGTTTAGGATATCCTCTGGGGATCTCTATACTATGCCTATGAACCTGTTTTTATGCGTTGGCCTGCAAAAAGATTGAGGGAGAAGGCTCTACAAACTGTAATGCAGCATATCCACTATGAAGATGAAAATACTCGGTATATATGCATAGGGCCTGTCAATAAGGTAATTTTTTTTTTTTAAGAGGTGAGAGAGAACTAGAGAGCAAGGTTTGACACTGGAAAATTTTAATTTGAAGCTATGAGGAAAAATTGTTGATAGTTATTCAAACATAATATCAATTGAAGAGTTAGATTAATTAGCTTCTTTAGCTCTACACCTTCACTCAAAGGCACTCACTGTACTTGTTGGTAGTTCCATTGAGCTATTGGCCTTGTATTTTGTGGATGATGCAGGTGTTGAATATGCTTTGTTCTTGGGCGGAGGATCCAAACTTAGAGGCATTCAAATTACATCTTCCAAGAATCTTTGATTATTTGTGGATTGCTGAAGATGGCATGTAAATGCAGGTTCAGACATTTACTGTTAAACAGTTTTTAACTGACTTAACAACCATTTCTCTCTCTCTCTCTCTCTCTCTCTCTCTCTCAGTATTCCCCCCCCCCCCCCCCCCCCCCCCCCTTCCTCTCTGTGGGGGGAAGACCTTCTTAGTATTTTTTTTAATTGTTCAATGATGTATATAGAGCCCATGATTATGTTTCACTACCTCAAATATTGAGAATTATACATTGTGTGTTTGTATTAATTTTGATGTAGGGTTATAATGGGAGTCAATCATGGGATACTTCTTTTGCTATTCAAGCAATTATATCAACTAACATTGCTGAAGAATATGGAGCAACTTAAAGAAAAGCACATGACTACATAAAGGATACGCAGGTTCTCCTTTTGCAGGATTTTTTTATTATTATATCTTAAAATTATTCTTTTCATTTTTTCATGACCAATTGTGGTTTGCTTTGAAGGTCTTAGAAGATTGTCCTGGAGATCTAAATTTTTGGTATCGTCACATTTCAAAAGGTGCTTGGCCATTCTCAACTGCAGATCATGGATGGCCTATTTCTGATTGCACTGCAGAAGGATTGAAGGTAAAGTTAGAACAAACAGTTCCATACTATATAATGTAAAAAATTTCTGATATCTATTTCTTTGTGCAGGCTGTTTTATTACTATCAACATTCCCATCAGAAACAGTTGGGAAGTCGTTAGATTTGAAGCGGTTATATGATGCTGTAAATGTTCTCCTTCCTTACAGGTGATTGTTAGATATGTTGCATTTTTAGATGCTCAAAGTTGGAGTCTGACATAGCTAGTTTAAAAAAAAATGTTAACAGATTGAGAAAAGACATAATAGTTTACTCTCATGATTCTTGTAATTGACTTAAGTCAGCCGTTTAACTCAAGGCTTTGTTCATCTGGGTAGAAGTGACTAGAGTAATTTATAATATGTACATTTCCCTCACTGATGGCAGCAAATTGTGCCTTCAGCTTGGGCTTGCTTAAATATTTAAGTATTAAAAGAATGTAGGTGTTGGCAGTACTGAACTCTGAACATCCAAGGATTTATCATTTATTCACAAATGATGAAAGTATTAACCTGAACATTTATTGTCTTTTTTTCTCTGAAAAATGTAGACATTACTCTGAAGTTCATAATTCTTATACCTCTGGTTCTTTTTTATTCGGATAGATATCTTCAGAAGATAATAGTGGAAGAGGAAAAAAAATTCCTCCAACAAAGGATGTAGTTTGTCTACTCTTTAGCTTTTTGTACGTATATCTTAATGTCATGAATGCCTTAAAGAGTCTTGGTTGATTGGATTAGATGATATGCAGAGTATTAAATTTGGTTATAAGCATGTTGGGTTTTTTTTTTTGTTTTAATGCTTTATTACTCTTTCCAGAATCATACATCTGAAGGTATGAAGTAAACATAGAATAGAATGTGGCACTTTGAAGCTTTGAAGTTTTATGCAATTCTTAAAAGAAAAGAGTTCTGTATACGAACATTTCTGCATGATATGTGCACCTGACTTTATTGTTCTTCCATTTTGTTGTGATATATATTTTTGTTTAGTTTGCTTGTCTCTGGTATTGTTAGCAGATTAGTATGCAATTCAGTAGCTAGTGAGTTATAAACATTCTAATGGATGTTCTTAGATCACTGCAGAATTCTAATGGTGGCTTTGCAACTTATGAATTAACTAGATCCTACCAGTGGTTGGAGGTAACTATTATAACTTCTTAAGGCTTCTTTCTTTTACTTTTACCTTTAGTTTTAAATAATTCTTCTGACCATGAATTTGCTATGTCTTGAAAGTTTGAATTATTGCCAAGTACCCCCTTATTAAGAGCTTCATGACTCAGCCGGCCCTGTTCTTCCAGTGATATTTGAACTCAAATACAATGAATGTTTAGGCTTAGCCTTCACTTAGAAAAAAATTATAAATTACTTGAGAATTGTTTTTCCTCATTCATGTTCTTAGACATATATTATATAACTCAGCCCTAGAATCTTTTTTGACTTTTGGCTGCACCAATATTGTGATTCATACTAATCCATTGGAAGAAAACCATCAGTGTTTGGAATGACACTTTAGAACCTATTCCACCTTGAATTTCATTGTATGGAAACCCCTTGAATTGAGATGGCTAAAATACATTAGGGATTTTTAGTTCAGAAAACTAACCTTGATTCAGAAACTTAAAAAAAGCTGAATTTTTACTGGCATCCTTACAGTCTACCAATGATACTTGTTCCAGAGTAAAAGACTTTATTACATGTCATGGGACTCAGCTCATGGCTCCTATGTTAGCTCTGGTTGGTAATCACTGATTGCCCAGATGACTTCCTATATAGATGCCTGTGTGGGTGTGTGTTTTGCATAGTCTATACTTTCCTACGTTGATTGAGAATTATATGACATTGATAGGGGATTGTAGGGAATTGAGGTCAATGAGCGCTCTACCGATGCCATATCCCCCCATAAGAAATGGTGGAGGGTAACACTGTAGGTTTAAAACTCACTGGGTGTTTGTGTAGACTTATCAATCTAAAAAAAAAGGATTGTAGGAAGTTGATATAGAGCAATGGTGTTTTGACCTGGGAAATTTAGGGTCAATGTGATGATTCACTCTATATAAGATTCTTTTTTGATTGTTAAGTTTGCATGTGCACTTAAGTGGGTTTTGAAACTATGGCCTTACCCTTTGCCCTTTCTTATGGGGAAAGAGATGCCTTTTGAGCTAGAGATCATTGGCAAGTCCGTATCAATTTCTAATGATTTTATGGTTGTATTTAATTATGATTTGATGAGCTCTTTTTAGATATAGGGAATGTGGTAAAGTAATCATATCAGTTAGTAATTTATCCACACACAGTAGGTGTTTCTAACCCTTTATAGGGCAGTCAGTTGGAAATTCACTAGAAATTAAAATCTAGTTCTTTGTAATCCATATTCATGTGTTTTTCCCTCTTCTTTGCCTTTCTTCAGGTTTGAGCGGGGGATAAGGAGATGATGTTTGAAATGAAGATACTTTACTATGCCTATCTGGCTTTTAAGTGGTGGCTTTGCAACAGTGGTCGAGTTATGTTATCCTAAACTCCATGTTCTTATCTTGTAATTGGCTGTATAGTTCATTTTATCCTATGCTGCAGGTTTATTGGAATGATGCTGAGATTATATTTGCAATGTCTGTTGTCTCCATCAATTTTCAGTTAATCAATCCTGCTGAAACCTTTGGTGATATTGTGATTGATTATCCGTAAGATTTCATCACACTTCATTTTGTAATTCTATTTACTTTTATTGAAAAATTCTAATATGATGTTAAATGAAGTGATTATGTAGATATGTTGAGTGTACGTCAGCAGCAATTCAAGCACTGACATTATTCAAGAAATTATATCCTGAGCATAGGAGGGGAAGAAATAGAAAATTGTATTGCTAAAGCTGCAGAGTTCATTGAAAAAAATACAAGCTTCAGATGGCTCCTGGTTTGCTTTCACATTACTTTTCTATTTATATTCTGCATATTTGCTTGAATGTCTTTGTTATTATTGGTCACTAATTTCTCTCCTACTTTAATTTTGTATCAGTGCCTGAGCTTAACCTAATTAGTCACTTGTATATCTTGGAATTGTTTGAACTCTGAACAGTTATGAAATTACTTGCACCCAATTAATCAAAAATATTTAAATAGGTATGGATCCTGGGGAGTCTGCTTCACCTATGGAGGTTGGTTTGGGATAAAGGGGTTGGTAGCTGCTGGAAGGACGTATAAGAATTGCTCTAGCATCCGAAAAGCAAGCAATTATCTGTTGTCCAAAGAGGTTGCTTCAGGTGGCTGGGGAGAAAGTTACCTATCATGTCAGAACAAGGTCGGTACTATATTTAATTCTTATATTCTTCTGTAACTCCCATATGCAGGCCATCTTATTCTTTTCTTGAACAAGTGTATACCAATCTCGAGGACAATAGGCCACATATTGTCTATACTGGATGGGCTATGTTAGCCCTCATCAACGCTGGGCAGGTACATTTGGTGAAGAATCATTTGGATACTCCCCACTCTCCCTTTTTTATTTTTTGGCTTTGGTGCAAATCAACCTTTCAAATTCATTTTAGCATTTGGTTGCTAATATGAATTTGCCTTCCCATCTGTATAAAGTTCCTTGCAGTAGGGTTATTAAAATAGAGAATTATCATGCATTCCTACTGAAGAGTCATGAAGGAAAAAGTTTCAACATCATATTGGTAATGAAATATCAATTCCATACATTTCCTGCACTCGATGACATTTGGCCACAGAAAATAGCTTCTGATAATCATGCATTCCTCGCAATAAGGTTATTACAACTAGAAAATTATCATGCATGCCTACTTAAGAATCATGAAGGAAAAGTTTCAATGTCATATTGGTAACGAAATATCAGTTCCATACATAACCTGCACTCAATGACATTTAGCCACAGAAAATAGGTTCTGATAATCAGTTTTCTGTGTTTGATTGTATGCAATACATTAAACGAAAGAGAGAGTGGAAATTCACTTTTGTGAAAACTAATGGGATTTTTGAACAGTAATGTTTAAAAATCCATACAATATATAATTAATACTTTGATACACACAGGTAATATTTGTGTTAATTTCACCAATCGTGTCTTGTATGAAAAACACATTCATCACCATATTTCTCATAATTTGAAAATTAAAGTGACTCAGTTTTGGTTGATCGCATTCCCAGTTTCATTTAAATAAAAAAAACGTAATAAAAACCAGAAAATAAGGACAGGCAAAAAGAGATCAAGCTGGTTGTGTACTTTTTCTTCCCTACAGAAATCTATATCACCTACTGTATAATTTTCTAGTCTCAATATTAATAATTGATTTTTTTTTTTTCTCTTCTGAAAGGCTGAGAGAGATTCAACACCGTTGCATTGTGCAGCAAGGATATTAATAAATTCTCAAATGGAGAATGGAGATTTTCCACAAGAGGTAAACCCAGGCATTGTTTCTCCATTTTTCTTTCCCATCAAAGCGAAATATTTCTTGAATGTGCAATTGTATTATGTTCTGAGGAAAGACAGGAACAGGCCAACAGTCCGTTTCAATGGCTTTAAAAATGCAGTCTCCTATTATATAAATTTGACTATAAAATAAACCACACCAAGATAAAAACATGTAAAACTTAGAAATATTCTTAGCATATTTTTACTAGGGATACCTGACCATTCATTTGGAAATTTTATTGCCTGGATAAAGAATTTACTTTCACTTCAGGTTGTTTTGACTTACTTCAATATGCTGTTATTTTGAAAGTGTTTTGTTAAAACTTGAACGCAACACTTGGTGCTTATTAGATGTTTCCATAACATCACATCAGTAATGTAGCCATTCCTTAGAGAAACAACGATGCTTACTTTATTGACATGCAATCTATCTGATTTTAAAATAAATAAAATAAAATATAGATCAATTTGGATGTACATATCAACTAATTGTTTGCAATTAAAAAAAATAGTAGTATTGGGTAATCTCAATTTGAAAAGGGGAAGATTTTTATTTTTTTTTTCATTTGCATTTTCAACAGTTGTTTTTTCAGACTTTTTCTTTGTTTTGGAAAGCAAAAGGATTTTTTTTTCTTTTCTTTTAATTCTAACACAGCAATAATCGACTGATATTAAATTGGTAGATTTTGGATTTTTCCTATTTGTTTTCTTATTAAACACCATATGACTTTGTTCTTGTAAAGATTTAGACCCCTTAACACAATTTGATTAATCTAATATTAAGCCAAGTTGATTAACAAGTTCGTTAATTAACATTAGGTTAAATCAATGTGTAAAAAAAATATAATGCGGAAAATATAAAAAACACAAAGATCTGATGACCTAGAAAAACTAAATCGGTAAAAAATATAGGGTGGATTTAACCTAACTATTCTCAAAGTAAAACAGATTCACTATGAAAGAATTAAAGTTTATACAAAAGAACTTAGGTCACTTTCATCCTATTGTTACCTCGAGTAAAAAACTTACTACCATGATCACGTGACAGCTCCGAGTTCACAGACTATTTCTTTTTCTTGATCCACAACCACAAGTTCTCCTACTTGTGAATCTTGATCTTCTTGGATGTTTTTTTTTTTTTTTGTAGCAACTGAAATGATCACTAAGCTCTTGACATCAATTTTGATCTTACTAACCCTAAGTATGTATGAAAGTAAACGTCTCTATATCACATAGCTCTCATGTATCTTTAACACTCAATGTTTGGTAAAAAAAAAAATTCAACGTTGATTAAAAACTTAAAATGGAAGTTGATCTCATGGCTGATAGAAGTATCTGATTAGGTTTTTTTTGGTAATTTCATTGTATATAGACTTAGAAGACCATTAAAATTAACTGGTACTCTTTTTTATGTTTATAACTATGATGTTTAAGGTTTAGCTATTTTGTAAGTGATAATATTGTAAATCTTGTCTTTTTAGTTTTCACTCTCATTTCCCATTCCTTGTTCTTTTGTTTATATATATATATATATATATATATATATATATATATATTTAAAAGATAAGTGGTTTAAAATACCATATCGGTCATTTAGTGAATAGTGAGTAAGTTTTCAGTTTATAAGTGTCGCTAGTACTTACAATAGTTAGATCCTTATGTAAGTTTTTATAAGTGCTATTATTGTAAGTCTTGACTTCCCACGCCCTCCTTCCAATTAAAAACAATAGGGCTAGGGTCTTGCCCACTAGGCCCTCAATTCCCAAAATGGTTTCAAACTCAGAAAAATTTATACTGGCTTGATATTTCTAATTCTAAAATTTCGGATACTCTTTCCAATTCAAATTGGATCTTCTCAAGTCAATTTTGGTATATGAATCTATCTCACAGCAAAATTAATGGCCATGTCCCAAATTTGTCATGGGAGTTCTCCTCTTTCCCCATTGAAAGTTCAAATAGCATGTAAAATACCAATGAACGTTTAGACTCCCAAATACAAAATTACCAACTCAAGTTTATACACAAACAATATATGTGTGGAATGATGAATATAAGGTAAACCCAAATTGGTAAAACACTCTAAACCAAAATTAATCACAAATATAGTAGCAATTAAAAGGTAAAGAGTAAGGGAAGAGAGATGCAAACACAAAGATAACACGGCGATGTGTTATTGAAGAGAAAATCGAAGTACTCAGTGTAAAACTTTTTCCCTGCCCTCCAAGCGATCAAATAATCCACTAGAGAATGAAGATGGGATACATAAATAGTAATAAACCCTCCAAGCTTCTTACTCCAACAGGGTTACGCCGAACCTTGTCTTCTCTAGCTTACCGGATCCCGCAATAAGCCTATTGCATCCGCCATCCTTGGCATCTTCCCAAACTCCAAAAACATTCAACACTCTAAATGGATGTGGTTAGTGTTTGGGTACAAATCTCCTCTCAATGGATATAACAATGGAAGAGGGAATGAGAATAGACTACAAAGATTTTTCTCTAAGAATGAGTAGCTCTCTCTAATAGGGTGGGTGTGTTGTAGAAACCTCTCTTAGGGTTTTTCTCTCTAAATAGCCACCCCTACATTTCGTGGGTATAAGGGTATTTATAGTAGAGTACGTGAGGAATGTGAAAAGTCAGTTTTCATCCAAACAGGGCATTCTGGCGACTTGGCCTCGTGATAGGAACGAGTCGCGAGTTTGAGTCACAAGATAACTTCCAAGTCAAATTGTACTTTTTGTCTTGTAGTGCTCCAGCTGTTGTGACCTTTCAGTTCCCCTACATGCTTCACACGTGTGTCACCTTTGGCGACTTGCTAGTCGCGAGATCTAGTCGTAAGACTCTTCTTAAGTGCACACATTTTGAGTATTCTTCATGCTTTCTCACATACTACCCTTACATAATTCCCACATAAATACAGGGTTTTTACATGCTGAAATACAAGCAAATTTGGCATAGAATAAAGCCAACACATGGTTGATTAAATTCAACCTTACAATCTCCCCATTTGGCTATTTTGTGACAAAACACTCTAAAACAGACTCTAAACTTAAACGTGAGTTTGTGAACAATGGCAAAACTCACTCACACCTAAATCTAGAAACTGTGATGCACTTGGAACATATATACCTGAAACCTGAAACATTTGCACAAAACACATTAGACCCTCAAGGTAAAACAAGTAATAGAAGGACAAGTATAATGTAACAAGTAAATTGCGATCAAGTAAACATGATGTGAAACATATGAGCAACTTGATCATACACCAAAACAGTCATAAAGAAATGACTACAATGATCACATAGCAAAGCAAATGATCATCCTAACATGCATTCAATGAAGCACAATAACATAAGGAAATATGCATGTCCAACACACAACCGATGCAAGAACACTAAGGTAATTACATCAAGGATATAAGATCCAATAAATGCACAAAAGTACTAAAGAAAATGCAAAAACATTAACTAAAAGTACTACAAAGCAAACAAGAAAACAAACATTAAAAACACAAATAAAACAAAGTTTTCTTATTAACACAATGTTTTCTTCCCCTTGGTATATGCATCTCCCCTATGGAAATCTCTCCCCCCACGAATGTGCATGAGATAGAATTTCTCCCCCTAAGGATGTGCACAAGAGTCATATAGAAATGACAAAACTCTCTAGAGTGTACTATCTCCCTTTTTGTCACGAATAGACAAAAGGTCAAGGAGAAACGAGGGCAAGAGATGAAGATACGAACAATGATAATGATGTATGAGGGGTGCGAGATGAATGAGAAAATGAAGCTCAATCCTAAGACAAAACAAAATGCTACAAATCATAAGGTAAACATGACATTCTAGAATGAAGAAACAAGGTATAAACCAATGCATGACAAGGGTAGCAAAGGTGTGTGCAAGAGGTGGCTATGTGCAATGCATGACCAAAGCTTGGAAAATGCACATGTGGAGCAAGGTGTATTAAATACACAACCAATGATCCAAACATGTTCTTAATGAGGAAACATGAGAAACCCCAAAGTTTGGTACTCATTGGAGTCCAAACAAGCACGAAAAATGTCTAAGAGACATTTTATCAAACACCTAGCGTGCACACTATGAACAACAATGTGAAACAATGCATGAACATTATGAAATCCACCCTTAATACATGTTCTTTTTGCCACAAGTGGCCAACATCCAAAGTAAATCATAAAAAAAAACCAATCCCATACAAAAATTTGACAAAAATTAAGTTTTCCTAACCCCTATGATGGAAATCCCAACCAAGAGCACAAAACTCTCCAAAACATAATCTAGACTAGGGATCAAAAACAATTAAAAGAGTTTAGAATTACCTTAGAGATGTTAATGGAATGAAAAACCATTCAAATTTATTGGGTTTTGATGTAAAAATATTGAAAGAGGGGTTGAAGATAGGATGGGGGAGGTTTAAAACAGGATTCTCACGAAAATCACTTTAAAAAGTTGTTTTTAGGCGTTTCGCGACTAGCGAGTCACGAGATAAGTCACGAAAATTTTTGCGAGTCGCAAGTGAGTCGCGAAAAACTCTAATACCTGTTTTTCAATAGAGAACATGTTTAAACAATGAAAAACAAAGTAAGCACTAACATGAACACAAAGAGTGATAAAATTACTTCCAAATACATATAAAATGATCAAAAATCTTTTTAGATTGACCCATATATAGTTGAGCACACACCCATCACATTTAAACAAGTACAATTGAACAAATGAATAAGGCATTCATTGAATATTAGGCATGTGTGTTGTGTGTGTGTATCAAATGTGGAATAGTCCTTAATCTATAATGAAACTTCAATGATCAATTCAATCAAGTCACACACAGCTAGTGCTAAGCAAGTGGTCTATCTCAATTATAGAAATGAACATATATGACCTCTCACAAGAAAATTATTACATATCTTTGAAACTTTTCATTTGGCTTCATATACATCATAAAATTTGATCATTTTGAATCAATACATCTCATTTTGAGATCGATGCTAGGAATTTTTGATATTTCAATTTGATGAACAAGCCTTTGGCTTTTTGGGTTATCATACATTTTTATTACAAGTCGCTTTTCCTTTTTCCTAGTCGAATATTAATATGTGCGACAACTTTTGTAGCTCATTATCTCTTTTCGAGATTTAACATTAGTCAAACTCTTTATGCAAAAATATAAAAGAGTGGAAAAATATATAGGCATAAGTCTACGCATGTATCAAAACCAACATGACTATTGACTAATCATTCATGGCAAGCTTAAAGATCGATTTACAAGAATCACACATAGATGTCAAGATTTTTCCCACAAAGATAGATGTGCATTAAAAACAAACTAAGCTTGTAAATGCACTATGCCATTAATACGAAGGTACTAGGCCAAACTCACATGTGATATGTGCTAAAACATATACGATTAAAATTTTTGAATTTTTCACTTTTTATATGGTTTTGGATTTTTACTCACACAAAACAAAATCAATAAAGTAAGATAACAAAAATGCATATAAAGAAATGCAAGATGCATAAATGTATGAATATATAGCATCTAATGCATGAAGGGTTCTACAAAGATCGAAAGAATTAGATCAAGGACCAAAAGAGCAAAAGCTCAACCATAGGGACCCTTCATCATCCAAATGGAACGATTGTTTGGAATGAGTGTCTCATGAGAAGTGAGATGAGGGTTGGAAGAATGAGAACTGGAGATGCACATAGATAAGGAGTTAAGAGCATTAAACATTTTCTTTAATAACATGCTATTTTCACTTAAAACTGGTTTATCCTTATTACCACAACTTCCAAGAAGCTCAGATTTCTCTTTTCTTTTGATTCTTTTTAAAACGTGAAACTTAGAGCAATGAGGTCTTAGATGACCAAAAACACCATAATGGTGACAAACAATGTATTTAGGTCCACTAGGTTTTTTGGAAAGGGATCTAGCCATATGATTTTGTTCTCTCTTCAACTTACAACATTGAGGTTTTATATGACCAATCACATCACAATAGTGGCAAGTTGGAACATATTTAGATCCATCCAAAATCTTAGTATAAGACCTAAACGAAGGTTTGACTTAATAGCTTTTATCTCCACATTTTGATTTCTTTTATGTGGAGGAATGTACACCGATTCGTCTTTTGAGGTAGAACACACAATAGACACAAAATCGGGTATCACAACATGATTGCAACAAATATTTTCATTCTTTTTAGCAATAGGTTCAACAATCAAACATTTGGCATGCATCTTAAGAGATTCATTTTCACATTTTAGCTTATCAACAAGTTTGTTAAACAAAAAAAATTTAGCATCCAAGTTCATATTCAAACTCTTTCAGCTTTTCAAGAGAATTTTCAACAAGTTTCTTATATTTTTCAACCAATTTGTTGGATTCATTAAGCTTAGCAATCAAATCATCATTTTCACAAAATAACTTGCTCAAATTGTTATTAAACCTCTTAGCATTTTTCTTAAAGAGTTTGATGTTAGGAATATCAACAACACCCAAAGATTCACGTAACATAGCAACACAATCATGGGGATTATCACTCATAGAGGCATTTTCACAAACACGTGACATGTTACATTCAACAACATCTAAAACATGCATCGAAACATACAAAGGACTATCCATGGCAAATAACATAAGGGGTCAAGGATCACACTAAGTTATTTAAACTAAAACAAGTGTACCCGCTCTGTTACCAATTGAAAGTTCAAATAGCATGTAAAACACCAATGAACGTTTAGATCCCCAAATACAAAATTACCAACTCAAGCTTATACACAAAATATATATTTGCGGAATAATGAATATAAACTAAACCCAAATTAGTAAAACAATCTAAACCAAAATTAATCACTAACACAACAGTAATTAAAAGGTAAAGAGTAA
Source organism: Castanea mollissima (assembly GCA_014183005.1). NCBI lineage: Eukaryota > Viridiplantae > Streptophyta > Magnoliopsida > Fagales > Fagaceae > Castanea > Castanea mollissima. Next base: position 70,589,660 of record JACAVU010000002.1, read on the forward strand.
GGGAAGAGAGATGCAAACATAAAGACAACACGACGATGTGTTATCGAAGAGGAAACCGAAGTACTCAGCGTAAAACCTCTCCCCTGCCCTCCAAGCGGTCAAATAATCCACTAAAGAATGAAGTTGAGATACATGAATAGCAATAGACTCTCCAAGCCTAATCTAGCCAGTGCACCTAAGCCCTCCAAATTTCTTGCTCTAACAAGGTTACGTTGAACATTGTCTTCTCTAGCTTACCGGATTCTGCAATAAGCCCATTACATCCGCCATCCTTGGCATCTTCCAATGCTTCCTAAGCTCCAAAAACACTCAACATTCTAAATGGGTGTAGGTAGTGTTTGGGTACAAATCTCCTCTCAATGGGTATAATAATGGGAGAGGGAATGAAAAGAAACTACAAAAAATTTTCTCTAAGAATGAGTAGCTCTCTTTAATAGGGTAGGTGTGTTGTACAAACCTCTCTTAAGGTTTTTCTCTCTGAATAGCCACCCCTACATTTTATGAGTATAAGGGTGTTTATAGTAAAGTACGTGAGGAATGTGAAAAGTCAGTGTTCATCCAAATAGGGCATTCTGGCGACTTAGCCTCGCGATTGGAACGAGTCGCGAGATAACTTCCAGGCCAGACTGTACCTTTTGTCTTGTAGTGCTCAAGTTGTCGTGATCCTTCAGCTCCCCTACATGTTTCACATGTGTGTCACCTTTGGTGACTTGCCAGTCTCAAGCCAGTCGCAAGAAGAGTCGCGAGACTCTTCTTGAGTGCACATATCTTGAGTTTTCTTCACACACTCTCACACACTACCCTTACATAATTTCCACCTAAATATAGGGTTTCTACATGCTGAAATACAAGCAAATTTGGCACGGAATAAAGCCAACACATGATTGATTAAATTCAACCTTACACCCATGATAGACTTAAGTTCCAATAAACTGGAAGGCGAAATACTAAGATTTTTTTTAAAGAAGTACATTTGGATCTTTCGAACAACATGTTTCAAAGCAAGTCCAATCCCTATGTGCAATCACTAAAGAAAACTTGAACATTTTAGATCTTTTCAATAACCAATTATCAAGAGAGTTCCCTGACTGTTGGTTCAGTTTTGAGGGATTGAAAATTCTTAATTTAGCAAACAATCATTTTCATGGGAAAATCCCAAGCTCAATAGGCTCTTTAAATGTGATTGAAACATTGGATTTAAGCAACAATAGTTTTAGTGGGGAACTTCCTCTGTCATTGAAGAATTGCACAAAGATGGGATTTATTAGTCTTCAAGATAATAACTTGTTAGGAGAGATGCCGATATGGTTAGGGAGCAACCATCCAAATTTAGTTGTCCTCTTACTTCGATCTAATGGCTTCTTTGGAAGCATTCCTTCACATCTCTGCCATCTAACACATCTTCAAGTTTTAGACCTTGCGTTAAACCAAATCTCAGGAAGTATACCAATTTGCCTCAAAATATTATTGCTTTGACTCAAAAATGGACTCCAAATTCAACCATCACTCACTCATATCATTATTTCATCTCCCCTTGCTGTATTTTCTCTAGTAGCTATGATGATCAAGCGATTTGGATCTAGAAAGGAAGAGAGTATAAGTACAAAAGTATTCTTGGACTAGTAAAAAGATTTGATCTTTCAAGCAATAAATTGACCGGGGAAATTCCTAGAGAAATTATGGAACTTAATGGATTGATTTCTTTGAATCTCTCAAGAATCTTTTAACTGGAAGAATCCCTTCAGAGATTGGTTTGTTAGAGTCATTAAATTCCCTAGATCTATCGAAGAACCAATTGTGTGGTGGAATTCCTTCAAGCATTTCTCGAATTAATTTTCTAAGTTTCTTGAACTTGTCGAACAATAACTTGTCAGGTAAAATTCCAACTGGCCCTCAACTTAGTACCTTCAATGCCACTTCATATGAAGTGAACCCAAATCTTTGTGGATTTCCACTTCCAAACAAATTTTCAAGAGAAGAAATGACTCAAAACTCAGTTGAGAATAGAGGTAGTGAACATGCTGGCATTCAAGAGGAGGAAGATGGGTTTATAACAATGGGGTTTTATGTTAGCATGGCCTTTGGAGTTGTTGGTTTTTGGCACAATACTACTAAACAAGTCATGGCGATTCTCCTATTTCAAGTTCTTGGACATTGTCGAAGATAAGATGTATGTGACAGGAGCAATGAATATGGTTAAATTACGGAAACAGCTTCAAAGATAATTGGTAATACTAATTGTTTCTCTACTATGTTAATCACTATCACTATCATGAACATCATTCTAATTCTAAATACTATTATTATTTTTCTGTTTTATTCTTTTTATATTCATCATTTTTTTTTCTTGACAAGTAAAGTAGTATTAATACCTTCATTATTAGTCCTAACTTTATGAACATGTCTCTGTCCTTCATGAACTCTGCTTTGCCAAAACACATCATAGATCCTCTACTTCACAGCCTTTCAGTTAAGTTACAAACTTTCAATCCTTTTAAACAACTACTAATAAATTACACCATGCTATTAAATATAGTTCCTAGTTATCAAAATCGAAATTCTCCAAAGCACTCTTAAGATGCGTTACGTCTTAAGTGTCTTATGTGGCGTTTAGTAAGGAGTAATGTTTTAGGATTCCCAAGAATGTTTAAAGATTCTCATGTTTGGTTGCAAATCACACTAGAGAATTAGATGCTAGGGGAATCTAGATTCCCCCCTTTAAACCCCTCTCAGTAGGAATGTGGATTCCTTTTAAAACAGGTGTGAATCTAGATTCTCAAGCTTAAAAGCAATTGTATTTTTTATAAATTAACAATTTTAACCATTTTTCCTTATCATTTAAGCAATTAAGATAAAATATAAAACATATTATTATGGATTAAGATCTTTTAAAAATTATTATTAAGAATAAAGGCATTTGAGATTTTTTTTTTTTTGAGAAACACACATACACACACACATATATAGGGGAAGGAGGATGAGATAAGGGAATACATTCACATGCCAACACCAAAACTGCATGCAGCATTTGAGAATTTAAATAGTTATTTTTATTTCGAACTAAGAATTTAGTCGTCTACACTTAGCTGCAACCAATTTTATATATACATCCAGAGACATTAGTACTCTACCACAATGCTTATACAAAAAAAAAAAACATCACCTTTTCTATGTTATTTACCCCACAACTCAACAATGCCTTTCTCTGTGGAACAGACAGCAATTTGAAATTTGGTTCCATAATAAACGCCACTGAATTGTCCTCAGAAACCGACCTTCTTCTTTTACTCAAACTACAACACAATACCAATTCATAAGGGCACGTAGTTAGTCCTCAAGTCTACCATTTCATAAGGACACACCTACAGCACTGGACAAAGTCCTACCCCAAATGAATTACACCCGATTAGTACTGTTCCCCAAACTTGACCAACCTCAAACGATAAAATAAATAATGATGCTCTTTCTAAATTTCTTAAGAATTTTGGCATATATTTTTAATCAGTACAATACTCTAAATAAATTTCTTTAAACTTTGGAACTATTATTTATTTATTTTTAAATATAATGTTAATAATTTTAATGTATCTATATAGCGGGCACCTATGGATACATAAACATGGATTCTCAAAATAAATAAAAAAAAATTAAAAAAATTACATAGACATGGGATGGGGCACCACTCTTAAAATTTCTATAAACCTTTGGTCAATTTGAATAATTTTTTAAGCTCATTAAAAAACTAGCAAAATGTTTCACTTCAAGCAAATTACGCTAATAATTTTTTTTAGTAGGTAGACAGTGGAGGTTAGAGGGTGGGGTTCTAAACATACACATGGGACAATAACTAATGTCATTTAAACAAAAAAAATTATGTTAATAACTTCAATATACACAACACCTTATTGTGGTGAGTCTTTTTAGAAACGCAGGTCCACAAAAGTTCACAGTAATTTCACAACATTCATATTTTTTTTTTTTTAAACTAAATAACAAATTGTGGTGAGCTCATTTGTAAGGTAGTAGGCTAATTTAGAAGTATTGGTTATTCACACAATTTTATTTTATTTTTATTTTGGGGAGCGTGGGGGGAGGGGTTGTGTAAAAAGGAATCTAATATAAAAAACTAAGGAACAGAGTACGAGTTATTGCAACACCTCTCATGATACAAACCAACATAATCCTAAAGTAAAAGCAAATTGATCTATCTATATGGGAGGAGTATCATAAACCACAAAATCCTGCTGCAAGTTACTTCTAAACTCTCTCTCAAATAGTGAGATAATTATGTGAGAGAATATGACAGGAAATAAGTCATATTTGGTATTAAAATATGTGGAGTATATATAAATAACATTTTACATAACAATAGTTCTCGTTCTTTTTGAACTATTACATTTTACTTTTGGTTCATTGGGTAGGTTCAATACAAGCCTTTAGTGAATGACTTGAAAGTGGTTGTTGTTAGACATGTTAGTAGTTATTCAGTATGGATGGAAGATGTTTATCTATATTTTAGTATTGTAGTCTTAGCTAATTTGGCTTCTTCTAAAAAATACTAAACACACAGTTTTTTTTTTTTTTGGTTGATAATTAAATAGTAATATCAAATATGGATTTTTATGTAATTCTTTCAAATAAACTATGTTTATAATGATTCTCAAAAAAAAAAAAAAAAAAAAAAAAACTATGTTAATAATTCCAAGTAAACTATGTTAATAATTTTAATATACTTATAATGAGTTCCATGGCAATGTCAGATTCTTTACTCTAGGCAATGACTTTAAAACATTATAAATTGTCAGATGGAGAAATGGACTTTTCAATTTAGCTACATATGTCTAGCAGGATTTAAAAAAAAAAAATTCCGTGTCACCTTATTTACGTTGGATTTTATGGTCTGCTTTGATTTTAAGATAATGTAAATAAAAAAGGCGCATGTGATAGGCTGGAGTTAGTAAAATATAAAGTAGAACACTCAAAATAAGACAAATAATTTGTATTCAATTCGTATAAAAAAAAATGGTTGTATTCAATACGAATAAAAAGAAACTTATTAAAAAAAAAAAATTAATGTGTTTGAAACAAAAACTTTTTTAAGTCACTTGGTTGTTCATATAATTGAGATATGATATGGTGATATGGTCTAATCGTGTATTTCTCTTAAGAAGTTCAAGCAATCTCGATTAAACTTGTACGTCCCAGTATTTTCATAAAACTCAAAACTGAAAAGACCTACGTTCCAGTGGTGTTTGTTGAGACCCAACTTATAGGCTACGCAGCAGCTATTTATCATTTAAAAGCCCACAAAAAATTCAGCATCAATAGGGCCGAAGTCAGATTGTCTTTGAAGGGCTTGGGTTTTAAGGAACCAAATTTGAAATAAATGGTGAAATGGGCTCCATACCTATTATTTCAGATAGATGGATCACCAAGGCCCACATGACAACAATCTTTTAACGGCCATGTACAATGAGTATTTTATGTCCAAAACCTTAAGACGCAACACAATTAAGTTGGCAACGCATATTCCCCTTCTCTTGTGTCCAAAAACGAAATTATAATGAGTCATTGCTTGAATTTCACATTTACTCTCTTAGGGCTGTGTGAGCAATGCCTATGTGGTAAAATATGTTATAATTTTTTTTTTTACAATTATTGAGATGGCAAAATTTTATTAATTATTATCTAAATTTAACAGTAACATCAATTTTTTATTTACTACATCATTCTGGTGTTAAAGTTTTCAGCAAATTTTATGCTATCGACTTTCTTTGCCCATAAAGAATAACATTTTGAGAGGAGAATACAATATGAAAACTTATATCTTTTATAACTTTTGGAAAATAATAGGACCATAACTTGTTCACGTGGCAAATTGTGAGTGGTGAATCTACAACTTCATCACTCTTGATTTATCACGTAAGTAAGTTGTAATAAAAATTGTGGTAAAAATTGTTATTCTAACATTAGTCATAACTTTTTTATTGTGAAAATAGTATCTTTCTATAACTTGACTTTTTAGTTTGAATGGAGTTCAATTTTTTTCATTGGCGCGTAAGACATTTTGCAGTAATACAATATTCTCGTCAGTCACCTTGCTTTAACTTTTATCAAACCTGAACAATATACAAAGCATATTAATATCGAAGCAGGTAATGAAATACGTATGTGAGAGAAGAGTGTTGAAAACAACATTATTTAGTGAATATACTTTTTTTTATTAAGAGTTGGAAGACTTGGAAAATTCGCAACTAAAAAAGTTGGCAATAATACAACGGTGTACACTCTATTAAACGAAATTTCCAGTGACTTTAAGTCTTCTTTCATTTTACCATTTGCTGCTAATAATTTATACTTAACACAGGTATTAATAATTAAGACATATTTTAGGCTAATAAAATCATTCTTGAAACATTGCACATTTGATGTGTCGATGCTCTTATTTTAATCATATTCTTGATCCTCTAATTAATAAAAACAAGTTCCCTCCAATTTCTCCTCACTTTAATTCTCCTTTTGTTGTGCATGAAACCAAAGAGCATGAGAGACAAGCTCTTCTCAAGATTGAACAAGACCTTATTGATGACTATGGCCAAAAAAGTTATATGCAAATAAGTGAATTACAAAAACACATCAATGATATAATTAAAATTGAACAATGAAGTAGATAATAAATAATAATAGTAATAATAAAAAAGAATACCGTCTAAGACCAAAGTTATAGTAAAAAAAGAGGCATGGGACCAAAATTGCATAAACCAACCAGACCAACCAAGTGAAGTCTATATATGTGCTACCTTCTGGGAAGATACAAGAGTTTAGAGGGAGACATCAGTGATTAAACAAAGACTAGTGCCTATGATTTTCTCTTTTTCTATCAACGACTTGCCGTGTTGGCTATCCACCCCCATTGACCATTGTGGACTGAAGATTGGTGCAAGAGCAGAAATCTGATTGGTTCAAGGATTTATTTATATATTTTTTAATACTTTATTGTACTATTGGAGCATCTTATATGCATTTATGTCCCATCTTTCCAGAAAATAAAACCAGCAACCACTGTATCGGACCATGAAATTCGAACTCATATATAGCTAAACAGGAAGGACTTGTGTCCTATGGAAGTTTCCACTGGACATGTTAGGATTCAAACACGTCTCTAAGAGTGGACATGTGTCCGCAATCTAACGTGTCTAGTAGAAACTTCCACTAGACACGTGTCCCAAAATTCATTGGTTCTCTCTCCAACTTAATACACCTTGACCTTTATTATGCTAATTTTGGAGGAAATATACCGTTTTAGCTTGGAAATCTTTCCAACTTGCAGTACCTTGATCTTGGCTGGAATAATTTTAATAAACTTGAAAACATACAGTGGCTCCCTCAACTTTCTTCTTTAGAATTCCTTCGCATGAGTACTGTTAACTTGAGCAAAGTCAATAATTGGCTCCACACCAAAAAAAAAAAAAAAAAAAAAAAAAAAAAAAAAAAAAAACCAGCCGATTTAAAAAAAAAACCCACCCCATCACGCCATCGTACATGTCGGAGAAATGGGAGTTGTTCACCGGTGACGATCCTGACGAGGCGAGGGAGCTCCTGAAATTTTTATGGGTTCGAGTTTGTGTTTTGGGAGAGATGGGTGTTGTTGCTGCTATTATTGTTGTTGTTGTTGTTGTTGCTGTTTTTTTCTTTTCTTTTTTCTTTTTTTGGTTAAAGCTGATTTTGTTAACAGAAGGGTTTAACCACTTTATAGAAATGGGTCCCACAAAAAAGTAATAAAATTGAGTGATGAGAAGGTAAGTGAAGTGTGCCAAACAGGTGGGTATAGAAAATTGGGGTATTTTAAGTTATGAGTAATAAAAATTGAGTGAAGATTGATGAGTGATGAAAAAAAAAATCCATATAGGGCCTTAGTCATCTCAAATCTAACTAAAATTCTGTTCATTTTCTCAAATATAATACAACTTGTCTCATAATATTGGCAATGGTTAGAGTGGGAGTGGGAGTAGGAGTCTATTTGTGTGGTGGTAAAAAGGATTTGAACCTTTTAGAGTAGTTCTGCAAATCAAAATTTACTAAAATCATTCAATGCTATATGAATAGTTGAACGTTAAGACTGATGTCTTATATTTCACCTCTCCCTTTTACCACTAAAACCTCTTCCCTTTTACCACTAAAGCAAGGCACAAGGGTCAAGTGATTTGTTAATGTTAATCCACGCTCACTGATTTCTGAGGCTAGGAATTTTTCATGGCTATCTAACATGCTTTACCACAATTTTTTGATAGTGTCTAGTTCCTGTATATATGTGAGAAATGTTATATTCATAATATTTTCATTACATTTTCACAACAAATACTAGAAGATAAGTTATAATTGGTTCTAATTTGAATCTATTACTAAAATTACTTTTTTTATTCACCGGTAACAGTTCGTAACAACTTACCACTTAAGATTTGTTGTGAAAATATTGTAAATTTAGCATTTCTCTATTTGTAACAACCTAACACTTAAAATTTGTTGTGAAAATATTGTAAATTTAACATTTCTCTATTTGTTGTGAAAATAAATCATTTGATTTTTAAAATACATAGAGATTTACATTAATCAAAAGAGACATTAATTTCATAAATTTTGATAATTATGTCAAAAAAAAATATTCTCATTCGTATAAGAATTTTGATTAATCACAAAGTTAGGGTAGCTATTTAACAAATAAATATCTATTTTACTATAATAGTTTTAGTACCTATTTGCTAAAAGAAATATATCTACTTACTAAAAATTTCTAAGAATGGTAGCGAATATCATTATCTTCCAAGAATAAACAACTGAGTTTTGTTAAGGAAAAAAAAAAGAAAAAAGATAATAAAAGGAATGTGTCATTGAATTTTCTAATAGATAAATTATAAGTTTCGAAAATTTAAATCTAAAAAATTAATATTCTTTAGATAACAAATAAAAAAAATTATATCATCAATCTTACTTTCCAAGAATTACTACCAAAATATGATCCCTCAAAATATTGTTTTAATTGGATTTGAAACAGAGTACGATCCCTCAAAATATTGTTTTGATATATTTTCGGCAGCTCCATCCTCTTTTACTCATCTGGCATTGGTCTTCTTTTTTTCTTTTTTCTTTTTTTCTTTCTCTTTTATAAGGCATTAGTCAAGTTTTATCCTAAAAAATTGGACGTAATTCAAAATGATTCGACGTAAAGCGTCTGTAGGTGGTTTGTTTTGATAAGGCATTGGTCACTTTTACAGCATTAGTCTTGCATCACGTGCATTGGTCCCACCATTCACACAAAAATATACTCATGCATCACCTTCATACTGGATTCAGATTCTCTACTGGATTCAGTGTCTCTAAATTTCTGAGGTACTCACGCATCACTATTCACACAAAAATGTACGCTATTAATGAATTTTTTTAAATTTTAACCACTCTTTAATAATTTAATGGTCAAAATTCTGTTATATTAGCATTCTATTAATAATATTTTTAAAATAATAAAATAATATTGCAAACAAAATAATTAAAATTATTTTAGTAAAATACTAACATGATAAAATCTAGACTATTAAATTATTAAAAAATAATTAAAATTTAAAAAATCTATTTTGTAAAATAACCCAAAAAATTTAAAAGATTTGAATTCCCTCAACTTCACTTCAGGCATTGGTTACTTTCACAGTACTAGTCTTGTCTTCCACCTTTCAGACAAACACAAATATACTCATGGATCACGTTCACGAGTATTTCCCTTTCACACAGCACACAGATCAAAAAAAAAAAAAATCTCTCTCTTCTCTTATCGGTGAAAATTGAAAACTAAAAACACTGTAATAAAATAATTTTTAAATATATAAACAGTATTATAGGACCCATTTTTTTTTAAAATGGCTGAAAATGAAATTTGTAGATCCGTGAACCATGTACAAATGCACTGTTTACGGAAAAAAGTGACTGAAAAATAAAAATATACAATTACTGTTAATAAACAGGAGCCGTTTGTCCCCTAAAACGTGGGCTGCAGAAAAAAAATAATAATAAAACGTAGGAAAGTCAACAAGTACAGCTGGAAGAAAAAAAAAAAAAAACTGAAAAACGCAGACGTCAAAATGCTCTATCCAAACACCTTTTTATTATCCCCCGGCCTGCGGCTAATTTCTACTACACGATCTCTTCACCTCAGAATTCATACTAGACTTAATCTCCGTTCCTTTTCCTCTCTTTTCTCCTTTAGCTCTTTATGTTTATTTTCCTGATTACTGTTTATACTTTTGTTTTTCTTTTATAGTTGGTGGAACTCTGGCTACTCTATAGAGTTGTGGCTATCTTGAAAGGTCATTTTTCTTCCCACTATTTCCTCCTCTTGTCTCTTGATGAAAATAGGGCAAATTTAAGAACATAGGGCTTCTACAAGTATCCATTCATATATTTTGGTATTAGGAGCGTACTGGAACAAAATGAACCCAGTTCTGAAAACGCTATTGTATGTTGAATCATATGTCCTTTTGACAACGCTCCTGATAGCCTTTCTTACGGTCTTCGGATCATGGAGGCGTCGAAGCCACAGTTTGAAGCTCAAATATTCGATATGGGCATCTTACCTTCTGTCTACGTACCTGATAAACTACACCATGGGCCTGATGAAGTCAGCAACATTCCATAATGAATTGTTTTCTGTTTGGGCGACGTTTTTGATTATTTTTCTTGGAAGCGCTGATTGCATCTCTGCCTACAGCCTTGCAGACAATGAGAATCGGAAGAGATATAACTTGGAACTTTTTGTCCTGTATTTGTGGCTGGGCTGGGTGATAGGTGCGCATACTCACGAACTCAAATTTATGATTCCACTCTATCTCCTCTATGTCTTGTCTTTGAGTAGGACAGGAAGCAGAGCCAAAGCTTTGGAGTCAGCAAGCAAATCATATGGTTTGGTGAGAAACACCAAAGTGGTTGCAGACTTCATGGAAGATGAGATCAACAAAGGAGGCGATGAAGCAGATCCTACTTGCATGAAAGGCTACATGTATTTGGTAAAAGGCGAAAAGAAGGCAAAGTTGAAAGTTAAAGCACCACACTACCATGTGCAGTTTGAGACGACAGATGATCGTAAAGTCATTACCATTGATATGGTCTGGCAATGCAAAGGGAGACTCTTAAGCTCCACCGGAGATCCAGACGGGCGACTCAAAGATATCTGCCTTTCCTATGCATTGTATAGGCTTCTCTGTCGTAGATTTGCAAAATATTCCTTCCCTGAAAGCTCCCACCCTAAGACATGGAATTTTGTTCGATATGGGCTTCTTTCCAAAGAAGGTGATCATGAGAGAGCATTCAGAGTCATTGAGCTGGAGCTCGGATTTCTTTATGATCTCTTTTACACAAAATATCCCGTCTTATTTGCCAAGGGACTTCCATTATTAAGAAATTTTGAGTTCATTATTGTCATAATTGGTTGTTGGGTTGTGATTCCCACTCTAAACGACTACCATAAAAGAAACACAAATTCTGAAGATGTTCACCTCATGACAACAAGTGGACGTAACCTTGATGCTCTTCTCACAGGAGTAGTTTTAGTCGCTATACTTTTCATGGAAATTGTGCAATTCTTTGTTCTCAACTTCTCCGATTGGGCTAAGGTACAGTGGCTTTGCTATTATGTTGAAAAACCCTTGTGGCATAATAAATGCATGGAGATGATCATACGAGCTATATGTCATAGGAAATTGTTAAAGCCTTGGGATAGAAAACTTGCCCAATATTCTCTTCTTGAATCTTTTAGTCATAACCCTTCCATATTGCTCTACAATCGTTGGACTTCTCCTTATATAGGTAAGCCGAGAAATGGTCTAAAACAAAGTGCTCACGTCAAATTGCCGATGGGAGTGAAGAAAGCAATTATTTACTCTCTAAAGACCAATGGGCAGCGATTGACAAATGGGGTAGCTTCTCTGGAGAGAAACAGATTTGATAAAGAATTCTCTTGGGCATGTAAACTTGAGACACAGACGCATGTTATCATGGTCTGGCATATAGCCACCAGTCTTTGCGAGCTCAATTTATCATCACAAGTTATTGTCACAAGGGAGGTCAACCAACAAAGGGAAAGCGAAGACTTCATTGTGGCAACTAAGTTGTCTAAATACTGTGCCTATTTGGTGGCTTTTGCTCCAAGACTTTTACCTGATCATCCGTATATTACAGAATTTATTTTTGATCAAGTAGTTGTTGAAGCCAGGGAAAAACTCAAGGGATGCAAGAAAAGTATTTGCCAAAAGATGTTTACTTTATGCAAAGATGATCGCAAGAAAAGAATTTCCAAAGAGATGTTGACTTCAGACCGAAAGGATGATGAAGAAATCGTAGAGATTATTGAAAAGGGTGCTGTTCTTGCGAAGGATCTGCTAAAAATAATAACGGACAATGGGCTGAGATGGAAAATTCTGGCTGAATTATGGGCAGAGATGATGTTGTTTGTGGCTCCCTCCGATGATGAAACTGCCCATGCAGAACACCTAGCCATGGGAGGAGAGTTTGTGACTCACTTGTGGGCATTACTCTCTCATGCTGGTATACTCACGCGAGATTCAGCTCAAGATACACTCACGCGAGATTCAGCTCAAGATGTTTGACTAATATTGCAGTTGTCCCTATGTGTTTTCCTTACTATTGTATGATATTGTGTGATTTCTCATGCATTTCCATTCCGAGTATGTAAAATAGATAGATGTGTGCCTCATTAAAAAAAAAGAAAAAAAAAGAAAAAAGAAAAAAAGAAGATGTGTCGCTGTGGTTGTATTGTAACGCGTGTTGTATATTTGGTTTGATTAGTGTTTGATCTTCTGTTATTTTTTTTCGATTTGATTTCTTTAACCTTGGCATTGCTTAACGTGTTTCAAATTCATTAGAGTATCTGTTTTCCGATTTATGTAGAGAAGACATTTACTATTTTCCTGATTTAGAGTACATTCGGATTTGAATGTACTCTAAATCAGGAAAATAGTTTTTGGTAAATTTTATATTAAATATGTGATAAAAAGTTAAAAGATAATTAAGCTTACTTTCAAAAAATAAATTTGAAGTTAAATTATTTGAATTAAAACTGACAAAAGTAAAAAGTAAAAAGATGTAGCCTAACTCACTCTCAGTCGGTGGGTTATCAATAAGACACCAATTACCTCAGCCTTAGCTAGTGGGATTTTTTTACTAAATTTGGGAGAAAAAGAAAAAAAAAACTACTATGAAACAAATAATGCTATACGCACAATAATTTCAATAATTCTAAATATACACCCAATTGCATACTTTTTTTTTTTTTTTGAGGACACCCAATTGCACACCTAATTTCACTATTTGCTCTTTTTTTTTTTTGTAACTATGAATGATGGACAATTTCTGCCCATATGAACCCACCACTTATCATTAAATACTAATAATCGTAAAAGTTGGTAGGTTATGAAATTTGGTGTAAGAATGGTTGTGTATGTAATATTGTTGCAATATTTTTCACAATAATTGAGATAATAAATTTTTTCTTTATTTTTATTTGAGTCTATCATTAACACCACTTTTTATCTACAAATTAAAACTTTACTTATACAGTTGTAAAATTTTATATAACTCTAAACTTATTAAGCATGATGTGAATGCTTTTAAGTTTAGTGTGGTTGTGTCCTCAATGGGAGGACGTGCCATGCAATTAATAGAATTTTGCCAAGTTTGCACCTTTCCCTGGCTATTACCCTAGCTTGAATCTCTTCTTATAAATAAATCATTACTGAGCAATAAAAAATCTAGTACCATAAAAAAATGCACAATTCTTACCATAATTTTCTATAAGGGTTTATATAATAATAATAATAGGTAATCAATCATCGTTTGTCACGTAGAATAATTATGATAAAAATTGTGACTTTTTTATAAGGTACTAAAATTACTCTAAGAGCAAACATTTTAAATCATAATATGCTAATTAATATCAGTTACTATCACCCTTCCACCAAGTAAGTCTCAAAGAAGAACAAAATGTCAGTTGAGCTATAGTTCATTCGTCTGGTTATTATGTATTTGTTGATTGCAAAGTTATTGTATTTGATTCTCCAATGAGTAAAGAATAATATATATATATATATATATATATATATATAAATTACATCAACTCCCAATTTTAGTTTCATCATTAGACTACAGTATCTCTTAAAAAATTTCGGACAATTACTATTCTTTATTTTTATGCTAATTTTCTAGAACTAGAATAACGAAAACGTCGTCAATCCTCTCTAAAGGAATAAGAATGGAATTTAACTTGGTTTAGAAAACGTTTCAAGTTCTTAAAATTTTATCAATCTACTGTGAAATGAGTGGATTAAAAATTTTACCTTATGGACATTTAAATGTTAAATATCATTGATTGGATATCTATTAGAATAATGATGTGACAAAATCTAGTCAAATCTTCTATATATAAAAAGAGCCCATTCTTGTAATTATAGTGTTTTTAGTTTATTCAACTCGCATTGTTTGCTGGCCCTTTTTTTTTCTTTTTCTTTTTCCTTGTAATATCGTCATTTGAACTTTAAAAAAAAAATTTAGAGATATGAAGTATAAACGGTTAGTTACTCGATTTATATATATTAAGTTAGTAACACAATAAATTGTCATAATATTTTCATAATTACTGAGATATTAATTTTTTATAAGTCAAAATAAAATACCATACTAAAACTAAATACAACTAAAGGTATTGTGAAAAAAAAAAACGATACATTAAAAACAATTTTCACAACACTTTATATATCTATATATAAAAAGAGTGGTTTGGAAAAGCATTTGTAGCTTTGCTACAATAGTTTTGATTTGTTCAATTTTCATTGCTTTGCTGGCCACTTTTTTTTTTTTTTTTTTTGTGAATAGGTAAAGCTACAATAGATTTGCTATATTATTTTTGGTTTGTCTAATTTGTACTGTTTCACATTATAATAAAATATTAATACAACAAATTGGCAAAATATTCTCACAATTGTTGAGGTGTTAATTCTTTATCGATCAAAATAAAGTCATAAAATATCATACTGCAACCAACCACAACTAAAAATAAATTGCTACTTATATAATATTTTTCACAACACTTTCATAACAAATCATAAGTGGTAAATTTTTATTGAATCTAATTTAAACTTACCAATGAAACTACTTTTTTACTCACCAATAATAACTTGCAACAACCTACTACTTATGATTTGTTGCGAAAATGTCATGGACATAGCATTTCTTTTGTAAAAATGTTAAGACATCTTGTTGTCTTCACAATATTTTCAAAATTGTTGAGCTATCAATTTATTACAAGTCAAAATAAAATATAACAAAATTATGAAGGTATTATGAAAATGTTGTGTCATTCTGTTGTGTTTTTAGAAATTTTTTGTTAGGTTAGTCAACTTTATTGAGCTAAAATTTATTATTTTACATACAATTTTCTTGGGTTGACTTTTTATATTTTTTTTCCTTTACATACCATTTTAAAATACTTTTCATTCCTGCTTTAACTTTAAAATCAATCAATTTTTTCCTCAATATTTTGGAAAATAGAAAAAATGTCATATTGTTATTTTCTTAATTAAACCCTAATGAAAACTTATGATTCTTAAAATATTTATTATGTAATGTCTAAAACACTCCAACTAAATTTTGACGTCCAAAAAATTTTCTTCACATATTTTGAGTTTTAGATGGTAGTAATTCTTGGAAAGTTAGAATGATGATATAAAGTGTTTTATTTGTTATCTAAAGAATATTAATTTTCTAGGTTTAAATTTTTGAAACTTATAATTTATCTAATAGAAAATTCAATGACACATTCCTTTTGTTATCTTTTTTTTTTTTTTTTCTTAACAAAACTCAGTTGTTTATTCTTGGAAGATAATGATATTCGCTACCATTCTTAGAAATTTTTAGTAAGTGGATATATTTCTTTTAGCAAATAGGTACTAAAACTATTATAGTAAAATAGATATTTATCTGTTAAATAGCTACCCTACCTTTGTGGTTAATCAAAATTCTTATACGAATGAGAATATTTTTTTTGACATAATTATCAAAATTTATAAAATTAATGTACCTTTTGATTAATGTAAATCTCTATATATTTTAAAAATCAAATGATTTATATTCTTGTTTTGTAATATAAATAAAATTTAAAATTGACCTTAATTACTATTTTTTCACGGCAAACATGTGCCCTAACTAGAGTGTATATATATATAAAAGCAAGTCTCCTTAAGTCTATCACTATAAAAAGTTGTCTTTCCTTTTTTCTGAAAAGAAAATTTTATTATTATTTTTTGGTAAAAAAAAAAATTACTTTTTGGCGTTGTCTAACACAACTAATGAGGAGTTAGTTGATCTGTCATTTTCTCTTCCTGAGGCCAAACATTTTTTATTAAAAATAAAATAAAACAAAAGGCTTGTCTTCCACTAAATATATAATAATAATAATAACTTTATCTTATTGAAAGCATTCAAAATTTCCAATCAATTCATGATCTTTGTGCATAAAGTTTAGACTACGGAATGCAACCACAATCATCTTTCTCACAAGTCATAGAAAGATGATTGGACAATAATTGCATGTGGAATATTATAAACACGATAGTTTTCACAATAGCTGATTGGACAAATTTTATTGATTCTTATTTGAGCATATCATTAATATCATGTTTTTACCATATCTTGCCTTCCATTACAAAAACATTATTATAAAAGCATCATTTTAAACTGGAAATTTTTTTTAAAATTGTTAAATTGATTTTCTCTTCTCATTAATGAGTTTTCCATGTAAGAAAATCAACATCTTACTTGTAGATTGTTGCTAATATCTTCTAGTTTATGTTTATTATTGTACTCAGCAAATTTGATTGAAGTTCTCTATAAATTTGCACAACCAGGAAAAAAAAAAATATTGAGACTTACACATGGTTGATGAAATGTTTTCTACATTTCCATTTCAATTCTTTTTGACAAATGTCTTTAAAAATAATTGGACGAAGAGCTTGAGGCTTTGAACATTCTTTAATTGATGGTTTATTTATTTATTTTTTAAACGGATTAATTGATAGTTTAGGACTCATATACATACATACATATATATATATATATATATATATATATATATATATATTGTTATGATTAAATAAAATTATTCCAAATACCATTATTTGGTACCTTACAGTTGATTGATAGCTTGTTTTTTATATTTCCATCTCAATGCTTTCTGGAAAATGTCCTTAAAAATATTTGAACAAAAAGTTTGAGTCTTTGGGCATTTTTTTAATTGATGGTTTATTTATTTATTTATTTTTGAAAGGATTAGGGCATATATTAATAAACCATTTTAGCGCCATAATCGTGTCTTATCTTCCAGCTCTCCTCTCATCTGTTTCATTGTGTGCTGCGTTTTTTTTTTTTTTTTTTTTGGATTGGTTGTTTCCTTCTTCTTTTTTTTAATAGGATATGATTTTTGTTTTAATAATCTTGGTGTGATTGGTTTTTTGTAATTAATGTTTGCCCTCTTTTTTTCTTGTTTTAGTTGGCATAATTTTTTAATAACGAAATATGAGTCAATTCATATAATTTACCATTTTTATTCCCTCACTTTTCTCATTAACTAAACAAAATAGTTTTTCATTCTCCCATCCAAACACATATTATCTCCTGTTTATCCATCCTCCAACCAAATTAATTGAAACCTAAGGGTAGGTGATTCAGTAGATTACTAAAGCTCCGTTTGGATCACGTTTTGGTGTTTGTGTTTCTGTGTTTTGCCTTTTTTTTTTACCATTGCCTCTTGTACTATTCATGGGACATGAATAGTGCATTAAGGCAAAGTTACAGTGCTAAACAGTGTTTTCAGCAGTGAACAGTAACCCAGAAATTATTTTTTTTTTATTGTTTTCAACAATAAGTTTTCAGTTTTTAGCAAAATAAGCGATATCCAAACACATACTAAGAGAGTAGTATTGCTATGGACAAACTTTTCCACCGTAGAGTTTACAATTATTAAGTTTTTCTCTTTTGAGTGATGGAAAAAAATTATTGGGTCCATGAATGGTAGTTATGTCCATCACTTTCATGTACTAATTTGCAATTTAAAAAAATACTAGTGTCTGGATCATTATTGGAAAGAGAGCAATGAAGACTTGTTTGTGTATTTTTAGTTAATTACCATGGGACATGGTGTGACATGTGTAAGAGTGGAGGAAAATGACATGTGAATAGAAGAAAGAAAATTAGGGTTTTTTTTTTTTTTTTTGGTGTGTAATAAACTAAAATGAGGCATGATGTGATATGTTTAAGAGCATTAGTATTGATGGTGGTGTAATAGTTAAATTTCTATTATAACACTCAAAACACTAAAAGGTAGGCCACATTGATGGTGGTATAATTAAAAAAAGGGCAAATCATGACTTTCTTACATGTGGTTTGACTGAAATTTAAGTTGCTTACCTATGGTTTGAAATTTGACACTTTACCTACATGAAGTTAGCTCAATTAGATTTCTTTAACTCACATTTGTTAAAAACATGGTTAAATATGTAATTTTACTTCACTTTTATGTCTCTCTTCTTCAAAAACAAAAGAAACATAAAAATACAAGATCAAATAAAATAAAAAAGAATTCAGTCGAACACTTGCATCGTGGGATTTCAAATCATAGGTAGGCAACTTAAATTTTGGTCAAATCATAAGTGAGTAAGTTGTAATTTTTCCTTAAAAAATTTGCCAATGAGCTACAGTGAGTTGCCATCTTTGGCAGCTCAATGTAGCAACAAGTTATAAAACAGGAAAAAAAAAAAGTATCTTGACTCTTGCTACGCAGACAAGAATCTTGATTGTTTGGATACCGCTTATTGCTGAAAACAGGAAACTAAAAACTGAAAACACTGTAGCAAAATAATTTTTAAAAGTGTGAATAGTGCCGTGAGACCAAGTTTTAAAGTTAAATTTGTATTTTTTTCTTACTTGCGGGTCCCGTGAACAGTATTGGGCTTTTCCTTTTTGTTTATAAAAGTCTAATATATTTTCTACGAGACCAAATTTTTAAGGGCAAAATTTAGCTATACACTTAGCTTTAGCCTAAAGCTACAACTTTGACTAAACAAATTAATATGACTATATATTTTGAAAATTTAACCAATGAATTGTATGTTTTTTTATGTTTTTAAAAGACACGTCTAATTTCATGCCAATAAGATTTTATTTACTATTAAATTTAGAAACTTATTTTTGTGTATAATTTTAGATTGCAAAAATTCGAAATTTAAACAATTGATTGACGACAAAACTATTAATCTTTGATCTTATTGAAATTTTGCTAATGTAATCCAATGGTTTGTCAAAATTCACATCCAATAAAAAGTATTAAGTGGAGTTATAACTTTAGTCTACAACTAAATTTGTTGCTAAACTTTGGCTAAAGTTTAATTATGTTGGGCTTGAAAAAATTTAGGGTGTTCACATATTTTTTTTAAGGTCACAAAATCATAAATTTTTTAAATTTTATATATAATAATTTTTTATATATTAATAACTTTTCAAGGTTGTCCTATGACCACCCTAACTTCAATGATGAGTTGCCCCTAAGTGGTTTCACTTTTAATTTCAGAAAAGATGGTAGATAACATGTGAACTGTCAATCTACCATAGATCAACATAAAATAAAATAAGATTATATTGAGATACACCACAACTCAAAACAAAAATATTTTAAAAATATAATGAGATTATTTTTTGCTAAACATATAATGAGATTTTGTTGTATTACTAGATTTCCTGGTGAAGACTTGTTTACTAATTGGTTAGTTAGGTGAGTCCACAAGTGGCAAGGAACCAAAAAAAAAAAAGGCATAGAGCTTTTAATCAATTAAAGCCAACGTGCAACTCATTGGCTTGGAATTTGGAAGCAGCTAGCCACGACAAATTTTCACTACATAATGGCCTTCAATTATTGTGAATAAAATTTTTACCTTAGCGTACAAAAATACACATAAAATATGATACTTTTTACTGAGAAAAGATTTTCTAAATCCAAACCATCATTGGTACTTTCGTTTTTTACTCTACTTTTTGCATGACTTGATGCACTCACAGCAGTTGTGCTATATAGGTATATTGGTATTTTTTAACTTCTAAAACACAAAAAATGATGCTCCAACAGTGGAGCTATAGCAAAAAAAATTTTGCTTCCAGCTACAGTGCACATCTAAAGATAGATGTGCACTATAGTTCAAAGGTAAAATATATATATATATATATATATATATATATATATATATATATATAATTTTATTAAATTTCTCTCTCTCTTTCATTTAAAAAATATTTTCTCTTTCTTTCTTTTTCTCACTCTCTCCGGCTTCTCTTCTTTCATCTTTTTTCCTTTTGTCTCTCTCTTCTTCTTCTTCTTCTTTTTTTTTTTTTTTTCTCTCCCTCATTTACTCTCTGCTTCGCCGCCGATCTGTTCTGGATCGTCGATCTTCATCGCCGACTTGTTCTGGATCGTCAATCTTCATCGCCGACTTGTTCTGGATCGTCGATCTTCATCGCCGACTCATCTCGCCTAGTTCTCCATTTCACCACCGATCCTCATCTTCATCGCCCACGTCACCATCCCATGCCGCCGACCCATCTCGCCCAGTCCTCCATCTCACCACCGATCCAAGCTCCACCGACACTACCTTCATCGAACTTAAGAGTGCCACGGATTTCGTGACGTGGCTGTGGCTGGATTTCATGGGTTTCTGCTGTGTTGGTGTGGTGGTTTGTGGTGGTTTTTCTTTGTGATTTGTGTGGGTTTGTTGGTGTGGGTTTCTCTGTGATTTGTGTGGTGGTTTTTGGCTAATTTGGATTTTTGGCAGTGGTTGTGGGTGATTGTTGGCTTGCTAGTTGTTGTTGGATGGTTGTGGGTGGTTGATCTTGGTTGGTTGGCAGTAGTGGTGGATCGGTTTGTGGTGTTTTTTTGTTTTGTGGGATGTATTATTTTATTGTGATGTTTATATTATTTTATTGGGTTGAAAGCTAAAATAGATCCACTGCTGCAGCATGTTTTGTAAAGTGAGTAGGTAAAATAGATAAAGTAACTTTTTGTAAAGCTAAATTGCTAAAATTTTAGCTCCACTGCTGTGGATGCTCTAAGGTCGTCCATAGATTACTCATGTACTTTAGTAGCACAGCCTATCTGCATTTTCTAGTATGTTTGTGGTTTCTCCTTTCATCAATAAGTTAGATGGTTTTAAAAACTTAAATGATTAAAATATTGAAAAAGTCTAATATTTATATTTTACTATTTGAATCGACGGTTTTTATTGTTAAAACACTGGGTTTTATGGTTTTTAATTTTTATAGAACCAGTTGAAGGTCCAGCCCCTGTTTCCTCTTTGGTAGTCTGCTACTGATTTTGGTCATGCCCTTCATTAAAAAATCTATAATTGTTTGTTATTATAGGTGATGAATTTCGGTAATTAATTTGATTGGAATCTTTATTAAGAAGTTCTTATTTACAAGATTTGCGATTTATTGTGTTTTCATAATTTTTATATAATATATATTTTAAAAAAAAAACTCAAACCCACAAGATTATAAACACCAAGACTACTTTAGTTTAGTTCCCCTATATTTGATAGCTAAAATTATGAATATGCACAATCCTTTTATGAAGGACATGATTTGTATATTTTATATTACCCTTTGCTTATAATAAGTAATAACGGTGTATCATATATATTAAAGTGATTTCAAAAGTACGTAAATTGCTTGGGTTAGAGAAAAAATTATGTATAAGCAGATGGCTTATAAGATAATATTTTCCAAGTGTTAATAATCTTCTTCCAGTAACTGTTTGCTTAATATATATCATAATATCAATAAGTTCACTTTGAGAAGCAATTGTTTCAATATTTTAAGTTCTCATGTTTGTCCGGACCTGTAACCAAATCATCATAGCTTAAATTAAATGACTAGTGCAACTGAAATTGAAGTGTTGTTTGTTGGTCCTGCTTCATTCCTTGTTCCTGTGTGGACGGTGGACCTGCTGCTTTCTCTACGTTCATAAAAATTAATGCTCTTCAACTTTGTACAATGCTTAGTATAAATATAACAAATTAGCAACCTTAAATGCTACGCTTTTACTTTTATGTAATAAATATATAAATTATGCAAGATCATACTATCAAACCTTGAACATAATTGGAACAATTAAGCTATTTGGTTTAATGTTTGAACATGTTACCATGCGACCACTTTTCCTAGAATAAGATTGAACAAAGAAAAATAATTGACTGTGTTCGAACAAGTCTCAATCAATCCATTGACGCTCGGTTGCCACTCTTTAAGGGAATAAATTTGCACCATTACCATCAACCATAACTTTTGGTGTAGAGGATAAGTGTTTGGTCTTATCAATTGGTATTGGAGCTAAGTTGGGCTAAGTCTTAGTCAGTAGCAACTCTACATGCAAGCCAGGATGGTCACAAGACCACCTTGACAGGCAAAAAAATGTATATATACACTTGTCCAAAAAAAAAATTATATGCTAAACTAACCTATTGTGACTATCCTAATAAAAATTTTGAACACTTTGACTTGAGAATAGCAAAAATTTGGATCCAACAAAAACAAGAGTAATGCTACTATATTCATAACATTTTCACAATAATTTCACAACTGGTAAGCTATTATAGATTCTAATTAAGCTAAATACTAATATTATTTTGTATCCACTAATAACAGTTTTTTACACAAGATTTATTGTAACAACCCCACACCAACTATGTGGTATTGTCCGTTTTGGCTTCATTAGACCCTATGGCTTTTCTTCTCCCCTTTAGCACAAAGGAAGGAAAAACACCTTGTTACAATGAAGAGTGGCATCCCTCCTTACGAACCAAGCTTAGGACACTCACTTAAGCGATATGGAACTTAGCTTTTGTTAGGCCTCGAGACAATATCTACACAGTTAAGGTGTGGTCATTACAAATGGTATCAAAGTTATGTCTCAATCAGAAGTGTGAGACCCACAAGCAAGGACTTGTGTGCCCATAAGGGAAGTGGATTGTGAATGAACAAAGGGAGAAGCAATCCTACTAAGTTGCACATCCCTCAAGAAAGCACATCGGGACCATCACAACTCAAATAAAGACATTATAAAAATGTTGTAAGTTTTTTTTTTTTTTTTTTTTTTTTTTTTTTTTTTTTTTTTTTTCTGGGGAATTGACTTTTTCCTATACTAAATTCTACTTGATGGTTTTCTAAAATATAAAAAGTAAGAAGTTCCACTTGATGGGTCCTATAAATAAGATGGTTGTCCCTAAGTATATATTTATTATCCTCTACTGATCTTTACTTTCTTTTTCTTTTTTTTCTTTTTTAAGAACTGTAACATGTCTTAATTTAAGTATTGAATTTCTTATATCTTCTATCAAAAAAAAAAAAAAAAGGAAAGAAATGAAAACAATTTCACTGAGGAAGCTACAAGGACTACGGTGGAACTGAATTTTAGTGTCCATCTTGGCATAAACCCGAAGCTAGAAGGACTAGGATTTAAAATATAAATTCAATTTTAGTTTTTATTTAAGTATATATTGAACCACATTATTGGGGCATGCACCTATTACCATATTACAACCTGATCGTTAACTATTTTATAAAAAAAGTCAAATAAATACCGGACATATTATAATTTGTAGAATATAAATTGGAACATAAAAAAATGTATTGAAAGTTTGGAACACAAAAGATAGTACAAAGTATTTGTTTTCATTAAGTGCCAGTAATTTAAAATGTTTCGACATGTTACCACTTGACCACTTAGTAGTTTAGAAAAGATTTTGTGAGTTACAGACAGCTCACTTAGTAAAACCTCAAATAATTATATGAATTTGCGACTTATTAATTTAAAAATAATTGACAAATGAATTAAACTAGAGTTGATCATATCAGACGGCTTTAAGAGAAGAGTTCTCAAACAACCATAACAAAATGTTATAGCATTTTTATAGCAAGTGAAGTGTCAATCTAAAATAAAATAAAATAATATTGATATACACTACAACTCAAATAAAAAATATTTTAAAATTATAATGAGATTTGGTTGTGTTACTAGATTTGTTCTTGAACCACCGTTCTCGAAGACTTGTTTCACTTGTTGGTAAATTTTTTTTTTTTAAATTTTATGAACCCTGATTGGTTAGTTAGGTGACTGGGGAGGAACCAAAAAAAAAAAAATGGCATAGGGCTTTCAATCAATTAAAGCCAACTTGCAACTCGTTGGGTTGGAGTTTTTTTTTTTTTTTTTTTTCGCTGGGTTGGAATTTGGAAACAGCGGGGCACGACATGTTACTCTCGTGACTTTGCCTTAAAATGGCAAAAATAAAAAATAGTATATGATATTGTGAATTATAAAAGAGTAGCCAATGGAATAAGTTTTCAGATGAAGTTTCACACACATATACACTTAGATTAAGTTAGAGTAGAAATTTTATCTTGCATAAAAAAAAAAGTTTGTAATATATATGTCAAAAGGTGCCCTTTGAAGTGTCATAACTCTTCAAATTTGATATACCAAAAAGTATCTATTGAAAAGTCATAACCCTTCATATTGAATATATCAAAAGATATCTATTAACCAAAAATATGTCTATTCGATGAAAATACACCTCTTGAATGAAAATGTGCTTATTGAATGAAAAGTTGCCTATTAATCGAAAATGAAAATAAAAAAAGCACAACTTTTCAATGTTTTTAAATATATATATGGCATTAAATTATGTAATCACATGACACAATAAGAAGTCATCAACAAAAAATCAAATATTTCACTTTTATATTACATGTAAAAGCGAATAGTTGTGGCCGCTCTACCTAGATTCAATGGTTCTAGCACTAGTATATGACTAGTTAGGCAATAAGGTTATCCATTACAATAACTGAGCTCAAGGCGATAAGAATATTAATGGGTTAATTATTGGTCCTTCAGATCTGTGGGGAATGTCTTCTGTCAAGTTGTGGACTTTTGTTACGTACTTTTCCAGTCTAGTCACATCACCGGTCTATTTTTGAATTATTTCACATTTGTCCAAAGGAGAAGGGGGACATTTTTTTGTATTATAGTTGCAGAGATAATTGTTTTTGGTCTAGCCAATGTGTGCCTAATTATTTCACATTTGTCCAAAGAAGTAAGGGCCACATTTTTGTTGTATTACAGTTGCAGAGATAATCTTTTTTGGTTCCGTTAACCCATTCATTTTTTAAAATATTAAGAAAATATTTTTAAAAATAATTAATTATTGTGGATGGCATATATTAGCAAAATCTATCCTTTTTTTGCTGAATGCAGTTGCAGAGATAATTAGTCAGCAGCAATAATAACAATTCATCCGGTCCTCCTAAGAATCTTGAAAGTAAGTTTTCTTGGTCCCTCGTTTTCACCCATTGATAGCTATCAAGCATAGTACATTTGCCTTTTGTATAATGACATTACTAGCACAGCCAGTCTGTATTTTCTAGTGATAAGTAGTTTCAACCTCTATTAATTTATAAACTCTATAGTTGTTTGTTATCATATATTGGTGATGAATTTGATTATGAAAAATATAGTAGGTGATGAATTTTGGTAATAAATTTATTTAGAATCTTAATAAGATGTACTTATTTTTAATATTTGTGATTTTTGGTTTAGTTTTCCCAAATATATTTGTATATTATATTATTGCCCTTTGCTCATATTATAATGGTGTACAGTATATGTGAAATACTCTCTAAAGTATGTAAATTGCTTTTCATAACATTTTTACAACACTTTCATAACAAATTCTAAATGGTAGTTTGATATTAGTTGTTATGAGTGGACAAAAAAACAATTTAAGTTGTGGATTTAAATTATAACCAATAACAAAGTACTATTTATAATTTGTTGTAAAAATATTATTAGTATAACACTTTTTTCAATTCTCTTTAAGTAATAAATCTCAAGGCCAAACCATTAGTCTTGTATCTTCCCTGAGGGTAACACATATATACACAAGAATCGCCTCCAAAAGTTACTGAAAATTTCTTTCAGGATTTTTAATAGATGAAACACCATTTAAAAAAAAAGGTTAAGATTTTTAATAGGTTAAACATCTTTTTTTTATATGTAATAAAAAGTGATGTTTAATTGTTCTTATCTTTTGCAATTATGAGTGGGCAACAAAAATAAGTATTTGTTGCGAAAACTTTCCAAGTCTTCCACCAAACACATACACTAGCTACGGGTCAAATTGAAAATAAGGGAGTGGATGGGCGGAGAGGAAGAGAGAGTTGTGTCTGGGTATTGGAAATATCTGAGTGAGAAGTCAAGTATGAGTCCTATAAAAAAGTTAAAATATTTGAGTGATGTGAACTGAAAAATGTGCCAAACAAGTGGGTATAGGAAATTGGGGTATTTAAAGTGATGAGTAATGAGTAATGAGTGATGAGTGAAGAAAATTGAGTAAGGAATGATGAGTGATTGTTTTCAAAAAACCAAACAGCCCCTAAGTATTGCTCGTCTTATGATGTGCTTTCATCATTAGATATGTTATAAATATATTAAAATAATTAACATAATTTCCTCTAGGGTCTACGTACAATCCACTACCTAAGTTCAAAGAGATTTTTTTTAAAAAATTTCTCAAATTAAAACTATATGCCAAAAACTTAAAGAATTTTTTTTTCATACTTTATTTAAATAAAAAAAAATATTATAGTTTTTGTTTTTACTAAAACCTTGGTTATACACGGTATTATGGTCACTGAAATTATGGTAGTTAGAAAACCCATCATTACAATTTGCTAGTCAGTGAAATTATGGTAGTTAGAAAGCCCATCATTACAATTTGCTTTCTAGGTATAGTAAAAAATTGCCAGTTTACTCAAGAAAAATTAAATATGCAAGTTTAGATATCTTTTTGATACTTGTCGATTTATCACTTATTAAATATTTTCTTAGCTTGTAAATTGAACATTTTCTTGAACGCAATGGTGATAAGGGTGAAATCTCCTTTCAAATGTTTGCTCATGAGCTATGATCGAGCATAGGATGAGTAAGATGTCATGAAATCATCATCAAAAATATTATACAGAAACTAATATTGTTTTTTATTTTTTTGTATTTTGATATATGACTAAAGTACCCAAACTTAATGTGCATTTAAATACCAATTAAAAGCCAGTCTTTGCTTAAATCTTTCACTAATTGTAGGTCCCATGTGGGCCCTACAACAAAGAATTTCCATTCCCGTAAAAGTAGCTTATTTTTTCACACAGTGGGTTGGTTGCTAAAAGTAGCTTATTTTTTCACACAGTTGGTTGGTTGGTTGCTAAGATTGAGTTCGGGTGCAATACCTAGGGCAATTCTTATGGAGTGTTGAGATTGATAGTTGTAAAAAACAACATTCAATCTCAACCATTGATTAAAAAGGTTAATAAAAAAAATTGAAATAAAGTAAAAAGTAAAACTTAAGAATGTATAAAGTAAATTTTTTTTGTGAGACATAGTAGGGTGAATTGCACTCGGTGTAATACCCTAGGTATTGCACCGGATCTTAATCCGGTTGCTAGATACTACTTATGGTCCTACTTTATGTTTTCTTTGATTGTGATCCTACTCTACTTCTTTTTCTATAATACTTTCATAAGTAAAAAAACTAATAATAATAAACATATTTGATTTAATTATTATTTACAGTAATTTTTGTAAAAAAATATGCAAGCTGTTTACAAATAAACACTTTTAGAATCAGTATCTAATCATCTTGTAAAATGAATTATAAAAAAAATCACTATACAATCTTTGTAGTGACGCAAAAAACAATCAAATTAGAGGACAGATGAATCAAATTAAAAATAAAAATAATAAAATAAAAGTAAAAGAATGGATAAATCATCAAACTGATAATGAAAAATGCACATCTGAAATTAACAGAAAGGGTGCCTCTTTGAGCATTAGCATTGGAAGTTCAAATTTTTAGTTTTTAGCAATCCAAAAAATTATTTTATTTTTTTAACACCTCACTTTACAATTCACTCAACATTAATGGTTATATTTTTTTACCACTTCATTTGAATATTCTTTATTTATTTATTTATTTTACTCTTTCTTTCTCACTCTTTATTACTTTATCTTTTTTAATTTTGTAGCAAGAGTCAAGATTCTTGTCAATGTAGCAAGAGTCAAGATACTTTTGGAATAAAAATTGTTTTTTTTATTTTTTATAATAACTTGTGGCTATGTTAAGCTACCAAAGATGGCAGCTCACTATAGCTCATTGGCAAATTTTTTAAGGGAAAATTACGACTTACTCATCTGTGATTTGACCAAAAATTACTTACCTATGATTTGAAATCCTACAATGCAAGTGTTTGACTGAATTCTTTTCAATTTTATTTGATCTTGTATTTTATGTTTCTTATGTTCTTGAAGGAGATAAACATATAAAAGTGGAGTAAAATTACATTTTAGCCATGTTTTTAACAAATGTGAGTTAAAGAAAATCTAATTGAGCTAACCTGATGTGTGTAGTGTCAAATTTCAAATCACAAATAAGCAACTTAAATTTCAGTCAAACCACATGTAAAAAATCGTAATTTACCAATTTTTTTAAAACTATACCACCATCAATGTGGCCTACCTTTTAGTGTTTTGGGTGTTATAATAGAAATTTAACTATT
Source organism: Castanea mollissima (assembly GCA_014183005.1). Taxonomy (NCBI): domain Eukaryota; kingdom Viridiplantae; phylum Streptophyta; class Magnoliopsida; order Fagales; family Fagaceae; genus Castanea; species Castanea mollissima. The sequence continues at coordinate 70,618,418 of JACAVU010000002.1, forward strand.
ATACCACCATCAATGCTAATGCTCTTAAAAATATCACTTATCACATCATGCCTGGATTTAGTTTACACACAAAAAAAAAAAAAACCAAATTTTCTTTCTTCCATTCACATGTCATTTTCCTCCACTCTTACACATGTCACACCATGTCCCATGGAAATTACCTAAAAATACACAAAAAAGTCTTCATTGCTCTCTTTCCAATAATGATCCAGACACCAGGAATTGAAATTTTTTTGATCGAACCCTTTTTTAAATTGCAGATTAGTACATGAAAGTGATGGACATAACAACCATTCACGGACCCAATTTTTTTTTTCCTTCACTCATGTGAGAACAACTTAATAATTGTAAAATCTATCGTGGAAAAGTTTTTTCATAGCATTACTACTCTCTTAGAGCATTCACAGCAGTGGAGCTAAATAGCTATATTGCTATTTTAGCTCCACTCAAACCCCAAAAACCCACCTGCAGCAGTGGAGGCAAAGCTAAAAAATTTTAGCTTTGCGCTACAGTGCTCATGTATCAATACATGAGCACTGTAGCTGAAAGTTATAAAAAAAAATAATTTTTTATTCAGGCATGATAGATCACTCTCTGAAGCTCCATTTCACTCTCTCCTTTCCATTTCACGTTTCACTCTCTCCTCTCTCTTTCTCTTCACAATCACACTCTGAAGCTCGCCGCCGCCGACGCCGCCTTCAACGTCAGCTGAGACCCACGCCGACGCCGATCAGCTGAGACCCACGCAAGCTCACCGCCGATCAGACCCACGCCGATTCAGCTCCACGCAAGCTCACCGCCGATCAGACCCACGCTGATCAGCTTCACTCTCAATGCTCACCCAACACCGATTCACCGCCAATCCGCCGATCAGACCTCCGCCTCAATCCACTTCTCTTCCGCCGATCAGACCCACGCCGACATTGTCCTCCTCACCGAAGCCCAGCTCTATGATTGATGATTTTTATTTTGTTTATAATTGGTGATTTTGTTTGGTCTGGGTTGAGGAAAAAGATTGGAGATTTCGGTTGGTTTTTTTTTTTTTTTGCTGCTATGGACTGGTGGTGGTGGTGATTGTTGTGACTGTGGTTGATGGTAAAGGTGGTTGTGGTTGTGGTTGGTTGTATGAATGTTTTTTGAGTTGTGGGATATATTATTTTATTGTAGGAGATATATTATTTTATTGTGATGTTTATATTATTTTATTGTGTTGAAAGCTAAAATAGATCCACTGCTGCAGCATATGTGTAGATATGTATAGGTAAAATAGATAAAGTGACTTTTGGTGAAGCTAAAAAGCTAATTTTTTAACTCCATTGCTGTGGATACTCTTAGTAATCTGCTGAATCAACCACCCTTAGGTTTCAATTAATTTGGTTGGAGGATGGATAAATAGGAGATAAAAATTATTTAATTTTCTCCTATATGTATTTGGTTGGGAGGATGAAAAACTATATTGTTTAGTTAAAGAATAAAGTGAGGGAATAAAAAAAGTAAATTATATAAATTGACTCATATTTCCTTATTAAAAAAATTATGCCAACTAAAACAAGAAAAAAAGAGGGCAAACATTAATTAACAAAAATCATATCCAATAAAAAAAAAAAAGAGAGGAAACAACCAATCCACAAAAAAATAAAAAAATAAAAAAATGCAGCACACAATGAAACGGATGAGATGTGATCACCTGATTTAGCTAAATATTGTTAACATCTAAAGAATGGTGTTTGGAGCATTATGGTAGTTATGTCCATCACTTTCATGGACTAATCAGCAATTCTTTTCCAAAAATGGTGTCTGGAGCATTATTGGAAAGATCCCGTTAATGTATGCATTTATGGTATATATTAATCATTTATTTTAGGAAAAGTTTTATAGGAAATTGAAAAAACTGTAAAAAAAAGTTAATTACTTCTACATTTTTTTATAAAAAGTATCTTAAAATGGTTTACTAATGTATGCCCTAAGGCTTGGATGGAATCAGATGGGGCCCAAGAGGTCCCCGACTTTGCCTAGTCTTAGGGGGGGGGGGGGAACAAATATATATATATATATATATATATATATATATATATATATATATATATATATACTATTTTCTATTTGGGCCCCATCTATCAAAAGTTTTGGGCCCTCCTCCCCCACAATTTTATATCGATTTTATTGTAATAGCATTTGCATCATTTTTAAAATAATATAAGGCCCCAAATTTGTCCAATCAACTCTAAAATACACCCATATCAATCTATATATCATTATGGAAAAATACATTCGTGCTACAGTAACTATGTAAATTTACACAATTACTGTAGCACAAATATATTTTTGCAAATTTACACATTACTATAGCATAAATATATTTTAGTATAATGATATATAAACGGGTAAACTACATATTTGGTCTCTATCTTTTAATTATATTTATTTGATCCCTAATCTTTCAGTGTTATGTCAATTTAGTTCCTGTCGTTATATGTTGGATGAAAATTGATGATATGAAAAAGACCAAAATAAAATTTTAGTGTATTGTCACATTAATGAAAGCTAATTTTTTATTTTTGCCATTAGACACGTCATCAATTTTCTTCCCAAAATAATGCCTAGGACTAAATTGACACAGTATTAAAAGGTTAGGGACAAAATTGAAATGTTATGGACCAAATTGAAATATGGTATATAGAATAGGGACTAAATACGTAGTTTACCCTACATAAAATGATGTGAGTGTATTTTGGGGTTGATTAGGAAAATTTACACAATTACGGTAGCTATGGAAATGAATGTTTAAGAAAATAATTTAGATTGAGGAATGAAATGTAGTGTAAAATAAATAATTTAGACGTAAATGCACTTTTGGTCCCCTACATTTTGGGGTCATTTCTAGTTTGGTCCCTACATTTTCATTTCATCACTTTTAGTCCCTAAATCAATTAACGCGTTCCACTTTGGTCATTACCGTTACTCACTTAACAGAAATTGCTGATGTGGCAAATGGCACAGTAAAATAATAATTAAAAAATCTATTTTGGCATTAAAAAATTGCCACGTCAGCATCTAAATTAAAAAAAAATTAATTTATTAATTTTAATTAAATAAACAAAATAAAAAACAAAAAAATCACATTAATTGATATCTAAGAGTGCTTGAACAAGAACAACAAGAAGACAAACCCAGATCTAAGATCATAAACCCAAATTTTTTTTTAAAAAAAAAAAAAAAAAAAAAAAAAACAACAACAAACAACCATTCAAGATCGTCAAAAACGCAGATCAAAAACCACAGATCAAAAACCAGATCAAGCCCACCTAACACAAATCAAAAACCACACATCAAATCAAATCAAATAAAAAGTCTGTATGATAGTCAAGAAAATGAATAAATCTCTTTTATTCAGCTGAACCAACATTCATCATTTTCTTCCAATACCTAAGAATTCATTTTTCCATTTCTCTTCATTGTTCTTCGGAACCAAACAAAGCACAACTAGATTAACAAAAAAAAAAAAAATCATTCTTTCAAAAACCAAATAAACCCTAGCAATTAATTTTCTTTCTAATCATTCTATTTCCCCAGCAAACAAACAAAACACAAGAAACTCAAAAAAACCAAAACTTTAGCCAAAAAAGAAGAAGCCCAGATCAGAAAGAAAAACCCAAGATGGATTTGCAGACGGAGACGAGTGGACTGATATGCAACCTCCTCTTGGTCTCTCTGTTAAATCAAACAAGGTTTGTCACATTCGACGTACACTTTATGGCCTTAAACAAGCTCCACGTGCTTGGTTTGCCAAATTCAGTTATACCATCTCTCGTTTGGGTTACATGGCCAGTCATTATGATTCTGCCTTGTTTCTTCGTCGCACTGACAAAGACACTATTTTACTTCTCCTGTATGTGGATGATATGATCATAACTGGTTATGACCTTAGTGGCATTCAAGAACTCAAGGATTTTCTCAGTCAGCAGTTTGAGATGAAAGATCTTGGACATCTCAGCTACTTCTTGAGTCTTAAAATCACTCATTCTACAAATGGACTTTACATTACTCAAGCCAAGTATGCCTCTGAACTCTTGTCTAGAGCTGGACTCACTGATAGCAAGACCGTTGACACTCCAGTCGGGCTTAATGCGCATCTGACTCCCTCAAGGGGGAAACCATTGTCTAATCTCTCTCTTTACAGACGCTTAGTTGGCAGCCTAGTTTATCTTACTGTTAGTCGTCCAGACATTTCCTATGCTGTTCACCAAGTGAGTTAGTATCTGTCTACTCCACGATCGACTCACTATGCTACTGTTCTGTGCATTCTTCGGTACCTAAAGGGCACTTTCTTCCATGGTCTTTTCTACTTTACTCAGTCTCCTTTTATTCTCCGTGCATTTTTTTATGCCGATTGGGCAGGAGATCCCACTGATCGCAGGTCTACCACTGGTTATTGCTTTCTTCTTGGTTCTTCTCTGATTTCTTGGTGAAGCAAGAAACAAACTCATGTGGCCTGTTCTAGTACTGAAGCAGAATATCGTGCCCTTGCTGATACCACATCTGAGTTTCTTTGGCTACGATGGCTTCTCAAAGATTTAGGTGTGTTTACATCCTCTGCTACTCCTCTTTATTGTGACAACAAGAGTGCCATTTATATTGCTCATAATGATGTCTTCCATGAACGGACTAAACACATCGATATCGATTGTCATTTTATCCGCTATCATCTTGTCCATGGTGCTCTCAAGCTAATCTCAGTCTCCTCTACAGATTAACTTGCAGATATCTTCACCAAGTCACATCCTAAGAGACGCCTTCGTACTTTGGTTGACAACCTCAAGTTGGTCTCACATCCACCTTGAGCTTGAGGGGGGCTGTTAATATGTATAATGTTGTGGGCTTTAGGCCCAACTAGTTTACTTGTATAGCACTCTTACTTGTACTACACTCATATTTACTTGTACTACACTCATATTTACTTGTATTGCACTCATATGCCTCCTATATAAAGGCACTCATGTATATTCTTTTAAAAAGAAATACAATACTATTGAATTCAGTATTTCTAACAATAACCAATTTCAAGGTTTAATTCCTGATGCTTTTAGAAAAATGCACTCTCTTGAACTTCTCATTCTCGATGATAATGAGTTTGAAGGTGGGATACCAAAAAACTTCAGTAGAATGTGTAATTTAAAAATATTGTCTCTATCAAGTAACAATCTTAGTGAACTACTTCTAGGGATTGTTTATAACTTGACTGGGTGTGCAAACCACTCAATAAAGGAATTGTATTTAGATAACAATCACATTATGGAATCATTTCCTGATCTCACAACATTTTCATCATTGAGGGTATTATTTCTTTCTGGCAATCGATTAAGTGGGACAATACCTGAAAGTTTGGGAAAACAATCCAATCTAGAGAGATTATATATTGGTGGTAATCCATTTGAAGGTGTTATTTCTGAAGCTCATTTCTCAGAACTCACAAAATTGAAGGTGTTTCACATATATAATAACTCTTTGGTTTTCAACTTTAGCTCTAATTGGGTTCCACCATTTCAATTAGAGCAATTATATTTTGTGTCTTGTCAACTAGGCTTTGGATTACCAAAATGGCTTCAAACTCAAAAAAGTTACTATTGGCTTGATCTCTCTAATTCTACGATTTTGGATACTCTTTCCAATTCATATTGGATCTTCCTAAATAAAAAATTCTATATGAATTTGTCTGACAACCAAATTAGTGGCCGTATTCCAAATTTGTCATTGGAGTCATCCTTTGGCTCTATCATTGACTTGAGTTCAAATGAACTTGAAGGCGAAATACCATCATTCGTATTTAGAGGTGTACATTTGGATCTTTCCAAAAATATGCTTTCAAAGCTAGCCTTCTCCTTATGTGCTGCCAATAATAATAGTTTAAGATTTCTAGATCTTTCCAATAACCGATTATCAATAGAGCTTCCTGATTGTTGGATGTATTTTGAAGGACTTAAAATTCTTAAGCTTGGAAACAATAATTTTCATGGGAAAATCCCAAGCTCAGTGGGCTCTTTAATTGAGATTGAAACACTGGATTTAGGCAATAATAATTTTAGTGGGGAACTGCCTTCATTCCTGAAAAATTGCTCAAAGTTGATATTTCTTGATCTTCGAAACAATAGCTTGTCAGGACTGATACCAATGTGGTTAGGGAGGAGCCATCCAAATTTAGTTGACCTTATCCTTAGGTCCATTCACTTCTACAGAAGAATGCCTCCACATCTATGTCATCTAACACATCTTCAAATTTTGGACCTTGCTTCGAACAAAATCATAGGAAGTATACCAAAATGTCTCTACAATCTTATTTCCTTGATGGATAAAAAGAATCCAAGTGTAGCCATTAGCCATTCATATGAAGTACTCTCTTTAAGCTATGTTGATCACACAATTTGGATGTGGAAAGGACGAGAGTACGAGTGTAGAAATAATCTTGTACTGGTTAAGAGCATAGATCTCTCGACCAATAAATTAAATGGGGTAATTCCAGAAGAAATTGGGGTGCTTGATGGATTGATTTCTTTGAATCTCTCAAATAACTTGTTGACTGGAAAAATCACTTCAGATATTGGTCTGTTATACTCATTAGAAGTCTTGGATTTATCTGACAACAAGTTGTGTGGTGAAATTCCTTCAACCCTTTCTCTTATTGATTGTCTGAATTTCTTGAACTTGAGAAACAATAATTTGTCAGGTAGAATCCCAACAAGTCCTCAATTCAATACCTTTATTGCCTTTGCATATGAGGGGAGCCTAAATCTTTGTGGCTTCCCACTTCCAAAGAATTGTTTGGATGAAGAAACACCTCAAAATCCAACCATGAATAGAAGCAGTGGAGATATTAGCATGCAAGGTGAGGAAGATGGGTTTATAACCCTAGGGTTTTATGTTAGTGCAACCATTGGATTTGTCGCCAGTTTTTGGGGAGTTTGTGGCACATTACTACTAAACAAGTCATGGCGATTATCCCATTTCAAGTTCTTGAACAATATTAGAGATTAGTTATACGTGATTGGAGGAGTGACTATGGCCAGATTGCAAAGGCAACTTCAAAGCTAATTGGTAATAATATTTTCTCTATTTTTGGCGGTCATTGTTTGGGCCCATTTCTACTTTCCATAGTTTGTCAAAAAAAAATTCTAGTTTCCATATCTTTGAAGGCTACCATTGACTTCTACATAAAATTAGTGAAGTAAGCAAATACAAGAATAAAAGGAAAAAAAAAAAAAATTACTTACTACTAGTATATTGTGATAAGGAGGGGATTTTGTTTGGGGTCACTAAAGCTTCTTTTTTTTTTTTTTTTTTTTTTCCCGTTAAAGTAGATAGCAACATTCACTAAGAAGAAAGTAAAAACAATACATCTTCAGCGAATGAAAACTCAATCATATATGAATGTTAGTTGTTTTGTTGTTGTTAGTATGTTATCGTTTATTTTAGACCCCCACCCAAAAAAATACCTCATACGGTAGTTTTGCCCTTGATTTTAATGGGGAAATACAAAAACCATAACCTTTTATATATATAGCACAAAATTCTTTACTTAAAAAAATATAAATTAATTTTTTTTAACAAAAGAAGAAAATTTTACGATCTAAAAGAAATACTTTGGGAAATTTACAAATAATTATTATACAATATGCTCCAACTTTTTTTTCATTCGATAAAGAAAAGTCAAAGTTAATGAAAGCTGTGTGCCTTTTACTATTTGAAAAACCATGGAAGACGACTTATAAGAAAAAATGATTATCCACTCAAAGCATTCAATATATGTTCCAAAGAGTATCTTATGAGAAAAACTATACATGAAAAAATCCTCTCCCAAAGTTATTAAATTATATATATATAAAAAAATCACAACAGATCACCCTAAGTTCCTAACCATTGTAGCAAAAGTTGTGAAAGTGTTTGTGTCATAAGACTTATTGTTTCATAAAAGATCATGCTTGCTCAAAAAGAATAAAATAAAATAAAAGATCGTGCTAGTGCAACAAATATTGCCATTCTTTTATATTTTATAGAATTTTATTCTTTCAATATTGACTATTCATTAAGCAAGAAGGTTATTTTTTTCTATTTTTTATTTGTTTAAAATAAGTTCTACACTAAATTTATCATTCATTCCAATATTTTAAAAAAGTATTATCTTTCCTCAAACATATTATTTTCTTTAGTTTGTTTTTATTTATTTTTATTTTTGTTTTAATTTCTGTCCAATTTGATATCGCCATCTTAATCATTTTGTTTTCACACTAGGTGTTGCTATGTAAGCCTCAGACTCAAAATAAATTTATCTGGGAGATATATCATATATGTAATGTATGGGTGTTTGTGTACGGTGTGTCAGTATGTGAGTAAGATTTGATGTGTTTTTCAAAACATTTACAGTGTGATTAGGTTTGTGCTTCAATAATTAAGATTTGTTGAGGTTGATAATTTGATATGTATTTTAATCTCAACCAGCAAAATGGCTGTAGGATGTAGACTTGTTTACCCTAAAATAATTAGTTTTTCATGTGCTATGATAATTGATGAAGTGGTAACATTATTTTTCTTTAAATTGCTTACAAATTACATTAATTAATGATTGACAATTTTTTTTATACCATTTTTTCCCAATTAACAGTTCTGAGAAATAAAGATAAATGAAAGATATTCTGTCAAATTAAAATTATGTGAACTCCTAAAACTTCTCGATGGTGTTCATAAAAGATAAACAAAGCAGTTAGCATTGGTGTGGTTACTATGGACTTCAATCTGGGTTTTTAATATTGGGCTTAATGTAAAGTGAGTTTAGGTTTGGGTATTTAAATTTTTAAGTGGGTTTGAACTTTGGGTTTCTACTAGCTAGGCTTGGACTTGGAGCTTACTTGGGCTTTTAATTGGCATTGGGTTATTGTATGTGATGTTAGAAATGAGGGTTTTTTTTTTTTTTTTTTTTTGATAGAAAGTTTTGTGGCTACCATGTTTGGGTGAGTAGAAATTTGTCATAGTTTATGTAGATTGTGGAGTGTCCAGTGCCCTTTTCTCTCTATTTAAACTAGAGGCCGTGGATTCTCTTGTGGCTTTTAGATAATTTACAGAATTAAATGATGATTTTAATCTTAAATAAGGATTGAAATAAAAATCCCCAAACAAAAATTAGGAGAAAACTATGACAATTGTGTGATTCAAAATTTGACTCTTTTTTTCTTTTTTCTTTATATACAAATTACTTATGGTTATGATTATCAAAAAATGATATTATAATTGTTATTTATTATCATGTCAAAACATTAATATATATTTTTGTGTAGATATTGTCCAAACTTGTCTCAAATATATTAGGTAAAGACAAAATACTTTACCAATTTCTTCTTTTTATACACTTCTTATCCACAAAAAAATTATAAAATAATGAACTACTACACATGTATATTACTCTGATAAAGGACACGACAAAAAAAAAACTATATTTTTTTTGGGAAAAAGGGAAAGGACAGTTATGTGTGCGTTTGAGAAGCAATGAAAATTATAAATTATTTCACTATTTAGCTTATTTTTACTACTATTTATAGGTTTCATTACATTTTTTGGTACTATTCATGAGTTTCACTGTACTATTTCAATTAACTTTTATCTTTATCTACAGTACTTTCAGTAATAAATTTTTAGTTTCAATAAACAATATCCAAATAGACTCTATATATACATAGTTCTGCACGTAATTGAAATCTCTCAATATATAATAAATTAATAATATTATTTTTAAAATTTATTTTCTTTATAATATTTTTATAATACGTTTACAACAAATATTATAATATTTTTACAGCAAATAATTGATGGTAAAATTATTATAATTTTTAAAATTAATTCAAAAATTAATTACTTTTTTGCGTACACTATAACAATTACAAATATATATATATATATATATATATATATATATATATATATATATATATATATATTTTGAGCAAAGAAAAAACAAAAAAAAATTATTTTTTAAGAAAAAAAGGGGCAACTAAGTATATAAGTTCTGCAGGTAATAAAAATCAATGTATATTATTTTTTTTTATAATATTTTTACAATAAATAATAAGTGGTAATTTTTTTTAAAAGAAATAGTAAGTTTAAGTTTTTATTAGTTTTAATTTTAATTTATAATTTAAATAAATTTTTTTCTTTTAGAATTTAGGATTTGTTATAACATTTTTTATATTGTTTGTGGAAGAACTTGTAAATTTAGGATTTGTTATAACATTTTTCATGAAACATGACCGTCTTTTTTTTTATCTATTTTCTTTTCCATGTCATATCGTCCGAGTGCCTCCACCAACAGATTCTCTAACCCCTCCTCCAACACAAGTTTCTTATCCTTGGAGGAGAAAATAGTAAAATAGGCATAAGTTTCTAACTATATAATTAGTTGTTACGGTTTGGAAACTATATTTTTTACTAGCATCTCGAGCCTAAGAGACTCGATTTTGGGTCTATAAATCGAGTTTTTGAGGGTCGATTTTTATGGTCTAATTTCATCTGATGTGGCATATTTTCCATATGGCATCTAGTTGGAAATCGAGTCTTAGAGACTCGATTTACATCTTATATCTCCTTATTTTTCTCCTTTCACATCTGAGCTCTCTCCCTTTGCTTCTTTCTTCCTCACTTCCTCTCCATGGCTCATATCTTCCTCCTCCACGCTGCCACAGACTCGCCGCCGCGCCCAGATAGTGCAACCCAGGTCCAGGCGACCCAGGTCCGGGCGACCCAGGTCCGGGCGACCCAGGTCTGCGCGCCCAGGTAGCGCGGCCTGGGTCGCGTAGACCTGGGTCGCGAGCTCGCCCAGGTCGCGCGACCCAGGTCCGCGCGCCCAGGTAGCGCGGCCTGAATCGCGCAGACCTGGGTCGCGCAGGCGCAGGTCCGCGTGACCTGGGTCGCGCAGGCGCAGGTCCACGTGACCTGGGCGCGCAGGTCGTGCGCCTAGGTTGCGCGGACCTACGCCTGCGAGACCCAGGTCGCGCTACCTGGGCGCGCAGACCTGGGTCGCGCAACCCGGGCGATCGGTCTGGGTCGCCCGTCTGCTCGCCCAGGTAGTGCGGCCTGGGTCGCCCAGGTGTTGATTTTTTTTTATGGGTTATGCTCAATTGTGATCAGTGGTGGATGGATTTTGATTTGAGATAGGTGGGTTTTGGTGATTGTGTATTTTAGGGAACAGAACTTAGATCTGAAAATGTTTTGGCTGGTAAATCGAGTGTTAGAGACTCGATTTTCAGGTAGACTCCACGTAGGAAAAATTGCCACATCAGATATTAAAAATCGACCCTCAAAAACTGATTTTTAAGCTCAAAATCAAGTCTCTTAAACTCGAGATGCTAATAAAAAATATAGTTTGCAAATCGTAACAACTAATTATATAGTTAGAAACTTATGACTATTTTACTATTTTCTCCTCCTTGAAAACATTACAGGTTTGCAAAAATCACAGGCCAGAGGCACGGTATCTTTCTCAATTTTATACATCCGAATCCAAGAACTATCTACCCCATATTCTTTCATCATCCAAACAAAATTCATCTGACCATAGGGATCTATCGAAATAAAACAAAGATGTCCTCCCAACACTTCCAAATGCTTCCGCCAAGTTCCTTGAGATGGCGTTTTAAAGACATGGAACTTCTCAGTGGCAAGATCGAATGAAACAATTAACCACATACCCCGCGGTAAATTTGTCGCATAATCAGGAGTTTTAACTATAAAATGCAGAGCCCCATTGAAGAATGTTGGCTTTGAACAAATTGACGCTTTATCAATTGGCCATTCTTCTTCAACTCTTTTCCAAGAATGTGATTTAAGACTGTAGACCTTGACATTCAAATCTACAACCCTCAAAACCTTATAATCATCATTGTGCAAATCGCGTCCGAATGCAAATAAGGGGCCATTTGTAAAACGCGAGTACTCTAACCGTTCGGAGGGCAATTTCCTATATCTCTTGATCAATGGATTCCAAATAGCAAGATTTCCATCCACATTTAGAATGCAAACCAAGCCATCGCAACAGCCCACGATGTAAGTTCCTGTATTTTTTCCACCCATATCTTTTTCAACGCCAAACGGCGGGTAGATTTTCATGACTTCATCTGGTAAACGGACGGAGTAGAAATATCGGGACGGTGGAAAGGGGTATATTGGGTTTTCCTTGATAACCCAGTTTGTCCCTTGTCAAGTTCTAGCATTTGTCATTGGTGTCTATTCTATTTCATTTGTACAAATCTTCTAGGAATCGATGAAGTTAGTCGTGTTATCAACTTGTTTATAGTTTTTGATTGATGATTGTGTGCCATGTCAAGAGAGTTTAACAGTTTCTATAAGTTGCTGCTGAGCAAGTAGAAAATAGGAGAAGAGAGGGTATGCTTATAAGAATGACATTCACCTTGAATTAGGACTGGTATGTAACAAAAGCTGTTGCAAGTTTGGTACCCCATTTTGTGGACTTGATGTGCATTTTTTTTTTTTTGATAAATAAATATTGCATTAACTAAACACCAAAGGAGCGCCACCCATGTACTCCGGATCTATTATAAATTTGTTTTGTGAACAATGTGGTAGGAGTAGGACCAATGCTCCAAGTTTTTTTGTTACCCTGATTATCTGTGTGTCCTTGTCATTAGTTCCCTGGCCTTACATCATTGGTGTCTATTCAATTTCTTTTGTACATATGTTCTAGGAATGAAGTTACTCATGTGAGATTGGGGCAGGGTTACAAACTTATTTAGAGTTTTTGAATTCCTTGACGAATGAGCTCTCTCTTGGTGGACTCTTTCTTTGATGAATGCTGGCAAGTTTGGTGTCCACTCTGCAGTCTCCATTGTCAACCTCTTCTCTCTCTCTCTCTCTCTCTCCAAGTTATCTCATTCGATCCACTGAAACGCTAAGCAAACTCAAAGCAACTGGGGAATGTGGAAGCTCAAGAACGGTGCAGAGACAGTGAGAGAAGAACTTAACAATGATGATGAAAGTGGTGGCAGTACTGGCAGTGAAACGTGGCTGAGAGCTTTGAACGGTCACTTGGGACGTCAAGTGTGGGAGTTCCACCCAGAACTAGGCACCCCAGAAGAGCTTCAGCAGATCGAAGATGCTCGAGGTAGCTTCTCCGATCGGCGGTTTGAGAAACGCCACAGCTCTGACCTTCTCATGCGCATTCAGGTCTGGTCCCATGTACCCACTATCCTGAATCTGTTCAATTTTCTTTCTTTCTTGTTTGTTTTAGTTCTATGGTGAGTATGGTGAAATGGGTTATTTTCACTTTTGTTTGTTGACTTATTTGTTAGTGGCATTTCTCAATTTTGTTGAATCTAATGGTTATATGAAGTTTTGGTTTTTCTGTTAGGATTTGGATGAATTGGGGTGTTTTTGTAGTTATGTATGTGTTGACAATTGAATCGAGATCATGATGTGGTGTCTGTGATTATCATATTCTAACCACCAGTTGTGAAGTGGGGTTTTCAAATTTTGGATGAAATTTTAAGGCCACTGCTTCCTGGATTTTGCATTGTAGAATTCAAGAGAATACTTCCATTCCAAGTGCAAAAAGATAAGGAGATAAGGGATCACCTTGTCTAAGTCCCTTGGATAAAATTGTATCAACTTAAGGGCCAAAGTCTCTGGTGTTTTAAGATCCCTTAAGATTGTTCATGGGGGTGGTGGAAAATTCTAAAACTCAAGAGACTTATTCAGGCCTCATCTCAAGTTCCTAGTGAGGCCTGGTACCGAAATCTACTTGTGGTATGACAATTGGCACCCTGAAGGGACTTTAATCCAGAAATTTGGTCATAGAGTAATTTATGATTCCCACATTAATTGAAGCTAATGGTTGTATATACTTTTAAATTTCAATTCAGATTAAGATGGATTGGGTGTGGTTGTATGTGTATATACTGAGAAATTGAGAATTGAATTGGGATCATATTCTTCTTCTGAGCTCATGGAACATCTTCTGTTTGATAACAATTATAAATCTTTGTTGATTCTATGATATATTAAGTGGGTCTGTAATCATCAAGAAAAGAAAATGTAGATGGTGTGTGAAATGATTTTTAGTATTTAAATTTTTTGTTAGTGGAATTTATCAATTTTCTGGAAACTAATGCTTAAGAAAGGATATGCAATTTTACATTTTTTTAAATCAGAAATTAGATGCACTGGGTATGTTTTTCTTAATGTATATAATGTGAATTAACTTGAGGTCATATTATCCTTAGGCAATTACTTTTTGCTGGGAACATATTAAAATTTTTAATTGACTTGGTTTTTTCTATTTTTTTTCTGTACTAATTGAATCACAGTATTTTTCCTCTCAAATTTAGTTTGCAAAGGAGAATCTATCTTTTTCTACTGTACCACAAATCAAAGTACAAGACACAGAAGAACTCACAAAGGAGGCGGTAACAATCACATTACAAAGGGCCATCAATTTCTACTCAACAATTCAGGCACATGAAGGTCACTGGCCAGGGAATTATGGGGATCCCATGTTTCTAATTCCTGGTTTGGAAAGGATGAAACCTACAAAATGGAATTTTTTCCATAAGAGTGGGGAAAAAGAAGGCGATCCCATAATTTTGTGTAGTAAAAGTGGACTAATCTATGTATTGTGGTTGAATTTGAAAGCACAGAGTTTCATGTTATGAGACTAGCATATTTGATTTGAAAATTTGTTGGATTCGCAATATGAACTGGAAGAGGTCTTGTAAGGCTTAGCAAGGAATGGGGGAAAAAAAAAACACAGAAGAAAAATGAAGTTGTTTCACTTCTTGAATTTTTGCTCTAAAGTTATCTTGAGCTGACCTGAAGTGTGATCCTTCTTATAAAATGCAATAGGTGATTACTCTTTCAATTACTGGAGCACTCAATGCCGTCTTATCAAAAGAACATATACGTGAGATCTGCAGATATCTGTACAATCATCAGGCATGAATATTTTCTTGCAACATAGACAGTTTTATATATAATGCTCCTTTTCCACCTTGAATTTCACTTTTAGTCACACTGTTAATAAAGGGATAACTGCCTAACTAATAATTTTTTTTTTCTTCAATTGTGTGGAAACCTTTTTAATGATTTTATTCCTCATACTCTGGTAAATTGCTTATATGATTGATGAAAACGTTATGAATTAAACTCAATAGAGCTTTGTTCTAAACTTCTAATTACTTTGGGTGTGGTAGTATTAATATTGAAATGGTGACTCTTCTAATTGCAGAATAAAGATGGTGGTTGGGGTCTACATATTGAGGGCCCAAGCACCATGTTTGGTACTGCACTAAATCATGTTACTTTGAGATTGCTTGGTGAAGGAGCTGAGGATGGATTAGAGGCAATGGAACAAGCACGGAAATGGATCTTGGATCATGGTGGTGCCACTGCAATCACTTCATGGGGGAAAATGTGGCTTTCAGTATGAACTCAGTGTTATTTTTTGTAAGATATTGCCAAAGAAGTTGATACCTTGAAAATATCAACTGACTTGTGGTTGATTTTCCCTGGTTTCAGGTACTTGGAGTGTATAAATGGTCTGGGAATAATCCACTGCCGCCAGAAATATGGCTCTTCCCTTACCTTGTTCCTTGTCATCCAGGTCTCTATTTGACTGCTCTTTCTTATACCATTAACACAATGTATGTTCAGTTTTGTCAAGGAAAACTTATCATGTATTGCTTATGGTTTAAAAATCTTACTAACATGGTTTAGAAAACATTGGGAAAATATCATATATCATGTAAAACTTGCTCAATCTGCATATGCTTTGTTAAAATTTGTGAGGAAGAACTTTGATTCATGAGTGTCAACTGAGGGGGTTGCTAATTGCAGTAGAATGGCTTTGTCCTCAGTTTCTTGGTTATAAATTTCCATGTTTTCTGTTAATAGGAAGGATGTGGTGTCATTGCCAAATGGTGTATTTGGCCATGTCTTATTTATATTGGAAAAGATTTGTTGGTCCAATCACGCCCACAATCCAATCTTTGAGAAAGGAGCTTTATACAGTTCCCTATCATGAGATAGATTGGAATGCGGCTCGCAATCTTTGTGCGAAGGTAGGTGAAAATTATACCTTTTCTTCTCCTTTAAGTTTTCTACATTTAAATTTTACCCTTCCATACTATAATATTTTTTATTCTTTTTTCAAGCTCTTTCTGTTGCAAGGAAAAATAATTCAAATTGTTGGTTTCAAAGATACTTCAAAATAGGAAGCACAGATTCTTCAAAATAGCTGCTGTATTGGATTAATTGATATTGTATAAGTAATAATGATTGCATCAAGATTTAGAATAGTAATAAGATTTTAATCAATACTGCAGAGTTTGGTCAGGCTCCCAGAGAGTCAACTTCAAACCCATTTCTGTCCCAAACCCAAATTGTATCATGATTTCCTATTCAAAACCATTATCCATATTATCAAAAAATGTGGAGTTCATAAACAAAAAATGTCACATCAATTATAGATATGTATCAAACCCTATGGTGCCCAGAGTATCATTATTGCTTACTACAATTTGCTAGCTTTTTAGCACTTTCCAACGCCATCAAGGTTTTATTTTTATTTTTAATTAAAAAAAATAAAATCATATCTTAGGTTTGTTGTCTTTTGAATATTAGCTAGCATATTTTTTGGGGCTATGTGAATGTAAGCTAACTATATAACCATTGCTCTTAAGTTTTACTAACATACCCTCTGAATTGGTCTTAAAAAAACAACTGAATTAGACAATGCGCTGAGTTGAGTTCATAGATACATTAATATGCAATAGAACATCTGATTCAAAATAAGATTTAATATGCAACTTCTGTCATGTTTCACTGTCTCTGTTGATGCTTACATAGGTTGCTTTACAAATATTGTTAGGAAGATCTATACTACCCCCATCCACTGGTTCAGGATATCCTCTGGGGATCTCTATACTATGCCTATGAACCTGTTTTTATGCGTTGGCCTGCAAAAAGATTGAGGGAGAAGGCTCTACAAACTGTAATGCAGCATATCCACTATGAAGATGAAAATACTCGGTATATATGCATAGGGCCTGTCAATAAGGTAATTTTTTTTATGTGAGAGAGAACTAGAGAGCAATGTTTGACACTGGAAAATTTTAATTTGAAGCTATGAGGAAGAATGGTTGATAGTCATTCAAACATAATATCAATTGAAGAGTTAGATTAATTAGTATTCCCCCCCCCCCCCCCCCCTCCCTCCCCTCTTCAGGGGGAAGACCTTCTTAGTATTTTTTTAATTGTTCAATGAAGTATATAGAGCCCATGATTATGTTTCACTACCTCAAATATTGAGAATTATACATTGTGTGTTTGTATTAATTTTGATGTAGGGTTATAATGGGAGTCGATCATGGGATACTTCTTTTGCTATTCAAGCAATTATATCAACTAACATTGCTGAAGAATATGGAGCAGCTTTTAGAAAAGCACATGACTACATAAAGGATACGCAGGTTCTCCTTTTGCAGAATTTTTTTATTATTATATCTTAAAATTATTCTTTTCATTTTTTCATGACTAATTGTGGTTTGCTTTGAAGGTATTAGAAGATTGTCCTGGAGATCTAAATTTTTGGTATCGTCACATTTCAAAAGGTGCTTGGCCATTCTCAACTGCAGATCATGGATGGCCTATTTCTGATTGCACTGCAGAAGGATTGAAGGTAAAGTTAGAACAAACAGTTCCATACTATATAATGTAAAAAATTTCTGATATCTATTTCTTTGTGCAGGCTGTTTTATTACTATCAACATTCCCATCAGAAACAGTTGGGAAGTTGTTAGTTTTGAAGCGGTTATATGATGCAGTAAATGTTCTCCTTTCCTTACAGGTGATTGTTAGATATGTTGCATTTTTAGAAGCTCAAAGTTGGAGTCTGACATAGCTAGTTTAAAAAAAAATGTTAATAGATTGAGAAAAGACATAAAAGTTTACTCTCATGATTCTTGTAATTGACTTAAGTCAGCCGTTTAACTCAAGGCTTTGTTCATCTGGGTAGAAGTGACTAGAGTAATTTATAATATGTACATTTCCCTCACTGATGGCAGCAAATTGTGCCTTCAGCTTGGGCTTGCTTAAATATTTAAGTATTAAAGGATGTAGGTGTTGGCAGTACTGAACTCTGAACATCCAAGGATTTATCATTTATTCACAAATGATGAAAATATTAACCTGAACATTTATTGTCTTATTTTCTCTGAAAAATGTAGACATTACTCTGAAGTTCATAATTCTCATACCTCTGGTTGTTCTTTTTTATTCGGATAGATATCTTCAGAAGATAATAGTGGAAGAGGAAAAGAAATTCCTCCAACAAAGGATGTAGTTTGTCTACTCTTTAGCTTTTCGTACGTATATCTTAATGTCATGAATGCCTTAAAGAGTCTTGGTTGATTGGATTAGATGATATGCAGAGTATTAAATTTGGTTATAAGCATGTTGGGTTTTTTATTTTTATTTTTATTTATTTATTTATTTGTTTTAATGTTTTATTACTCTTTCCAGAATCATACATCTGAAGGTATGAAGTAAACATAGAATAGAATGTGGCACTTTGAAGCTTTGAAGTTTTATGCAATTCTTAAAAGAAAAGAGTTCTGTATACGAACATTTCTGCATGATATGTGCACCTGACTTTATTGTTCTTACATTTTGTTGTGATATATATTTTTGTTTAGTTTGCTTGTCTCTGGTATTGTTAGCAGATTAGTATGCAATTCAGTAGCTGGTGAGTTATAAACATTCTAATGGATGTTCTTAGATCACTGCAGAATTCTAATGGTGGCTTTGCAACTTATGAATTAACTAGATCCTACCAGTAATTGGAGGTAACTATTATAACTTCTTAAGGCTTCTTTCTTTTACTTTTGCCTTTAGTTTTAACTAATTCTTCTGACCATGAATTTGCTATGCCTTGAAAGTTTGAATTATTGCCAAGTACCCCCTTATTAAGAGCTTCATGACTCAGCTGGCCCTGTTCTTCCAGTGATATTTGAACTCAAATACAATGAATGTTTAGGCTTAGCCTTCACTTAGAAAAAAATTAGAAATTACTTGAGAATTGTTTTTCCTCATTCATGTTCTTAGATATATATTATATAACTCAGCCCTAGAATCTTTTTTGACTTTTGGCTGCACCAATATTGTGATTCATACTAATCCATTGGAAGAAAACCATCAGTGTTTGGAATGACACTTTAGAAGCTATTCCACCTTGAATTTCATTGTATGGAAACCCCTTGAATTGAGATAGCTAAAATACATTAGGGATTTTTAGTTCAGAAAAATAACCTTGATTCACAAACTTAAAAAAAGCTGAATTTTTACTGGCATCCTTACAGTCTACCAATGATACTTGTTTCCAGAGTAAAAGACTTTCTTACATGTCATGGGACTCAGCTCATGGCTCCTATGTTAGCTCTGGTTGGTAATCACTGATTGCCCAGATGACTTCCTATATAGATGCCTGTGTGGGTGTGTGTTTTGCATAGTCTATACTTTCCTACGTTGATTGAGAATTATATGACATTGATAGGGGATTGTAGGGAATTGAGGTCAATGAGCGCTCTAACGATACCATATCCCCCCATAAGAAATGGTGGAGGGTAACACTGTAGGTTTAAAACTCACTGGGTGTTTGTGTAGACTTATCAATCTAAAAAAAAAGGATTGTAGGAAGTTGATATAGAGCAATGGTGTGTTGACCTGGGAAATTTAGGGTCAATGTGATGATTCACTCTATATAAGATTCTTTTTTGATTGTTAAGTTTGCACGTGCGCTTAAGTGGGTTTTGAAACTATGGCCTTACCCTTTGCCCTTTCTTATGGGGAAAGAGGTGCTTTATGAGCTAGAGGTCATTGGCAACTCCGTATCAATTTCTAATGATTTTATGGTTGTATTTAATTATGATTTGATGAGCACTTTTTAGATATAGGGAGTGTGGTAAAGAAATCATATCAGTTAGTAATTTAACCACACACAGTAGGTGTTTCTAACCCTTGAAATTATGGCTGAGTCACACGCATTTTTATAGGGCAGTCAGTTGGAAATTCACTAGAAATTAAAATCTAGTTCTTTGTAATCCATATTCATGTGTTTTTCCCTCTTCTTTGCCTTTCTTCAGGTTTGAGCAGGGGATAAGGAGATGATGTGTGAAATGAAGATACTTTACCATGCCTATCTGGCTTTTAAGTGGTGGCTTTGCAACAGTGGTCGAGTTATGTAATCCTAAACTCCATGTTCTTATCTTGTAATTGGCTGTATAGTTCATTTTATCCTATGCTGCAAGTTTATTAGAATGATGCTGAGATTATATTTGCATTGTCTGTTGTCTCCATCAATTTTCAGTTAATCAATCCTGCTGAAACCTTTGGTGATATTGTGATTGATTATCCGTAAGATTTCATCACACTTCATTTTGTAATTCTATCTACTTTCATTGAAAAATTCTGATATGATGTTAAATGAAGTGATTATGTAGATATGTTGAGTGTACATCAGCAGCAATTCAAGCACTGACATTATTCAAGAAATTATATCCTGAGCATAGGAGGGAAGAAATAGAAAATTGTATTGCTAAAGCTGCAGAGTTCATTTAAAAAATACAAGCTTCAGATGGCTCCTGGTTTGCTTTCACATTACTTTTCTATTTATATTCTGCATATTTGCTTGAATGTCTTCTTTATTATCAGTCACTAATTTCTCTCCCACTTTAATTTTGTATCAGTGCCTGAGCTTAACCTAATTAGTCACTTGTATATCTTGGAATTGTTTGAACTTTGAACAGTTATGAAATTACTTGCACCCAATTAATCTAAAATATTTAAATAGGTATGGATCCTGGGGAGTCTGCTTCACCTATGGTGGGTGGTTTGGGATAAAAGGGTTGGTAGCTGCTGGAAGGACATATAAGAATTGCTCTAGCATCCGAAAAGCGTGCAATTATCTGTTGTCTAAAGAGCTTGCTTCAGGTGGTTGGGGAGAAAGTTACCTATCATGTCAGAACAAGGTTGGTACCATTTTCAATTCTTATATTCTTCTGTAACTCCCACATGCAGGCCATCTTAATCTTTTCTTGAACAGGTGTATACCAATCTCGAGGACAATAGGCCACATATTGTCAATACCGGATGGGCTATGTTAGCCCTCATTGACGCTGGGCAGGTACATTTGGTGAAGAATCATTTGGAAACTCCCCCCTCCCTTCTTCTTTTTTTGCCTTTGGTGCAAATCAACCTTTCAAATTTATTTTAGCATTTGGTTGCTAATATGAATTCGTCTTCCCATCTGTCTAAAGTTCCTCGCAGTAAGGTTATTAAAACTAGAGAATTATCATGCATGCCTACGTAAGAGTCATGAAGGAAAAGTTTCAACACCATATTGGTAATGAAATATTAGTTCCATACATTTCCTGCACTCAATGACATTTGGCCACAGAGAAAATAGCTTCTGATAATCATGCATTCCTTGCAATAAGGTTATTAAAACTAGAGAATTATCATGCATGCCTACTTAAGAATCATGAAGGAAAAGTTTCAACATCATATTGGTAATGAAATATCAGTTCCATACATAAACTGCACTCAATGACATTTAGCCACAGAGAAAATAGGTTCTGATAATCAGTATTCTGTGTTTGATTGTATGCAATACAGTAAACGAGAGAGTGGAAATTCACTTTTGTGAAGACTAATGGGGATTTTTGAACAGTAATTTTTAAAAATCCATACATTATATAATTAATACTTTGATACACAGAGCTAATATTTGTGTTAATTTCACCAATCGTGTCTTGCATGAAAATCACATTCATCACCATATTTCTCATAATTTGAAAATTAAAGTAACTATCAGTTTTGGTTGATCGCAATCCCAGTTTCATTTTTTTTAAAAAAAACGTAATAGAAACCAGAAAATAAGGACAGGCAAAAAAAGATTAAGCCGGTTGTATACTTTTTTCTTCCCAACAGAAATTTGTATCTCCTACTGTATAATTTTTCTAGTCTTGATATTAATAATTGATTTTTTTTTCTTCTCTCTTCTGAAAGGCTGAGAGAGATTCAACTCCGTTGCATCGTGCAGCAAGGATATTAATAAATTCTCAAATGGAGAATGGAGTCCACAAGAGGTAAACCTAGGCATTGTTTCTCTATTTTTCTTTCCCATCAAAGCGAAATATTTCTTGAATGTGCTATGGTATTATGTTCTGAGGAAAGACAGGAACAGGCGAACAGTCCATTTCTATGGCTTTAAAAATGCAGTATCCTATTACATAAATTTGACTAAGAAATAAACCACACCAAGATAAAAACAGGTAAAACTTGGTATTAACACTTTGTTTTTGATATTTTTACTAGGGATAGCCAACACCAAAGTTTTGGTATTGACACTTCGTTGTTGATATTTTTGCTAGAGGTGGTTAAATGGATGATATGGAGGTTATAGGTTCTCTAGACCATTAATTTCTTTAGATATCTGGGTTCTTATAGATTAGAAAAGATAGATATTGTAAATCTTTGGCTTGTCCGCTCATGTATTTTAGACCACACAGCATACGAATCTGATAAAAACAACTTGTTTCACCAGCAACTGCTCAAGAAAGTTATATATCAATACCCTATATGTATGTGTTAATAATTTATGCATTTTGTCATACAGGAGATCATGGGAGTTTTCAACAAAAATTGTATGATCAGCTATGCTGGATACCGAAACATTTTTCCTATTTGGGCCCTTGGAGAATATTGTTGTCGAGTATTGCAGGCACCCTAAATGATGTCACTATTACCTTCTTTGTTTTTTTGTTTGTTTTTGTTTTTGTTGTTTGTATTCCATAAATGTCACTTTTGCAGGCACCCTAAAATATTGTTGTCAGAGTATTTTTACTTTTGCACTCAAACAGTTTAGTTTTCCTAAAATTTTCTCTCTATGTATACGACCATAAATGAATAAAAATAGTCCAAATATCTTTATAATTGTGGGCCACTTACATTATTGCCAATTGGACTTGAGTGAGCCCTAGTAGAAGTCCCAATGAGGCACTCATACTATGAGGCATTGAAAGGTTCAAGTGATGAAAATTTCCTTAGAAAAGTATTTGGTGTTCAAACGATTTGAAAAGTACTGCATTTACTGTGTGGATTGCAGTTTGGGGACGGATTCTTTTGTGATAATCCCGTTGTCTTTTTGTTTTCTGGGTGTTTGCGCACTTCGTCGGGTAATGCTAATGGGTGTTGTTAATTTACTTGCTAGATGGAATTATTAGTTTAGCCTACAGGCACTACACTATCATTATTATTTTGTTTGGAATCTAGTCCTCTTGTGCTTCATGTGGAAACTATGGAGTTTTAGTTTGGCATACAGTAGCATTGTTTTTTTTTTTTTTTGTTTGGAATCTAGTTAGCTTATGCTTGATGTTGAAACTGTGGAGTTATCAGTTTGGCATACACACTAGCATTGTATTTTTCTTGTTGGGTATCTTGTCCTCTTAGGATTGATGTGGAAACTATGGAGTTATTAGTTTGGCATACACTATCATTGAATTTTATTTTATTTTTTGTTTAAAATTAGTCCTCTCACCAGTTCAGCTGAAGTTTTTTACTAAATTATTTTTTGAATATTTGGATCTTAGTACTCATTCTCAGTCTTGGACTAGATTATGTATACATAATGTATAGAGGAGATTTGTATCAACATCCTTTTTTTTCTTTTTCTTCTTTTTGGTATAACATATTATATATCCAAAAGATTGGATAATTGACACCAATAGTCTATTTGAGATTTGTTTATTTTGTTTAAACTGAAAACTTTTTGCTAAAAGTATTATAGATAAATGTAAAAGTTAGTTGAAATAGTACAGTGAAACTCATAAATAGTAGCAAAAAGTGCACTGAGATCTATGAATAGTAGCAAAAATAAATTTAATAATAAAATAAGCTAGCCTTTTAATCTGTTACCAAATGAACACCAAGTCCACGTCCATGATTTGTGTTTCCTGTTTTTTTTTTTGACAAGCACCTCTTGCTCCATGAACAAGGCAATAAGGCAAATGAATAGTAATCACTTGTGAACAGTAACTTTTTTATTTTTATTGTTTTAAGTTTTCAGCAAAATAAGTGGTTTTTAAACACATTTCAAGTATGTCTTCTACTGAAATGTCAAGCACCTTTATGTATCTCACGAAAGATTTTTCTCTCATAAAAGTGAGGTTCGCATGTTGTGAAAGAGATGTCTTTTGAAACTGTATCGAAAATATTTTTCTAGCTGTAGGTGTCATTCCAATTTAAGTCAATCAACCATCTCCGACTGCGTAAACAGACTTCTATTTCGAAAGCGTGGGAATTCCGACATTTGGGCTTGACATGAGCAATTTTCAGAACCCATTTTTTGACTTCTTGGACAAGACTACAAATGTATTAATTGGCCGCGACAAAAAAAATCGCCTTACTTTGACTACTGAGAAAAGTAGCTTTTTGTAAACTATTTGTAAATGCATATAGCATTTTATTTTTTAAAACTACGTATTAAAAAGTTTCGAAGTTTTCAACTTAAAGAGAAGATTTTTGCATTTTTTATGTTGACCTCAACAAGCACATGCCCATTTTAGAAAAGTCCCGGTAGAAAGTGTCTTTAAAACATGAAAAAGGAATATCTTTTTCTAAAAGGATTAATTTTATGAATCAGATTAAATTTTGCAAATTTAATGATGCACATATTTAAAATTTTAAATAACGTGACAATGTGTGTGCTTTTAGATTAAAAAAAAAAAAAATTACTATGCAATAGGCAAAATGGAGAGAATATATAAAGCATAATTTTATATAAAATTTTTGAAATAGCAAAAATACCATAAAAACTTCAAATTTTTTTGTAGTTACAATTCCTTATTTTAATGGTCTCAATGCTCATTTTTCACTCTTCAACCACACACACACACATATGATGCCCTTCTCTTAAACATATACGGTCCTACAACAAATATATAGAGTTCACTACATATGAAAGATTTTATTTTATGAGATTAAGAGTGACTTTAAAACTACTCTTTTTCGCTTGTTTTATATAGCAGATTATAAATAATAGTCGGTCACTTTTATATGATTCCATCATTTTTTCTTTACCATTCAGCCTATTATGTTAGACTTTGTGACAGAATTATAGCACAAAAATTCTCTACCTTCAATATGTTCGGTAAGATACTTTCTCGTAAGCCCTCATCCTTTCCCCTCATACTATCAACCGACAACTACTAACGGTGACATTAACTTTACATTTGTACATATTTCATTACTCACACAAAGAAGAAAATGTCTTATATATACGATTGCAAATGTCCTCATTACATTTGGTGAGAACGGCATTTAAGATCTCTTCCCAAACCCCCCATCTATCACCAACAATACAAACACTGATTACTTTACATTTTAATAATATATTAATTACATCACCTACAATTTTCACTGTACTATATGAATGTATTTGAAATCACGGATAACTTTCCACCTGCTACCTTAGGGAATATTGTCAAATGATTTTTTCATTTTGACAGATAGAAGTTCTTTTCAACTGTCAACTTCATAATATGTCTTGTCTATGTCGTTGTCGATGTCCTGCGAATTCTAGTGGCCATTAGTTGTTGACCAATAAGGTAGCGGCGATATTTAATTAGTTGAAAATTTATCATCTACGCATGTTCAACAATTTATTGCTTATCATGGTCCAGGTTGATGAGTCCAGACCGAAAAGTCTTTTCTTATTGAACAAAAAAAAAAAAAAATGTGATCCATAATTATTACTTTTTAAAACTGCATAAAAAAGTCTCGTACTACAGTAATATTGTTGTGAGCTGAAAAATAAAAGATAGTGTAGTCAATTTGAGATGATTAATCTCTTGAACTTGAGAGGAAAAATAGACATTTTTTGATTAATTTTCTGCTTGCTTTATTCATAATTTTTTCGTACATAAATACTAGTGAGTAGATAAGCTTCATCACAACCAAGTCTTAAAACATAAGATCTAACTCCTACTTAAATTTAAATACAAATTGAAATTAAATCTTAATCCTCATCCTAATCTATTGCATAATTTTATTGGAATTCTATTCAAATTTAAACTACTTCAACTACTTCAGAATTATTTACCATTTGGCCTTAGGACACAACATTCCCTTCCCCTTCAGATGAATCTTGTCCTCAAGGTTCTGCAACATATAGATTAACATTGGCTCACATTGATTGGAGAATACTCGGCCTCTGATTTTGAAGTGTTGAAGGAAAATTATGACCATGGAGACTTGCACCAATTCTTTAACCATTTCTGTGAGCACTAGAAACAAAAATATCTTGCTTTTCATACCCTTGAACTTATCGGGAATGACAAATTCAATGTGTGGGATTGAGATCGGCTCATTTGAATTCATGAAAAGATCCCTTTGAACAATCTTTTCCACTTCATTGAACCTTTGATCTTCAAACTCAATTTTTGAAGAAAGTGCACCCTCCAACATATTACTTTCTTGAATTGTTGGTGGTTCTTTGATCACCAACACTTGAATTGTTGGTTCTTGAATATTTGATTCTTGAACGGGTTGGACAAGATTTTCAAATGATTTTTCCATAGGAACCTCCATTGATACTTCATTGATTGGTATTCGAAATCAATCTTGAAGGGCGCATATGAACTCCGCCTAATCTGTACATAATCTCGTTGCCTCTAAGGTTTGAAACCAATCATGTGCCTCTCCTTCCATGTAATATGAGGCAATGGAAACCATATCATTTGATGGTGTGTTGTTAAAAGCGAAGAATTTGTAGACCTTACAAAGCCATGAAAAAGGGTCTCCACCTTTGAATTTTGGTATCTCCATAAATTTCCTTTGAGTCATAGACATGATGGCTTGATAAGGTGTTTTCTTTTTTTTTTCTTTTTTTTTTTTAAATTTTTTTGTGCTGCACGTGGAAACTTGTTTGAATGGCTTGATGGGTACTTTGTGAGTTTAGTTTTGGATTATGGTGGGCACGAGGTTTTTTTTTTTTTTTTGGCTCATGGTATTTAGTGGATGGCTATAGGTTGATGTACGGTGGGTTTGAAAATAATATTTTGTGTGTTGATACTGGTATTGGCTGGATGTGGGTTTTTGTGTTGAGAAGGGTGAGTTTGGTTGCTTGTTGAGATGCAGTGATATTTCAAATGGATCAAAATGTTCTGATACCAAATGTTGTGAACTAAGAAATAAAAGATAGTGTTGTTAATTAGAGATGACTAATCTCCTGAACTTGAGAGAGGAAATAGACATTTTTTGATTAATTTTCTGCTTGCTTCATTTATAATTCCTATGTACATAAATACTAGTGAGTAGATAAGCTTCATCACAACCAAGTCCTAAAACATAGGATCCAACTGCTACTTAAATTTAAATACAAATTGAAATTAAATCTTAAAATTAATCAAATTCAAACTACTTCAACTACTTCAGAATTATTTACCATTTGGCCTTGGGACACAACAAATATATACATATATACACACACACACACACACTAATAATTGTTAATAAAATTTGTTTACAATATTAAAGTAATATTATTCTAATCATATAGAGGTATACAAAAAAATTGTAAACATTATTGTGATTTTTGTATTACCCTTTTAGGAATTGTCCTTTTAGATCTGTAGACTAAATAGTCATTTAGGATGTTAGGTATATACATGTGATTGAAGTCCTAAATTCAATAATAATGAGAAGAAAGAGTAATTAATATATAGTATAATTGAGCATATACCCATTAGGCTTAGGCTTTTTGGGTTTAAGTGTGTCTCTATATGTTAAATTAATAATTAAAAAAAGCTTTAGAAGATGTTTATCTCTCCAACATAGGAAGCCTTGTAAGCAAGTCATCCTTAAATTTTGGTATCAAATGACCAAGTGGAAGGGATTGACTTGAGGGGTATGGATGGCTATATTTCTAGGAGCAAACTCCAGGCAAATTTGAAGCGCATGAATATAACTTATGCCTTGGAATTAAGACAATTCCAAATCTGCTTTGTTACGAACAAGGAAGTTTTAAGTAATGCAACTATATATGAATCTCATGGAGAGAGACGCTAGCGGTATGCTTAACACATACAAGTCGGATGGGTAATGCGTAAGAACCTACCCTTGGAAGGAGAGCAACAGCTAGGAATGACTGCTAATACCCCTAGGCTGAGGAACAAAAGGAGAAATCTGCCTGAAGAAGGACTCACGTCTAATTAGCTAGTTGGCAAGGAATTCTGGTATCAAATTTCCAAGTGGATCTTTGATCCTTAAATATTGGTATCAAATGGCCATGTGGGTCATGATTAGAAGATCGAAATTAATATCAAAGAAATAAAACAAAGATGTATATTTGACTAGTAGTATTTTATCAACAAAAGAAGCCATTGTTGATCTACAGGAAGCCTCATAAAGGATCAACGTCTTCCTCAAATTTTGGTATCAAAACCGAAAATTATGTAGGCATAGGCTTAATTATGGCCAAGTGGATCATAATTAGGAGACCGAAGTTAATATCAAAGAAATAAAACAAAGACATTCAGCAAAAAAAAAAGAAATAAAACAAAGACGTATATCTAACTTGTAGTATTTTATCATCAATAGAAGTCATTGTTGATCTACGAGTGACGGACCCAGGTGGGGCCTAAGGGGCCCAGGCCCCGATCCAATATATATATATATATATATTTAAGTTATTATATATTTAATTTTTATAGTAGGCCTTTTCTAAAGCTTTAGTCATTTTTTTTTGTCTTCAATAAGCCTAGTTAGTCTCATCTAAATAGCAACTACCCAACTAAAAAACTTAACAAAACAATAAAAAAAAAAAAAAATTCACAACGGTGATTGTAATTTAGCCAAAAAAAAAAAAAAAAAAACTAGTTTACCACCAAAGGAAAAAAAAAATCATGTGTTATTGGAGAAATTAAAACTAAAATTTTTGCCACAACAGTAAATTAGTATAAGAATAATAATATGTCCACAATATTTTTACAACAAATCTTAAGTGGCAGGTTGTTATTGGTTGTTATTATTGGGGCAAAAAAGTAATCTTTGTGTTAGATTCAAATTTGAACAAATAATAACTAACCACCTGTGATTTGTTGTGAAAATGTTATAAAAATATTGTGGACATAGTATCTCTTTTAGTATAAATACTAGTTGACTGTAGTAACCTGTTAAAACTAAAATTCAATATTTTATTAAGATTATATCTCTTCCTTTAATTAAAAAACTCAAATTGCCTCTTTTCATTTATTATTTTAATGAGTTGTTTATATTATTTTTAAATGCAGTTATAAAAAAAAACATTTGATATCAAGTGTATTGTAAAGTGAGGTGGTAAAATAGATAAAATAGCTTTTTAATGTATTAAAAGTAAAAATTTTTAGCACCATATGAATGCTTTGACTTTAACCAAAAAAAAAAAAAAAAATCCTTCTTAGCCTAACATTAATAAGAAAGCATTATTTTGTTTTTGTTTTTATCTTTGTTGGTAAATGATTGTATCTTAATGTATTTAAAAATAACTCAAAAATAATCACAACCAATCTTACTCCACCTTTCATTCGAATAAAAAACTAACTATTTTGAATATTTATAATTTTTTGATACTATATGATGCCTATTTAGAGGTTTTTTTTTTTTTAAAATACTTTAGCCCTGCTAGCTTAAAATCTTTAGTCCGTCTCTGGCCTATGACTAATTATATAATTAGTAGGGAGTTGATTTCCCATTATGTGTTCTCTCAAGTCTCAATCATGCATCAAAGAAACAATTAGGATAAACCTTTCATCAAGTTATAACCAACAGTTTTGATGTCCAGAGTTTGACAGATACAGACTTGGATATCATATCGAGACAAAATGGTTTAGAAAGAAATACAGGGAATCTTGAAGAGTAAAATATCTGCAAGTCTCTTAGCACTGTAATTTAAATAGATGTATTATAACATTCTCTTGTTGATTGTTTAGTAGCAACTTCTACTTATCCTATATGAGAATATCAACTTTTTTTGGTTTATGTTCATTTGTTAATAAGATATTTTGTCTAACTAGTAAAAAAAAAAAAAAAAGAATCATATCCAGTGCACAAAAATATCAATTTTATACAGTTAAAAAGAAACGATTAGTCATGTAATCCATATCTCCAACTTATTGAAGTTGTTTGTTGGACTCCAATATGTGACATATGTTTTTGAGTCGAAGACATCTACCATTGCTTCAAGACACAACTTCTAATTATCTAGAGTAATCAAGACAAAAGGAAAAAAAATAAAAATAAAATTGAAAGTGCCAGTTAGGTAGATTTGATTTGGGGGTAGTTGGGTATAAATGCCCATGGCGACAATTCATTTCCAAGGTTTTCAATCAATTATCAATCATTACATACTCTATGGGATATCAGCCCACTACTGAGGCTACATTATTGTGTGATGGAGAATGATGAAAATAATGAAAGAAAATGAATGGTTGATCAACAGATATATTATTGAAGCATGTTATATTTGCAGTATATATATTAATAATATTTTGAGACATCCCATAATTTTAACATCAATGTTACGTAAAAAAAAAAAAAAAAAATCATATAAATCCAGCTAGAGCTAACAAAAAGGTTACATCATCTTGTGAAAAATGACTCTCTTTCCCATTCTCCTTTTCAGACATCTTATCAGAACGTTTTTAATTTTTTTTTTTTTTTTTTTGAGAATGGAAACCTAATGCTTTATTAAGAAGTAGGCAAATCTGCCTGATTTTATCAAATCAAAATCAGATCTTAGTCTAGTTCACATGGCTGAATGGACCAATCAATCACAAAATAATATATATTTTTTCTAATGTCAATATTTTATGGCTACAAGAAGATATATACAAAACTTGATTCTCAAAAAAGAAAAAAGAAAAAAAAGAAAAAAACCTAAACAATTATCCAGGACAAAGTCCAACAAAATAAGCGTTGTTGAGCCTATTAAGATCACAAACTACCCACGCCCCTCATTTATGTTCACTTCGTAGCCATATTCTGACTTTGGTGGGAAGTTCTTAACAGAAGTTATTGTAATTTCTTTATAAAAATTTGCATCCCACGATCACTTAGCTAGGTATGCCATCTCTCTCACTCTCTC
The DNA here is from genome assembly GCA_014183005.1 of Castanea mollissima. Classification (NCBI taxonomy): domain Eukaryota; kingdom Viridiplantae; phylum Streptophyta; class Magnoliopsida; order Fagales; family Fagaceae; genus Castanea; species Castanea mollissima. Next base: position 70,649,643 of record JACAVU010000002.1, read on the forward strand.
AAAGCCTAAGGGGTACGTTTCAGTCGTGGACCATAGTACTTGCTGAGGAATCAATGCTAGAGGACGAGTGCTCACTCAAGCATTGGTTATAAGTCACAGTCTTGGATTCAGTTCCTTCAATGTTGTCCCACTAGCCTTAACTAGTTTGTGGACATCCTAGCAGTACTGAACAAGTATATATCCGGCTGACCCAACCAAAAGAAATTAGAGTAATAAACCTTTGTCACTAGGGCACTCTCTAATACTTAATTAGTGTAGATTTTTCTATATTAGGCGAGTTTCAGCCTGTTGAAGATCAAAAATTATTCTCAAGTTTAAGGCCTTGCAAACCTACAAATCTCCATTTGTTTCTCTCCATAGCCAAATCTATATTGGTGGTAAGTTCTTAACACAACAGTACTACTTGTTTTGAGTACCATATATTTCATAAAGGTAGCTCTCTCTCTCTCTCGTATATTCTAACATGTTTACAGTGAAATATATGGGATCACATAAGTGTTTTCTGGTATTCGTCATCTAAATGGTAAATTTATAGATCTTTTTTCGTATGTTGTTTGTCTATCCCAGACTCTAATCTTCTTTGCTGAAATGATGTTCATTGTATCTTTATATATATATATATATATACATGATTATTTACTATCACATACTCTAATAGTTAGAAGCAAAAGAGAAGAGAAGAGAAGAGAGTGGTGTTATTATCATCATTAAAATAGAGCTTTGCACATGCAGATTCAAATTAACTAAGAAAGAATGTGGAAGCTGAAGATAGGAGAGGGCAAAAATGATCCTTACCTTTTTAGTACAAATAACTTTGCGGGAAGACAAACATGGGAGTTTGACCCGGAGGCTGGTACACCAGAAGAGCGAGCTGAGGTTGAAGAGGCTCGTCAAAATTTCCACAAAAATCGACGTCAATTCCCGGCTTGCGGTGATCTTCTCTGGCGAATGCAGGTACCTTAAACTAATGATTTTTCGGTCATGCATGGTCAAAACATTAATATCACGTGTTCATAAGAATTTCTTTCGTACTTTTAATGATCTGTTTGGATACTGCTTTTTGCTGAAAATTAAAAATTAAAAATACTATAATAAAATAATTTTTAAATATGTAAATAGTATCGTGAGACTCAATTTTAAAGAGAAATTTGCTAAAATCCGTACTTGTAAGTCCCAACATTTTTCTAATTGGTAGATTGGGCTAAATTTTGTAACTATGGTATTGGTGAAAGTGTTGGTACTTTTTATTGGGCTCTTTTTTTTTTTTTTTGGAGTTTGCTATTTGTAAGGGTGGGTAAGTGTAAATTTATTGAATCCAATTGCTAAATTAGTACCTGTGTGTATGTGTGTGTATATATTTTCAAATTTTAGGGGCCCAAGTGCTCTCTAAAGCTAAAGAATGGCTTCGTCCCTATCACCCTTTGACGTGACCCTTTAAATAATGATATGAGTTGTCTTTGTTTCATTCAATAACAATCTTACACAACACAACAATTTTAACAAATTCTTTGAGTATCTTGCTTCAACCCATGATATGGTAATTAAAAATGTCATCTATTATAGCTTTAGTTACATAATGTTTTATTGAGTCAAGTGACTTGTTTAAATAACACACATAGATATTGATAGTCTTAAAAATTGCCGTGTAAGTGATTGGAAAAAGAGCCCCAATCATGTTTGATTTGGTATTATCCATTACTTACATGATCAAGTATTTTGACGTTATTGGGTTTTTGAAGTGTAAAATAATATTCGTAATTTTTTCTTAGAAAAATACCATATAATTAAAAAAAAAAAAAGAGTCATATTAAATAGATGCACTTAGAAAAATGGTTAACAAACCATAATATGAAAGTTTTGACACCACTTTCATGTGAAATATAAAATTTTGTCAACAATATTTATTATTTTATCATTTTTCCAATAAAGTGTTTCTAAAAATAATTCTTAAACCAATGTGTGGTTAACATTTCCCTTAAAAAAAAAATGTTAGGTCACTATTCCATCAACCATGAATGCAATACCACTAACCCATCAGTTAACAAAAGAACTTATACAATTTAACTTGAAGGATGAATAACGCATACTTAAAACTTGAGGAATTAATTACGCTAACATATAAACTCTAGTGATTTATAGAGAAAATTCTTCTTAAATCTTTTTTTACTTCTTTCACAATGTTTAAGGTGACAAATCATAGTTAATGCAACATTATTTGCACATAAAACCACTACTCGGTAAAAAAAAAAAAAAAAAACTGTGTAATTGGTTTCATATGAAATTATTATCATTATTTTGTTTAACTGATTTTTTGTTTAAAAAACAAATGGAGAAAGTTTACCTAATTTGTGTGTATGTGCACGTTTCTCAAAAAAATAAATTATTTGTACCCAATTTTGATCCAACCGAACCCGCATGTTCACAAAATTGATATATTTTCAATATATGTTTGTGTATTGAAATTATATTAAATTTTTTATATCACAGATCACTGAAAGTAATAATAAAACTTAATGTCCAATTCTCAAATATGAATATTTTCAGCATTGGATTAGATCTACAACCAAATTTGAGTAGTTAATAGTAAGTTAATTATATATATATATATATATATATATATATATATATATATATTGCTTTATAATTGACCTTTCTTTACTTGACATGTGATATTCTATTATTAAAGATCTATATATTTAAGCATGAGTTTGAATTTGCTTCTTTGAATTTATTTTTAAAACTTATATGTTTGTGTTCAACTTTTTATTACCTCAATTTTTTGAATTACAAGTGAACTTTTACCATCTTTCAACAAATATGCAAATAAAATTTCAGCAAAAAGGTAATCCAAATGCAAAGTTAGTTATTTTATAGGTGATTTGACTTTATTTTTTATTTTATGTATACCATGCATAGGTATTTTATTTATTTATTATTTTTGTGAAATTATTTGACTAGTAGGTTATGAGAATTAATTACCAAACTACAAACTTAAGGATTTAAGTATTATTAAAGTCATTGGGTACTTTTCTTTTTATTTTATTTAAATTGAAAGAAATTCAAACAAAGAGAGGTTAGAATGTTTGTTAAAGCCTCTTTTTTAATGAAAATGAATACAAGTTATATTGAGTTAAGTTGACCAATAAAAAAATCAGATTCGGGTTATAGATGTGAGGAATAAAAGGACCCAAGTAGGCATTTGGGCCTTTGGGCTCTAACAAGGAGGGCCGATCTGTCCTTGAGTTAAGAACTAGTTAGTACTGCAAATCAGCCCATACGTCGAGGTTCCGAGGACATATACGAGGGTAAGTTTCTCATCAGACAGACCCATGAGAACTAGGAGATCAACTATGAAGGTCAAGGTAGAGTTCCAGAAAGACTATTAGTTAAAAAGGGGAATCCCTGAACCCCTTGAGTACACCGGTGTAAGAAAAATATCATAGGCAAAGGCTGCCACCTCCACATTAAAGACTCTGCACCTACCTCCCTGGCCGCATTAATGGGGAAGTGACCCCTGAACAGTAGAACGTAAACTTCTGGCTACTATTCAAAGCCTTAAGAGAGGAAATATCTGGGGGGGAGGAGACGGGAGCAACACGTGGATAAAGCACTAAAAGAAGAAGTATTTAAAGTGGGAAAAGACTCAAGAAATAGGGCGGTCGATGAACAAAACGAGAAATTAATAATTGTAACCTTTAAGAGAGAAAGAGAATTAATACAGAAGTGGTCTTTAGCTCACGTCCGAGGAGGTCCATTTGCAATTATCATCTATTATTCACAAGTATTTTCATACTTTAGCCTATTGCCAAGTTCTCAGTACCTCTAATTTAGATTTCAAGCCCACGTTTTACAAATTTCATTGTTTAAGGCTTATTGGGCCTGAGCCCATAATTGTCTTTGGGTCCAAGTGCAATTGTGCACTTACAATTGGTGCCGTCTGTGGGGAATCTAGTCTGGAAGGAGCTTGGATACTATGGTAGGCCTAGACTCATATCATGCAGAGTCTCAAGGATCACAATCTGAGGATCTTTTCGAGCGTCTTGAGCGTCGAAGGGATCGTGAGGGAAGGGTTCATACAGAATACCCTAGGGCGAGCCATACTCATGGCTGGGGCAGCACCACCTACGAGGATGGTGCTAAGGCCATGCAAAGGGAGATTGATCATTTGAAAAGAAAACTGCGTCGTGCCAGACGCAAGCATTCACCGTCCTCATCTAATCCTTCTTCAGCGGAGGTCCGGGGAGGTAGTTACAGCTCGAGGTCATGGTCGCCCCCCAGTGCAACGTCCTCTTGGGAGCAGGACGACCCTCCAACTCGCAGACACAAGAAGCTCCCTTCTCGGGGCTCGGAGAACGATGCTATGAGTCGGGCGTTGCACCAACTCTCTAAATCGCCATTCTCACGAAGGATTGAGAAGGGGAGGCTCCCCAAGAGGTTCACCCAGCTCACCTTTACCATCTATAATGGCCGGACTGATCCAGTGGAGCACGTGAGTCACTTTAACCAGAGGATGGCGGTGCACTTTCATAATGAGACCCTGATGTGTAAAGTTTTTCCTTCTAGCCTGGAACCTGTTGCTATCAGGTAGTTCAACGGCCTTAAAGCGGGGTCTGTAGGTTCGTTTGGGGAGCTTACTAGAGCATTTGTATCACGGTTTATCACATGTAGCAGAGTGCCTCGACCGTTAGACTCCCTGTTGTCCATGGCCATGAGGGAAGGGGAGACGTTAAAAGCGTACTCCGATCGATATTGGGAGATGTTTAACGAGATAGATGGTGATTTTGATGAGGTGGCGCTTAATACCTTTAAGGTAGGCCTTCCTACTGATCACGACTTGAGGAAGTCCTTAACCAAAAAGCCCGTCCGCAGTGTACATCACCTCATGGATCGTATTGATGAATACAAAAGGGTAGAGGAAGACCAGCAGCAAGGAAATGGTAAGGAGAAGGTTATTCCGCAGGAGAGAAGGGATTTCAGGTCGAACAGATACCACAACAGACAGCCAAGAAGAGATTACATCGGGCAATTCGGCTCGGCAGCCCTTCAGACCGTGAATACTGTGTTCTGAGAACCAGTACACCAATTACTAGAGAAAGTTCGTAAGGAGCCCTTCTTCAGGTGGCCTAGTAAGATGGCGAGGGATCCCGCGAAGAGGAATCAGAACTTCTTTTGTCAGTACCATCAGGATGTGGGCCACACTACCGAGAAATGTCGGATCCTTTGGAACCACTTAGAGCAGCTTGTTAGCGAAGGGAAATTGAAGCAGTACCTGTGTCAACCTAATGAGCAGGACAGTCAATCCGGCTCAAACAATCAGAAGAATAATCCATCTTGGCCGGCATTAGGAACATTAACGTCATCTTTGCTGCACCTGGCAGGACTGGCTCAGGTCCAACTAGGGTGATGGCGGTTTCCCACTCTCAGGCCGAAGAGGCAGGCTGCAGGCCGAAGAGGTTGAAGGTGAATTTACCCGTCTTGGGATTTTCAGAGGAGGATAAGGTGGGTACCATCCAACCCCACGACGATGCTCTTGTAATCACTCTTAGGATAGGAAATTATGACGTAAAGAGGGTGATGATTGATCAGGGCAGTGGTGCAGATACCATGTACCTTGATTTATTTAAGGGGCTAAGGTTGAAACTGGAGAATCTTACTCTTTATGATTCGCCACTCATAAGTTTTGAAGGAAAGGCCGTTGTGCCAAAGGGACAGATCCATTTGCCCGTTCAATCTGGCTCAGAAACGGTTGAGGTGGATTTCATTGTGGTTGACGCGTACTCCCCATATACAACTATCCTCGCCAGGCCATGGCTGCACGCTCTGGGAGCAGTATCCTCTACCTTGCATGTTAAGGTTAAGTTCCCCTCCAGGGAATACGTTGAAGAGATCCTCGGCAGTCAATCGGTGGTCAGGCAATGCATATCGGCTGCAGTGCTGTATCAAACAGAAGCCGAGTCTTCGACTTTGATCATGAAAGACTTATAGCAATTAACAGCTCCGGATGCGCCCAATTCGGTGACAGGAGAAGAAGCTCTTTGTGAGGATCTAGAGAAGTTTTTGATAGCTGATGACCCTGAGAGGTTCTTTCAAGTTGGCATACACTTGCCACACCAGGAGAAGATGGATTTGTTGGAGTTTCTGAAAGACAACATTGATGTTTTTGCGTGGGACCCTTATGAGGCTCCAGGCGTGGACCCAAGCTTCATTTGTCATCACTTAAATGTCAACCCCACCATTGTTTTGAGGAGGCAGCCATCTCGGCGTTCTTCTAAGGAACATTCCGAGGCTATCAAGGAGGAAGTGCTCAAACTCATGAGGGCTGGGGCTATTAAAGAAGTTTTCTACTCCGAATGGTTGGCGCATACGGTGGTGGTCAAAAAGAAGAATGGAATGTGGAGGGTATGTGTGGACTTCACGGATTTGAACAAAGCCTGCCCCAAGGATTCGTTCCCAATGCCACGTATTGATCAGCTTGTGGACGCCACTGTCGGACATCCTCGTATGAGTTTTTTGGATGCCTTCCAGGGTTACCACCAGATTCCATTGGCAGTGGAGGATCAAGAGAAGACGGCTTTCATTACTTCAACAGGGAACTACCACTATAAGGTCATGCCGTTTGGGTTGAAGAATGCTGGGGCTACCTACCAAAGAATGATGACCAGAATGTTCGAACAGCAACTAGAGAAGATCATTGAGGTATACGTGGATGATATGGTGGTGAAGAGTAAAACAATACCTTCACATGTTAAAGATTTGGCTGACACCTTCCAGGTACTTAGGAGGCACAAGTTGCGCCTTAACGCCTCAAAGTGCTCTTTTGGAGTGGGTTCAGGAAAGTTCTTGGGTTATATGATTACTCATAGAGGCATAGAGGTAAACCCAGCGCAGGTCAAGGCTATTTAGGACTTGCAGCCACCTCGAAACCCAAAAGAGATCCAGAAATTGACCGGAATGATTGCCGCACTGAGCAGATTTATCTCTCGGTCCGCCGATCGGTGTCGTCCTTTCTTCCAATTGTTGAATAAGTGGAAAGGGTTTCAATGGACCGAAGACTGCGTGTTAGCCTTTCAACAGCTTAAGCAATATCTTTCTCGGCCACCTATTTTGTCTCGCCCCAAGGTAGACGAGGTTTTGTTTGCGTATCTGGCGGTGGCCGTCCATGCGGTCAATCTGGTCCTTATAAGGGATGAAAGTGGGGTGCAGAGACTTGTCTACTACGTTAGTAAGTCCTTGAATGAAGCCGAGGTGTGCTATCTACTCTTGGAGAAGGCACTTCTGGTCATAGTTCATGCTACGCGGAAGCTTCCTCACTACTTTCCAGTCCTACACCGTGGTGGTTTTGACCCAATTACCCCTCAAGGCGGTGTTACGCAGTGCCGATTACTCAGGCAGGGTGGCAAAGTGGGGAACCATTTTGGGGGCCTTTGACATTAAATACATGCCTCGCACCTCGGTGAAGGGCCAGGTCCTTGCTGACTTGGTGGCAAAGTTCGTCGAACCATTGCTAGAAGAAACTTTGAAGGAAGCACACATGGATGAAAAATCAGTTGGTGTCATCATGGCCGCAACACCTCCGATTTGGAGAGTATATGTGGAGTGGGCAGCTAATCAGAGAGGGTCCGGTGTCGGACTTGTCTTGATATCCCCTGAGGGAATTGTCTTCGAAAAATTTCTGAGGCTGGCGTTCTCGGCTACTAATAATGAGGCCGAGTACGAAGCTGTCTTGGTGGGCATGAACATGGTACACAGGATGGGTGGAAAGGAGGTCTATGTGTTCTTGGACTCTCAGTTAGTGGTCGGCCAGGTCACGGGGACCATGGAGGCTAGGGACCAAAGAATGCAAGAATATTCGGCCCAGGTCAAACGTCAGCAAGCTCAATTTGACTCCTTCGTCTTATCTCACATCTCTAGGAGTGAAAACACCCATGTAGACTCCTTGGCCATGTTGGCAACGTCTTCGGCCTAGGGTTTGCCTAGGATTATTCTTGTAGAGGATTTGCTAGAGCCAACGCTTACTGCTGTCAACGTAGCTCGCATCCATCTGATAAGGCCTGGATCTAGGTAGATAGACCCTGTCATATCTTTTCTTAAGAACGACATCCTTCCTAGGGACAAGTATGAAGCAGATAAGATACATCGAAAGGCGTCGCATTTCTGGTTGTCCGAGGATCAGAAACTGTATAAACGATCATTCTCAGGACCATACTTGTTATGTGTACACCCGAAATCAACGGAAGCGCTTCTAGAAGAACTGCATGAAGGGATTTGTGGGAGCCAAACTGGGGGAAGGTCCTTAGCCTATAGGGCTTTGACTTAGGGTTATTGGTGGCCCAATATGCAGAGGGAGGCTCAGGACTATGCCCGAAAATGTGATCAATGCCAGAGGTTCGCCCCTAATATTCATCAACTTGGAGGGGTTCTCAACCCCCTTTCCAGTCCTTGGCCGTTCGCACAATGGGGATTGGACATAGTGGGGCCATTTCCGAGGGCTGCTGGAAACAAAAGATGGTTGCTCGTGGGGACAGACTACTTCACTAAATGGTGGAGGCCGAGCCCTTAGCAAATATCAGAGACGTGGATTCCAAGAAGTTTGTTTGGAAAAAAATCGTCACTAGATTCGGAATACCACACACCCTTATTTCAAACAATGGCGTTCAATTCGACAGCAAGGCTTTTAGGAAATATTGTGGTGACATGGGCATCATAAATAGACACTCCACCCCAGCTTATCCTTAGGGAAATGGGCAAGCCGAGACCGTCAACAAGGTCATAGTTAGTGGGCTTAAGAAAAGGTTGGACGATGCGAAAGGCAGATGGGTAGAAGAGCTACCACATGTCCTATGGACGTATCGGACTACACCGCGCAGGTCCACTAGAGAAACGCCATTTTCTATGACTTATGGAGCTGAGGCGGTGATACCTCTGGAATTTGGTTGTCCCACCCTAAAGACGAGTTCTTTTAGCCCAGAGAATAACGATGGCCTACTGGAGAAAGGCTTGGATTTAGTTGAGGAACGGCGCGAGGCAGCTAGGGTCCAAATGACTTATTATCAACAGAAGCTTAAGCGGGGATATGATGCCCACGTGAAGCTAAAGCCATTTGCACCTAGGGATCTTGTACTAAGAAAAGTCATGGGCACTGCTAAGAACCCAGCTTGGGGTAAGCTAGGACCAAACTGGGAAGGTCCCTATCGCATTGTTTCGGTAGCAGGCATAGGGTCGTATCGGTTAGCTGACCTAGATGAAAGAATTGTACAATGGCCGTGGAATGTAAATAACCTTCGAAGGTATTATTATTAATAAATGTACTTTTTCTTAGTTAACAGTTCAAAGTTATAAATATCTCAGGGGCTTACAGTCACTGTTACTAAGTGTCAAACAGAAACTTGGTTAAGCATGGTCCTCAGACCACAAACCTTGTGGAAATTGATACCTTGTCATTTGTTAAATAGAACCTTAGTTATGTCGGGTCCTCGGACTTCCTACTTTGGAAAAATTAACACTTGAAATTACTATTACTAAGTGTCAAACAGAAACTTGGTTAAGCATGGTCCGAGGACCACAAACCTTGTGGAAATTGATACCTTGTCATTTGTTAAACAGAACCTTAGTTATGTCGGGTCCTTAGACCTCCTACTTTGAGAAAATTAACACTTGAAATTACTATTACTAAGTGTCAAACAGAAACTTGGTTAAGTATGGTCCTCGGACCATAAACCTTGTGAAAATTGATGTCTTATCATAAACGGAACCTTAGTCATTGTTCTTATTTTTATCATATACTTTGTGGAAATCAGTATCTTACCATTCGTTAATTTAGATCTTAAAGTTCTATATCTTTAAGTGTTAAACAAATTTTTGTAAGGAATGGTCCTCGGACCTTACCTCCTACTAAAAGTAATACCTCAGATTACAAAAGTTTAACAATCATATGAGTTTTCTAACTAAGGCATTGTTTAATATCCAAACTAAGTTAGTTTCTGTCAGGTTCTTAAATATTTTTACTTTGCAAAGCAAAGACGTGCATGGCTGTTTAAAAGTTATAATTGTTCGACTCCTGGAGTTAGACTTGTTCTGTTATGTCTTTTGCTATGTGTTAGTGAAAACTTTCATGACAAGTATAAAAAGGATAAAGTGAAATAAATACAACACAGATGGAAATAGAATAAAATTGTTCTTCATTAATTATATACATAAAAAAAAAAAGGGGGAGTACAGAAAAGTCCTATGTTAGGCCCTAAGCTTGGAAAAGGGGGTCTTGGAGGGAGCTGCTGCCAGCCTCAGTGCTCTTCAGTTCCAGCTCAAAGGAAGACAAGACTTGCTTCCCTTTGTCTGTCGAAGGAATAAGGGGCTCCACATTCTGAACTTGCTCCTTCTCGGCACCTTCACACCCGTCCTTTTCTTTATGGGAACCTTCAGGTTTTGTAGGATCAGGAACGAGTTCTTGCACCACGGGAGGAAGGGTAGGAGAGGCAACCACGGGAGGGTCTTTTATCTCTTGTATGTCTAGGGGAAGCCAAACACTCTCGGGCTTCCTCAACTCGGAAGCTTGAGGAACTCCTACTGTGTTCAAGGCCTCTCCCCACCTGTTGACAGTACTCTCGACACAAGGCCGCAAAAGCTTCTGTCAACAGTTCCTGTGTTGCAGTTACTCCCTCTTGATAGCTGGCCTTCTTCGCGACCTCCAGTGCATGCTTGTGGGTGCGAGCTTCCTCATTCACCCGCGTAACCTCCTTTTCCAAGTCAGAGCGTGCCTGTTGGGCTTGGGAGAGCTCATCGTCCTTTTGGCGAAGAAGCTTATGTTGCCCTCCACTTGGTTCTTCATCATCTTTAAGCTGGCCTCGGCACCATCCTTCTCTCTCTTTAGATCTGCCAGCTGCGATGTGAGCTTCCCGTTTTCTGCTAGGGCCTGGCTTAGGGACTTCTCTGTCTCTTGCTGTAGCTCCTGCTCCATCCCAGCTCGCTTTCGAGAATCCTCCACGAACTTCTCGGCAGCGAAAACTTCTTGGATGGCCTGCGAAAAATGTTAGGGGTTAAAGGTGGTAAAGTGTTTACAAAGAACCTAGAATATAAGTGTGGGGTGGAATTTACCAGGGCTAAGTCCCTTTTTAATGAAAGAAACAACTGAGGCTGGCTTATCTTCTCCAAGGCTTCCATGTCCTTGGGCAGCAGAAGAGGATGCTCCAACGCCTCAGCCAGGTGGAGGGCATGGCCTTGTTGGAACGCCCTGATGTTGGACTGGAGGGGAATTGGCGCTCCATCCAATCTCAGCTCGGGAGACCACATAGCCGGTGCTCGGCGCACCTCTGCCATGTCCCTGATCTCCCCGCTTTCAACTAAATGGGCGCGCCCTTTGCCCTTGTCCGGTTTCTGCTGCTGAGCCAGCGGTAGCTGTTGTTTCTGCTTCTTCTGCTTCTCACCAACGGCCTCCGCCTTCCTTTTCTTCTTCGGATCGTCAGTAAGAAGCTTGGGGTCAGCTGGAGGAGGGGGTGGTGGCAAGGCTGGGGGAACTTGGGACCCCCTCGTTCCCTTTTTGGCCACTCTCGCACCTCTCGCGGTTAAAAGGCCCTTAAGCTCGTCCATGTCTTCCTTAATGGAGCTGTCGTCCGGACATGCTATCATTAGGCCCGCGATCCCTGAGGTCTCGGCTGGTTCTTCTTCCTCGTCGCAAAGAACAACGAATGGGTTTCCGTGAGGTCGTTGGGCGTCCTCGAGTTGAAACTGTTCTATCTTCTCGTCCAACGTGTTCGAAGAAGATACTTGCTCCTCTGGAACAACAGTTGCCTGAGAGTGCGTGGCGAGAGGGATCACAGCAATAGGTTGTGTGTACAATATGGTGTGGGGGTCGTTAGGAATATCGTGGTCGACCAAGAAGTGTGGTCTGGCTACGTGAATCCTCCTATGCCTTCGGTCACCCGCAATGATAGTGTTCTCGATCTCCTGGAAGTCCGAGGAGATGGGTTCGTAACCTAATATCAAATGAGCTGCTCTAAGTTGCAAATCTTAGCTCAGGAAAACCTCTGAGCGTAGCACTCGATTCAGATCTGCAACGTTGCAGTGACTTAAGCGCGGGCGCACGTGCTGTTTATTTGCAAGGGAAGACACCAAAACAGACAAACATGGTCAGATTTTTAAGACATATGATAAATCAAAGTCATATAGTTTGTAAATGCAAATGACATTCTAAGATGCTTAGATTGAGTTATGGGGTGGGAAGTTAGATCCTAAGTCGCACCTGGATCTCCCCACTCAACTGGGCAGTGGGGGCCGTCGTGCCAGTTGCCTGAGGCGATGAGGAAGTCTTCCTTCATGCCTTTATTGGACTTGGCAGACAGGAGATCAACCTAACTTCACTAGAGCGGGATTTGATGTAATAACCTACCCTAGTAAGCTTGTGGCATTCGTACATGAAAACGACGTCATGCCAAGTTAGGTTCAGGCCCATCTGCTCATTGAGAGTGTCGACGCTTCCTAGAACTCTAAAGACATTGGGAGCACACTGGTCGGGACATAACCGGTGGTTGCGGAGGTATTCCCTGGTCACGCTTCTCATAGGGAGGGTCATCCCACCTTCTATGAAGGCAATCATGGGAATGATAACCTCTTCTGTTTTCCTAGAATCGGCCACGGCTTCCGCCGGGCAGTATCTTAAACCTACATCGCTGGGGATGTGATACTTGGCTCTAAAACCTTCCATCCCAGCGGCAGTGTCAACTAAACACTTAAATCTACCCATTAGAAAGGAACGAAAGATTGAGTTTTAAGAGGGAGAGTGGTTAAAATGGGAGCCGAGGACAGGATCCGAGGAGAATGGGTTAAAAAAGAAGTAGGTACTTACAAGTTCGAAGTTGTGCGAGTTTCCACGGATTTCTACAGAGAAAAAAAGCAACTGCTGATGTTTTGATGGGATTAGCCTCTGAAGAAATAAATGAAGGTGCATGTTTCCAAAGCATCACGACGTGCGGGAAGCGGCCTCGAAATTGCATTCGTCTCGCCCAAATTTTCAGGGGGTAATAAGGACCGTTAGATGTTCATCTCACCGTTGAAAGTGGGGGACAAGGTGTAACTTACGGTCATAAATGCGCGCGTTTTTGAAATTGAAACCGCCAGGTGGCATCTTCTGGAACACGAAACGATCTCCACACGCGTAGTTATTTACAAAACGTGTAGGGTAAGTTCTCGTTGGATCAAAACCCTATTTTTCTCCTCGGATGCTGAAAAATAGAGTTTTGAGGGGCTATTGTGGGGAATAAAAGGACCCAAGTAGGCATTTGGGCCTTTGGGCTCTAGCAAGGAGGGCCGATCTGTCCTTGAGTTAAGAACTAGTTAGTACTGCAAATCAGCCCATACGCCGAGGGTCCGAGAACATATACGAGGGTAAGTTTCTCCTCAGATAGACCCATGAGAACTCGGAGATCAACTATGAAGGTCAAGGCAGAGTTTTGGAAAGACTATTGGTTAAAAGGGGGAATCCCTGAACCCCTTAGATACACCGGTGTAAGAAAAATATCATAGGCAAAGGCTGCCACCTCCACATTAAAGACTCTGCACCTACCTCTCTGGCCGCATTAATGGGTAAGTGACCCCTAAACAGTAGAACGTAAACTTCTGGCTACTATTCAAAGCCTTAAGAGAGGAAATATCGGGGGGGGGTAGGGGGAGGAGACAGGAGCAACACGTGGATAAAGCACTAAAAGAAGAAGTATTTAAAGTGGGAAAAGGCTCAAGAAATAGGGCGGTCGGTGAACAAAAGAAGAAATTAAGAATTGTAACCTTTAAGAGAGAAAGAGAATTAATACAGAAGTGGTCCTCGGCTCACGTCCGAGGAGGTCCATTTGCAATTATCATCTATTATTCACAAGTATTTTTATACTTTAGCCTGTTGGCAAGTTCTCAGTACCTCTAATTTAGATTTCAAGCCCACGCTCTACAAATTTCATTGTTTAAGGCTCATTGGGCCTGAGCCCATAATTGTCTTTGGGTCCAGGTGCAATTGTGCACTTACAATAGATATAATAACTTGCTTTAGTATGATAAGTTTCTTACTCATATCCGATTGGGTCAAAATCAAACGAATCCAATCTATCGTCATATATAAGTTATTAGTAATAAGGGTAATTACACTCCCTCACTTGGGGTTTAAAGAAATCTACATCTTCCTTTTTGTTTATATTAGTAATGAAATATTCTAAATTTTTATAAGAATCTCTTTACAAAAATTTAGCCATTGTTAGTAAAAATAAATCTGATAAATTTAGAATAAACGAAAAAATTATTAAACACCAAAATACTTGCAATGCAAAATCTCTGCATAACCCATTGGGTCAAAATCAAACGAATCCAATGTATCGTCATATCTAACTTATTAGTAATAGGGGTAATTACACTCCCCTCACTTGAGGTTTAAAGAAATTAACACCTCCCTTTTTGTTTATATTAGTAATGAAATATTCTAAATTTTTATAAGAATCTCTTTACAAAAATTTAGCCATTGTTAGTAAAAATAAATTTGATAAATTTAGAATAAATGAAAAAATTATTAAACACCAAAATACTTGCAATGCAAAATCTCTACATAACCCATTGAAAAAAGAAAAAAAAAATTAATAAGAAAAATTCGCATTTAATATTTTAAAATAATTAATTAAAAATTAAAAATAATTAAACAAAATAATTTTAGAAATTTACCCTTAAGCAAATGGTGATTTAGTGCACAATATATTTAATATTTATATAACAAAGTTTGTTCAATCGGATGTCAAGGAGGGAAAAATGATTTTTCCCTACAAGTTTGGGGTGGAGTGTTATTTCCCCAAACATTAAAGCAAGGGAGTGTAATTACCCCTTTGTAAAACTCTATAGCAAAATTTTTTCTATCACTAGAATCACTCTTTCACCAATAACCATATAACCGACATTATCTTTGCATTGCATGGGCATATAAATGTATAATTGTTACATGTGCATTTTGTTGACTTGTTTATTTTAGTTCAAGTATAATTCTACTTAAAAATTTTTAAAAGAACCTAAAATGATAAAAGAAAAATTTGTTAACAACCAAATCAAAATCAAATGTTTAATTGGATTTGAGATTTATTTTTGGTAGTGTAGAAGCCCAACGGGCTATTGGCCCTATGAACTTTACTTAAACTACATACATGTTACTTGTAAAATACTCTTATATCTAAATTTTGAATATCAGTTTTAACATGGTATTACAGCTAAATTTTCTCACTTGTCAAGATCAGCTTGCAGGCATCTATACTAAATCTCATCCCATAAGATGCTTTTGTGATCTAGTTTTCACACTTAATGTTTCTTATCCTTACTTTGAGTTTGCGAGGGGCTATTAGTATACAAGCCCAATGGACTCTAGGTCCAATATACTTGTAAACGTATTACTTGTACAATACACTTATGCTTGCCTATATATAGAAATTGATTCTCAATTCTTACAACTTTCATTTCATTATATTTACACCCAAAAAAAAAAAAATGAAAGTAAAAAATAAGAAGAAAAAGCCAACAACAACCAATACTCAAAGTAACTTCTAGTGGCCACTTGGATTAGTTAAACGATATTATTGATCGATGTTCATCAAACTAAAATTCTAGTATAATATAGTAAACAAATTTATAAAAGTTGTTTTGGTTTTTTATTTTGTGAAATGAAATTCTATGGTATTCGTAGGGATGCTATTATTCACACATATGTATTTTGAAGTTTTAACGCCTTAGGAATATTATTGGCTAATGACATAGGAATTATTGAAATGGTTGCAGTTTTTGAGGGAGAAAAGCTTCAAACATACAATTCCCCCAGTTAAGATTGAGGATGGAGAGGAAATCACATACGAAAAGGCCACAATTACATTGAGGAGGGCTGTCCATTTCTATACTGCCTTGCAGTCTTGTGATGGCCATTGGCCTGCTGAAAATGCTGGCCCATTGTTTTTCCTTCCTCCTTTTGTGAGTTGCATCATTATCATTATTAAGTTTTCGATATTATTATTAATTTATTATCATTATAATTTGTCAAGTACATAAAAACCTCCGGAATATCTTCTAAGTTTGAGTTGACTGTGAACAATGAAATTGTTCCAAATAACATCCTTGCTAGTGAACTATTTTGGCTTTCAGCCTGATATAACTGCTATTTTTCTTGTATTTGATCCAAAAAATGCAGGTATTATGTTTTTACATTACAGGACATCTTAATACTGTATTCCCAGCTGAGTATAAAAAAGAAATTCTTCGTTACATATACAATCATCAGGTATATATTCTTGAAAGTTTAAAATGTTTGTTTAATCAATAAGAATAGATTTTGCAAAATTTTTCACATTCACATTCACTTTTATTTTCTGTTTTTTGTTTTAGAATGAAGATGGTGGATGGGGATTTTACATAGGAGGGCATAGCATCATGTTTTGCACAATTCTCAGCTACATTTGTATGCGAATACTTGGGGAAGGACCTGATGGTGGTCAGGACAATGCTTGTGCAAGAGCAAGAAAATGGGTCCTTGATCGTGGTGGTGCAACACACATATCTTCTTGGGGAAAGTCCTGGCTTTCGGTATGACTATTTATTTGTGAAGATTCACATCAAATTAGAGTTAAATAGTCAAAATATTTTATATTTTTAATTAAAATATAATCATATTTATTTCACAATTTGAGAAATGAACATATTTGGTTTCAAGTACTCACCATGCATGATGACTTTCTGTTGATAATTAACACTAATATGCAATGTCCTGTAAACTGTAGATACTTGGTGTGTTTGAATGGGCTGGAGCCAACCCAATGCCTCCGGAATTTTGGCTTCTTCCTCCATATGTTCCCATGTATCCAGGTTTATACAATATATGATTACTTCTTCATTAAGTATTTTAAATCATTATTGCATGTGGAACCTATCTAAAATCAGTTAAGTTAAGTTAATGTTTAATAGAGTTAATTCATTTCTTTGATGCCTTTGTCACTATAGACGTTTAACATTCTTTTTAATGCACCAAATTCTATTAATAATATATCAATTTTGTGGTGCCCAAAATGCAGCTAAAATGTGGATCTATTGTCGGTTGGTGTACTTGCCTTTTTCATACTTATATGGGAGAAGGTTTGTTGGGCCAATCACACCTCTTATTCTTCAATTAAGGGAGGAACTTTACACTCAACCTTACAGTGAAGTTAATTGGACCAAAGCACGTCACCAATGCGCAAAGGTGAGTTTACATTAGATGAGGAGATAACACCATAAGAAGGCTTCAATTGAAGAGTTAATATGATGTATAAGGACATAACACTGCCCAAAAGTTAAGCCTTTAGGTTTGGACCTAGTTATATTATATTAATCACTCAATCTTGTCATTAGCATCCAATCTAGAAATTTAATACTTAGATAATCATGTCACTCACTCGTCAATATTCCAACAATTTTCATGGTTGATAATTGTGGAATGACATTTACCATGTAGTCTTTTAAATACATCTTTCAATGCATTGATTGAGTGTTTTTTTTTTTTTTGTGCTAATGCATTGATTTTGGAAATCAATTACTACAGGAGGATATCTACTATCCGCATCCTTTGATACAAGATCTACTTTGGGATAGCCTATACATATTAACTGAGCCTATTCTCACTCGTTGGCCTTTAAATAAATTGGTTAGAGAAAAAGCTCTTAAAGCAGCAATGAAGCTCATTCACTATGAAGATGAAATCACTAGATACATTACCATTGGGGTTGTGGAAAAGGTAATGTGATTCTAAAATGCTCTAGAAAAGCTATAGACATGGTTAATTTGGGCTATATAATATTCCTCCTAATACCGTTTGCATTGAGCAGTCAATGTGTATGCTTGCTTGTTGGGTTGAAGATCCAGATGGGGATGCTTATAAGAAGCATCTTGCTAGGGTGAAAGAATACATATGGGTCGCTGAAGATGGAATCAAGGCACATGTTAGTACACATTTTATGCAAAACAATTGCAGAACTTTTTACCTATCCATTTGCATGAATTGCTAACTTTGATATATGCAATTTGTGTGTAGAGTTTTGGTAGTCAATCGTGGGATGCTAGTTTTAGTATTCAAGCTCTTTTAGCTAGTGATCTCATTGATGAAATTGGACCGGTATTGGCGAAAGGGCACGAGTTCATAAAAAGATCTCAGGTTTGATTTTCAATTCTTAAATCATAAAAGTCTACATTTTTGCTTAGGAAAGTCATTGTCAATATATCATTTGGAGTTATTGTGTTCCCCTTAAACAATGTAAAGGTTAGGAACAATCCTGCGGGAGACTTTAGAAAAATGCATCGTCACATTTCTAAAGGATCATGGACTTTCTCTGATCAAGATCATGGGTTACAAGTTTCTGATTGCACTGCAGAATGTTTGAAGGTAAATAACTCAGTTTAATGCTTCTTCAAATTCTACTGTTACTACTTGTCCATAATCACCATGTGACCAAATTCTCCTTTAATTCACAGTGCTGCTTGCTTTTTTCAATGATGCCACCTGAAATTGTTGGTGAGAAAATGGAGCCTAAGCAGTTGTTTGATGCTGTTAATATCTTACTTTATTTACAGGTGAGGATTAACTTTTCCAATAATGATTAATTACCACTTGTAGCAAAGACATATGCCCTTGGGAAGAGACGAATTTAATTGATTTTACCATTATTGCTTACTCATTTCCCTCATAAATGGACCAAGATTTAATAAGTATCAACCAAGACTTTTAACTTGTTAAATTAATGAGAGTTATAGGCTAATTGCTATAATATCATTATAAACTATCACTCTTCCTAAAATTTGAAACAATCCTAAATTGGTTAACTAATCATCTAACCATTAGTCTAACATATTGTTGTATATTTCTGTTTGCTTATTTTGCATGTGTAGGCGTAAATAAAAGCTACCATTATTATAGGTGGATCTAAACATGCTGAAAATTACTTGTTCAAATCTAGAGAGATTTGATCTAAGAATATTCTTCTTAAAAAACAAAAATTGTTTACCATTTCCAATATTTACTATATATGTATATGAGTTGAGTTCACATTACACCTAGTATAACTCTAAGTAATGTTACATTACCTAATAGCTTGTTATAGAATTCAAATTTTGAAAATCTCACCACTGAATTGCATATTCTATATGTTCTTAACATTCATACCAATTTTCATGTCAATTGGATATTATTTATCATTCTTTCCATAAACTCATCCTTTATAGATTATTTTAAACTATAAAAACTTGAATTTAAATAATTGATTTATGGAATAACTTTTAATCTTTTATCACCTTAAAATTTTGCCAGTTTGCAAAATATACAAAGATAAAATAATCTAACAATGGATTTGTCAAAATTCCTATCTAATTAAAAAATACTGAGTGGTATAACATTATTTAAAATTACACTAGGTATAATTTGACCCAATCGTATATATATACACACACCCTCATCATCTTTTCATCATCTTTTGAACTAACTTTGAAGCAACTTTGTTAATGTTTCTTTGTTTTGCTCTTTTTTTTTTTTTTTTTTGGTGGCTTGTTTCTTTACATATTTAATCATTACTCTCGTGTCAATAATGCAGAGTAAGAATGGAGGTTTATCGGCTTGGGAGCCTGCAGGAGCTCAAGAGTGGTTAGAAGTTAGTACCTTAACATTTTGAATTGCCGTTGAAATGTTCATTTGAAAATTTATGCAGATATATTCACTCTTAATTATCATATATTAGTGGAAAATTTATGACTTTTTTTTCCCTTCTAGTGGCTTAATCCCACAGAATTCTTCGAGGGTATTGTTGTTGAGCACGAGTATGTTGAGTGCACTGCATCATCAATCCAAGCTTTACTTTTGTTTAGGAAGTTGCACCCCGAGCACAGGAAAAAGGAGATTGAGAATTCCATTCAAAAAGCAGTCCAATACATTTTAGACATACAAATGCCTGATGGTTCTTGGTACGTTCATGTACTAATTTACTAGATATTATTAGGCATAAACACACTTTTGGTCCCTACATATTAGGGCAATTCTCATTTTGGTCCCTAAGGGCCATTCAAAAATAAAATCTGAAGTTCCACGGTGGAAATTTGTTTGATTTCATTAGCTATACTGAGACATGCTTTCACTGAGTGTTAGATCTTTAAAAGAAAATTGACAAACTCAGCAAAAGAAAAAAAAATTACTATTGGGCTATTTGCAGTGGGGGACATGAATATAATGGTAGTTCTTTGTATCTATTCTGTGGTAGGGTCTTGGGAAGTTGTGTCATTATCAATCTTTAAAGTAGAAAAAGTTTTTTTAGTTTTTTTAATTTGTTCGGTTTAAATTAAAATTGAGAATTAATTTTTTTTGTTATTTTTATTTATTTAAATGCTGATGTTGCATTTAAAAAAATCAAATACATTTTTTTTAATATTGTTATTCTCTTAGTCACATTAGCATTTATCAAGCGAACAGCTTGCTTCATTTGCCACGTATGTATGGAAATTAATCACAAATCAATTACATGATGACTCTTTGTGGTAGGTATGGAAATTGGGGAATTTGTTTTATGTATGGTACATGGTTTGCCCTTGGAGCATTAGTAGCAGTGGGCAAGACTTATGAAAATTGTTCTGCTATACGTAGAGCCGTAAAGTTTTTACTTAGAACACAAAAAGATGACGGTGGCTGGTCGGAGAGCCATCTTTCATGCCCAGAAAAGGTAGTTTTTAACCATGGATTTTGCTTTAAGTCTCTAAATTCTTTATGTTTTCATATTTAATTTATTTAATTACATCAATTTGGTTCAATTAAGTTTTTGTAGATCAATGAGTCAATTTAAAGAAATTTATATCTATTCTTGTTTAAATGAGATTTTTTTATCAAAATTAAAATAACAAATTTTCTATGCTTGGTTATAGATATATATACCTGTTGAAGGAAATCGATCAAATTTGGTACAAACTTCATGGGCAATGATGGGTCTTATTCATGCCAAACAGGTTAGTTTATGGTTTAAAAAATTATCATTGCACACACACACACACACAAACATATGTGTGTGTGTGTGTGTGTGTGTGTGTGTGTATTGTGTTATCATATGCTTTTCTTGAATAATTCTAAGAATAAAATTTTACTTGTAATAGGCTGAAAGAGACCCGACACCTCTTCATCGCGCAGTGAAGTTGATAATCAATAACCAATTGGAAAATGGAGATTTTCCTCAACAGGTATCATTGTTTAACATAACTTCAAATAACAAATAGAAGGAAAATGATACTAATTAGAAATATGAAAACTAACAAGAGCATCAATATCATTCTTCCATTATGGAACATAGTTTTTCCCTTGACTAATAAAGTTTATAGTAGTTTGCAACTTGCAACACAACTGATAAAGCTATCACTTCCTATTTTTATTTTAAAAAAAAGGGGGAAAAGAATGTAAAATAAAATGACGTACTATACTTAGCTTAAATTTTACTTCCAATAATTCTAATTAATCATTAATTACTTTGTTGTGGCAGGAAACCACAGGAGTCTACTTGAAGAACTGCATGTTGCACTATGCATTATATAGAAATGTTTTCCCAATGTGGGCTCTGGGAGAATACCGCAAGCATGTTCCATTGCCATCCAAAACTATATAACTAAGAGTGCCGTAGCGAGTTCTTAATTATTTTACCATTATGTACCATATAGTTTTTTGTCTTACCCACCGGCACTTTATCTTTCTTTAGCAGCTATTAGTGTCTGCATAGAAGTTTATAATGGCCACCTAAATAAAATGGGAGTAAGGCTTACAATATCATATTGTATTAGCATGTAACTCGTACTTATACACAGAAGCATTCAATAATTGTGATGATGAAATATTCATCTCGGTTTCCACACTGAGCATTATGAATGGAAGTCACTACGCACAAAAAATTTAAAAATTAATTGGTCAGATATGATGGGAAATTTAAACCCCGGTTGATAGAATTAACAAATTTTAAATCCAAGTTGTTAATTAGATTTATTATATATAAAACTTGTTAAAACAAACAAAGATCAATATCATGTCAATATCATGCACAACGGAAAATTAAATAAGACAAGATATGATGACCCAGGAAACCCAATGAAACAAACAAGTTTCACAGTAAAAATGTTGGGGGAAAACCTTCTCAAAAAGCAATTCACTATAGTAAAGAAAAGTTTCAGATCTAGTACAAAACCTTTGTCCCTAGATTTTACAATCCCTGTAGATGAAATTATAGCAGAAACTTTCTACCGCTTCAGAACTTTTGAACTCTTCAATATATGAACACCACCCTTTTGATGCACGAATCCCAGTACATGACTAACTCCTTTGCACAAATCCCAGTACGTGACTCATGCACCAGCTTGAGGAAGAAAAATGTTGGCTACAAAGGTCTTCACTTTATCAACAATGAAGATCAAGAAGCACTTGGTTACAAAACCCTAAGGCGTAAAGACGCAGTAGCTTATTTCAAAGAGAATAAGACATCAGACACCTTTTGCATATGTTCTCCTTGTATTCTCTTATGTGATAGCCTTTAAAATAAGCCTTATATATGTTTAGGGTTGTAAGAAAAGAAACCCTACCAAAATACATAAGCATGGGCCAAAAATCAAATATGGAAATAAGCCCACATGTTAGTCTCAAATAGATTATATATCCTAACTAAGAGACCCACATTTTAGTCTCACATAGATTATATATCCTTGCGTATACAAGATTTTCTAGTTAAATAGACATTGCTCCTATCCAAGGATTCACTTTTCAACACTAAAAACCTCCCACAAAGAATGGTAAAATACTTGTGGTGGGAAATTGGTAGCTTGACGTCAGTGGTGTAATAAATGATTTTAGAATGTTGAATCTGATTAATATTTGGGTGTTTATGAAAAAAATTGGCGATTGCCTTCTCTCCTGTAATATATATATATTTTTTAAACTATCATTACAAATATTTTTTGCATTTTTTTAAGATAAAGTCTTATAATTGATGTTAATTAAAGTTGTGTCACTGGTGATTTCAAAGAAGTAATGTTATTTTTTCCCTCAAAAAAGAAGAAGAAGAAGAAGTAATGTTATTTTAATCATATCCTACTAATTTATTTGTTATGAATAATAATGGAAATTTTGTTAGATCCCAAATAATATTATCACAAAAAAATTATCAATCCAAAATAGATATTACATATAAGAATACAAATATTTAAATGGAAAAACCTTTTCTCCTTGAAGGGAAAAACCAAGAGATAAACTCTAAAAAATTTCACTATTATCAAATCAATTACAATAATTCTCAAGTTTATCAAATTAATTACAATAAAAAATCTTTTTGTGTATGTCTCATGGCCTTAAATTTTCTTTGCTCTCACACTTTAATTATCTATCTCAAAGGTGACAACACTTCACTCTCACCTTTTTATTTAATTTCTCTCTAACTTGACTTTGTCTCTGTGTGTCAAATCTTGTTACTGTTATCACAACTTTTCTTTGCTCATTAATTGAGCATTCACATGGGTTGGACGTAGAAATTTTTTTGATTATGGAGATGATTTGTCAAATGGACGGAATCGATTGATATGGAACTATCTAAGGTCCTATGTTGTTAGGTTCTAATAAATATGATAGCAATTTCAGTGGTGTGTGTATGTGTGTGTGTGTATATATATATAATGAAGTAATTGCTCCTCTTTGTTCTTTATAATCCCTTCTTTCCATTCTGAAAGCTCGAAAATGTGTAAAAATACAAGAGCTGTTTAGACCCCCAAATCAAAAAATTACGGCTTGATTGATTTTGCTCTAACTTAAATTAAGTATGGAATAGAGTAAATGCGAGTGAACAAACAATAAAACAACTCTAAGTTATATTCATCAAATATCAAAAATAAAATGAAAGTTAAAAGAGTAGGGAAGAAGGATGTAAATACAAGATAACACTGAAACGTGTAATCGAAGAGGAAATCAAAAAACTCAGCGAAAAAATCTCTCCACTGCCTTCTAAGCAGTAAATTAATCCACTAGAGAATAAGTTGGAGTACACAAATAACAAAAAACCCTCCAAGCCTAGTCTACTCCATGTACTTGAACCCTCCAAACTCCTGCTACCAACTAATTGACGAAGCATTGTCTTCTCTAACTCTTTGGATCATGTAAGCATCCACCAAACAAATGGCTTCTTCCAATACTTCCCAGCAGCTACAAAACCTCACTTTACACTCAAAATGGGTGTGTTAAATTTTTGGGTTATCAACCTCTCAAGGATTTGGATATGGAGAGGTAGGAGTTGAGGAAAATCACAAATGATTGTGTAGAGGATTGTGGGTATAATAATCTCTAACTCTCTAGGGTAATATCTAGGGTTTTCTCTTGAAAAGCACTCCTTATAATATGTGAATAATAATGGAATATAATGTGGGTGAAGACATGGTGGAGCAGATATACCAAAATAGCAAAACAAAAAGTTTTGCAAGTATCCCGCAGGAAGGCCTTACCTGCAAGTTACTCACAAAAACTAGCTGTCATGACTCTTCGCATTCTAGTCATGTGATTAGGGCTTGGGAGGTTATTCAAGAGCATGCAAATACTTTACTCAGCAAAAACTAGGGTAAAGGTATTGGCACTAGTCACATTGGGTTTGCTTGGAGAGTCTTTTGCTATTCATGTACTCCAACTTATTTTATTGTAAATCATTTTCTACTTGGATGGCAGTGGGGAGGTTTTTTGTCAAGTTTTTCAGTTTCCTCTTTGATAACATGTCTCGATGTTATTTTGCGTGTGCTTCTCTCTATCCCTTACTCTTTGCATTTAATTATTGTTGTGTTGTGATTAAATATGGCAAGAGTAGTTGTTTTAATTGTGCATGCTTGCTACACTTATTCCACATCATATTTGATCGTGTACAAGTTAGGCCAATTAGTGGATTTTGTATTTGGGGTCTATATTATCACAAGTGATTTATCACTATGTGAGTTTTCAGTATATTCTATCCTACTTCAGATCCCTTCACTTGAAACAAACTCGTCCCTGTGTTCATCTTTGAAATTTAAAATCCTCCATGCCAAGAGAACAAATACTTTGAATAATTCATCTTCCTTATTTTCTTGCCAAACTTGAAAGTCATTAATTGAGCAACTTCAACTTCTTGTACCTTGATCTTCATGTAATTGACAATATTCACCAAATAAGAGTCAATAATCAAATCAAATATTTCCACCCCAATAGAATCAATAAACTTTGTTTCAATGTCTTCCACTAAAATAATAGGAGTTTGAATATTGCAATCATCTAACTTGATTTCACCGAGATCGTTGACAACTTCCTCTATAATTTCTTCCTCAATGGTCTCTACTATCTCGACTTCAAGATCTTATGTATACTAGAATCTTCATTAATCTCCTCCATATTATTCTTGATTTCATGATCTTCTTCTATAATAATTCCTTCATAATTTGCTCATAAATCTTTATATTTTTTTCTTTGACTTATACATAATCTTCAAGAACAATATTTACTTCATGTTATGGTCATATTTTTAATATAATTGACTAATCATTTGATAAAATACACTTTACTTGTAAATTGAGTAGATCGAAATTGGGTTAATACATATCAAACAGTAGTATTGAAAACGTGAAGATTGATCAAGAAACAAGTGAAGAAAAGTTTTTTTATTAAAGCTCGACAAATAGCTGTGCGCTATTGAGATTAAATGGGAAGCTCAACACAAGATCGATCTATAGAGAATTATGATTTCAGAATTTTCAGATCTAAAATTTGGCTCATGATGATGTATTTGTCTATCTCAAAAAATAAAAGAAAGAAAGAAAGAAAGAAAGAAGAAGAAGAAGAAGCATTGAACACATCTATCTCAGGCTTTCAGCCACTGCCTAGTTCTTTCTTGACATGCCCAAAGTATCTCCACTGTTCTAGAATCTAGACCTGGATTATTATACTTGGAGCACAGGATAGTAATTGATTTTACTTTTCATAAAAGATCTTGCTGGTGACCAAATATTTTCATTCTTTTCCATTGATGATTTTATTCTTCAACCATGAATATTGTAGAGCATACAATAGTAAACTTCTCTGTACAGATCAGTGGGCCACCATCCACCAGTTAGGCAACAATAATTCATGAATGAGTATTAGATTATCATATTATCGGTTATATTAGTTCAAAATAAGTAAACTATAGTTATGCTAGTTTGTGTAAATAGTGACATTAGTTTTTTTTTTTTTTTTTTTTTTGAGAATCCGACACTAGTTGGTAGATGATTTTCCCAGAAGCAACCAAATAGTTATGGTAAGATGAATATATGGGAATTCATTAATTGTACGTACTCAATATTTGAAGAATTCAGATAAAATAGACGTGTCGTTGTGATAAGTGATTAATTCATTACCGGTGCTAAGTTACACTAATTGAAAAAACCTTTTTTTTTTAATACAGCTTTCTTTTTCTTTTTAAAAAGGAAGCTTAGGGACATAAAAGATTTACAATTTGCCATCTTAGCAAGTTGTAAAAAACTTGTGTGGTTTAATTTCAACCTAAACATATCACTTTAATAAATTATACTAGCCTCCTCACATGTGCTTTATACATACTTTGAGGTTCTATTTGTCAATCTCTAATTATAAATTATTGTATCCCCTTAGCTATAGACTAAATGTAAAAATTGAAATGCTCAATTTTTGGTCCTCAAAAAAAAAAAAATAATGCTCAATTAGTATTATATATATCCTCGTTATTTTTTTTATATTAAATCACTTTGAATTTGTTAATAGGTTATTAATCTTTAATTTATAAAATATTGGACACCAAATATTCCTATCCCAATTCTATACATAGATTAAAAGTAAAATAAAATAAATAAAAAGGTCCCAAAAAATTGTGTATCCCTAACACTCAAAGAGGGAGTTATTCTGTTTTAATTTTCTAAATTTTTTACTGGGTAACATTATTTAAATTTTAGTAAACAATATATAATGATAAGAAATGTGACTTTCAATTTTCTAATCCATGCTATTTTTCTTTATAGAATAGTTATACTTGTGTTTACTCTTTCAATTTTCTCTATAATCACAAAAATAAGAATTTTAATCAGGAATGCTATAGTAGGATTAGGTTTCGAAAGAAAATGAAAGATGATTTTCTAAGGATTCTTTGTCTTTAAATATCGAAGGGAAAGTTGCTACAAAATTTAATACATAATTAATTATAAACTAATTTCATGATTAAAAGATTATTGAATTCCATTTTTTAAAGATTACATTCGATTAAATAAAAATTTATCATCGTATACCTTTCCTAGTTATGCCCAAACGAGCAATATTCCAATCTCTTACTTGTAGAGACATTATCAATTGGTAAAAAAGTGATGAATTTTTTCAGAATGGTTATATATTAGACCGCATTGGGTCTAAATGAAAATTAGTGAATATTTACCAAATTACCAATTCAACTAGTATGAAAAATGTTGTCAAATATGTTGTATACGCAATATTACTCTTTGATATATCACATCAACAATTTCAGGACCATCCAACCTAACAATATATATTGTAATCTGCCATATTAATTGTTACAAATATAAAATGTAATGTCTACCGACAAAGAAAATACATAGAGAAAATATGATTCGAAGAGTGGACCAGAAAAATATAGACTTGTAATTAATAATGTGCAGAAAAATAGATGATTACCAAAATGTTATTGGGTCACTAATTAATAATATCTCCCAACAGTCAAAATACTAGACAATTAGATAGAACCCATATAAAACAATAAAATAAATTAAATAATAGACCTTTACAAGTATGGTATGAGTATGACATGGTATCAAATTCAAAAGTGGTGACACAAAAAAAAAAAATAATAATAAAAAACAAAGATATCCCTATGGAGGTTATGACCTTAAATTATTCGAAGGCTTACAAATTTCTCAAAAATAATAAGGAGTTCAAGGTGGGATATGTTAGGATTAGCGCCCTAAATCCTATTGTATGATGCTATGTATGTTATTATTTATGACATTATGTATGACTTAATGTTATGTTTAATAAAGTTGTTTTATTATTATCTAAAAATAATAATAACATGAATATTGGGACATCATTATAAAGTCCATGAAATGCATTGTATGTGATTTATGTGATTTAGTCATAAAAGATGTAAATCACAAGTTTCTTGTAAACTTAAAATGTAGTTCGTAGTCGGTGATGAAAATTTGGTATTTCATCTGCGAAGACTATAACATATCAACTAAGATGATTGTCTTGATCATGGAAATGGAGATTTCTAGTTGGTATGTTGATATGTTTTAAGAGTTAAAACATATTGAACTGAACCGCGTGAGATTTATTATTCTTCTAACGACTGTCATATGAATAATAAACTCACGACTTATGTTTGTATGAACTCTTAATTCTAAGAGAATAATGAATTTGATCATGAGGTGTAGGTTGCTTTAATATATCAGGAGTGAGATCTAGAATAACGGTCAAAATCTCAGTATGTTGGGCAATCACATTTAGTGTTGATAGAACATATATTCTCAAGATGAAATTCATAGTCTCTTAACGGAGATACAAATTATTCCATTGAGATAAGTTTAATGAGATTGTTATCCAGAGAGCTAGGCATAACCACTTTGGTAAGAAATTACTAAAGTATATATTATGAAATTGGATTTATAAATATATAATGAATAATTTTAAATGATTAAACTGGATACTCAATGATAAGATGTAGTAATTTACAAAGTGGCAGTCTACATTCATGATTTTGTATTACTACAAATATTTTATGAAGGGGTTGCATGTATAATAAAGTCTTGGGATATAATTTATAGATAAGGCCTAGAGTGCAATTATATTTATATAGTGGTATTAAATATAGTTAATGGTAATTTTGGACTTATCAAGAGTTGACAGAAAAGCCCAAGGCCCATTGGAGCTAGTGTCTTATTGGTCATTTTTGGTCCCACTTCAAGCCACACACTTAAGCCCAATTGGGAAGGCCCAAAAGACTAGCCTAATTAGATAATCGGTTAGACACAAAAGGAGAAATATACAGAATTTTTCTGTAGAGAATTTTGTAAGAACACTATTGCGAAATGATGTAAGAAATGTTAGACACTTTGACATTTCTCTCTCTGGAACTGATTGAGAGACCACACATTTTGGGTGTTAGTGAAGATTGAAAGTGTTCCCAAGTGATTTTGATCTTTAATTTTTGAAATTAACCGCTCTAAGGTATATTCTCTTGTTCTTAAATTCTGAAACTTATACAGTACATGTTAACTTTTATGAATGGAGTAGATCTGTTATTTTTCCGCTGCACACATGCATAATTCCATCAGGATATCCCTAAGATATATGCGAATGCAAATTAATACTAAGTTCACCAAATCGTTGAACTTAGTTTTCAAGATATATGTGGATGCAAACTATGTCATGTGGTTCGATGCAAACTCAGTTTTCGAGAGAGGGATGTATGACTATGAATATCCACACACAAGATATCATTGCATATACACGTTCACTATAATAGATGGCATAATCACTTTGTCAACAAACCACACACAAAACGGTGACAAATACTTATGGTGAAATATTTGGTGGAGTTATGGGCCTTGATGCCATGTGGTATAATCAAGTTACACTTGATCTAACTCTAAGTAATGTTATATAACCAAATAACTAGTTATTAAATTAATATTTTGAAAATCCAACTGTTGAATTACATGTTCAATGTATTCTTAACATGCATATCAATTTTCATATCAATCGGTTGTTATCTACTATTTGATTTCTAAACTAATCTTTTATACATTATTTTGAACTACAAAAACTTAAATTTTAACAATTGATCAATGACATAACTATTAATCTTTGATCACCTTGAAATTTTGCAAGCATGGGGAATATACGAAGATAATGTAATCTAACGGTGAATTTGTTAATATTCGCATTCAATTAAAAAATATTAAATGGTGTAATATTGTTTATAGTTATACCAGTTGTAACTTAAACCCAATCATATATATACATATAGCCAAAGCTAAGAGAAAATCAAAGAATTATTAGGTCAAAAATCAAAGATTCTAAATTAAATTAAATTGTAAATGAATTTTAATTGGAGTTCAATTTTGTGACATGGATCTCATCTTTTTTTTTTCTTTTTTTCTTTTTTGTGGCAAGTGAATTATTGAGTGTAAAAACCAAAGGGTCTAGATCCGATTAGATTTTAAATCATATATTTGTAATTGTGGTAGTTTTTAAATGTACTCGTGTATATGCAAGGGATTACACACTAAAGCTCTGTTTATATAGCTTATTTTGTGTCAATTTATTTTACTATTCAACTTATTTTTGCTACTATTTATGTGGCTCACTGCACTTTTTGGTACTATTCATAAATTTCATCGTACTATTTCCACTAACTTTTCCTTTATCTACAGTACTTTTAATATTTGGCTTCCCAAACAGAAGCTAATATTTTTAACAACAATGTTTAGCTAATGTACGTCACTTTGCATTATGTGACATTACATTACTAATACCTTCTCAACACCTAATTATATGCCACACCAGCCATTCTAAAATCATGTCAACAAATAGACACTATTCCCACATAAATAGCAAAAACTTGTAACCAAAAAATTTCACCAACATCTAACAGCCCTAATCCCCATTCTCTTCTCACCTTTTTGCTCTTAGCCGTCTAGCACTCCACCGGTTTAAGAACTTCACATCTGATCTCGTCGTCAAGCACTATACTAATCAATGATGATGAACAATAAATCTAACAATCAAGGCTAGCCTTTCCACTAGGCCAATTAGGCCATTGCCTAAGGCCCCCAAGTGGAAGGGGGCCTCCAAAATTTTGAAAAAGAAAGGGGTAGTATAAAAAAATAAAAAAATTTAGTTTAAGATAAAACTCTAAAAAATCTGATACATCCTTATGACCAAAGAACAAAAAATTTGGAATATTTTTGTAAACATTGGTCTAAACAAAATTAATTATCCCAAAAAAATCATCATTAACCTCTAGAAAAATCAAAAATCAACTAGATAAAATGCAAATCCAATCTAAAAATCACCACAAAACAATCTCAATAAAAAATCTCAAATCCCTAAAATTTGCTCGTACATTTTCTCTCTCTTACTCTTGCTCTCCGCCTCTCTCTCTTAGCTAGATGATGATAGTTTGCAAAAATATTGTCTTAAACTTGAATCTTTTCTCAAACATGATGTTTATTATGACATTGATGGTTTAGATTTATTTTGAGAGTTAAAAGTTTTACAAGAAATTTTACAAATAAAAGGATACACTCCTACCTTCTTCAGTTAAAAAATTAAAAAGGATATAATCCAATTGACATACTATATTATATAAAAATGTTAGATTCATGTCCAAATACATGCATTGTTTATAGAATTTTACTAACAATACGTGTTATAGTTACTTTTGCAAAAAGAAGTTTTTCAAAATTAAAGTTAATAAAATCATATCTAAGATCAACAATATCTCAAGAAAGATTAATTAGATTAGCTATACTATCGATTGAAAATGAGATGTTAAAAAATTTTGAATACAAAAATTTAATTAATTAATTTGTATTTCGAAAGGTAAGAAAAATGGATTTTAAATTGTTAGGACATATGTGTTTCACTTGTTTAGAACATATGTCATTCATTATTTATGTAATTGGCTAATCCTTTGTCAAAACGCACTTTACTTGTAATTTGGTAGATTTAGGATGAGGTTAATACTTCAAGGAACAAGGTTTCAAGATCAAGTGTTAAAGCCATGCAAGTCTGCTCAAGAAACAAGCTTAGAAGTGCTCTTCATTAAAGCTCGACAGCTGGCTCAACAGCTGCATCTATCGAGCTTTAAGAATCTGTTCTAGCCCCGAGGCTCAACAGCTACTCGATAGCTGCTCGACAGTACCTTGACACCTTTAGCTGTCGAGATTTAAAAAAAACAGATTCTGAGTTCTGTTTTGATTCTAATCCGTGGATATGTCTTTGGACCTTCTTTTCTTTTAACCTTAGACATATAAAATGATTATTTTAAGGACCATCAAAGTGTGGCAAGTTGCACAAGCATTGAGAAATCCTTGTTCATGTAAATTATAACTTGAGACAAAGTTTTTGCTCTAGTTCATCTTTCTTGTGAAGAAGTTGTTGTGTCTTTGTACCGTAGGGTTCTGTAACTAAGCATCTTCTTGGTCTTCATCGTGTGAATGAATTGAAGAATTTTGCAGCCAACAATCTTTTCTAGTTGGTGATTGAAGCCGCGTACTGGGATCCGCGCAAATTGGTTAGTCACGTACTTGGGAGCCATGCATTGAAAGGAGAAACTGTTACTATAGAACAAGTCCAATTACGTAGTAGAGTAAGAGTTCAACTATAGGTTGGTAAGGTACTTAGGATTCCTTTACTTGTAACCGCTTGTTGTGATAATAGTGGAGTTTCGAGAGTGGTGACCTTAAAATCACCCAGTACGATTTTTGCTGTATAAATTTTCCCAATTTGTAAACAAATCACCGTGTATTTTATTTTCCGCTGCATGCTTTAGTTTATTGGTGATTTGTTTGTGCTACTATGCGTTTGCATGTTAATTTGATTAATTAATACTTTGACTCATTAATCAACTTAATTCATCACAAGGGGTCAATACGTTTTCGACTTATCATAAATAAAATATATTATAATATAAATAAATTAAATAAATATTAATTTAATTAATATATAAATGAAAAAAAAATATGTCACATTTTAGTTCTCATCTAAGGCCTCCAAATGTTTAGGGCCGCCCTGCTAACAATACAAATACTTCTGTTACGAATAATAACGAAAGGAATAAAAAATTTGATTACGGAGCTGAGCTCTCAATTGTATGTATGTTGTTAGTTAGGTTCCAATAAATATGTATGATAGCAACTTCAGCATTTCCTTTTTTCAAATGAATTAATTGCTTTTCTCTTTTCTTTATAAGCCTTCCTTGCCATTGATTATATCTCACTCAACCAGCGCAAACTTAGATTCTGCATAGATTTTTCTCCTTTATTTTTCATAGAGCAACTTTTAGTTTTGCAAAAAACCTACTCAAAACAATCAATATGGGTAGCCTCAAGCTTGATCATGAACTTGAAAATGATTCTCACATGATGGTTAACCCTCTAGACCCAGAGGAATTCAGGAGGCAAGGCCACATGTTGATAGACTTCATTGCTGATTATTACCAAAACATAAAGAGTTACAAAGTCCTAAGCCAAGTTGAGCCAGGTTACCTTAAAACACTCTTGCCAGAATCTGCCCCCTATTATCCTGAATCAATTGAAACCATCCTCCTAGATGTGCAAAAATATATTATACCTGGGATCAAACATTGGCAGAGTCCTAATTACTTTGCCTACTTCCCTTCAAGTGGTAGCACTGCAGGTTTTCTTGGTGAAATTCTAAGCACTGGCTTTAATGTAGTCGGATTCAATTGGATGTCATCACCAGCTGCAACTGAGCTTGAATGTATTGTCATGGAACTTTAGGAAACAAGAAAGAAAGAGTAACAGAGAAAAGAGAAAAGAGATTTACTGAGAAGAAAAATAGACTTTCTTCCTTAATGAAAATATCTGTGAGTACAATCATTTCTCTCTCTCTATATATATATATACCAAACTGACCCTGAAGCTTCATAACTAATTAACCCAAACTATACGGATCAATCCCGTGAAATTAGGGAAGGAAACTAACTACCCAACTAACTGTTCTACGTGCCAGAATTGAGGGAAGACTTTGAACAGTGAAAACGACATCGTTCTGTCTTCTGTAGCTTAAATATTAAATACATAAAAGCGGTGTGTTTCAGCTTTAGTGAAACGGTGTCTTCTGTAGTGAGACGGTGCGTTGCGGTTTACCAAATTAATGGCGGCTGTTCTGGGTCAGGGCAATCTCCCCAATATGCTCTAGGACAGGGTCCTGACTGTTGAGGTTCTTATTTCCCTTTTAGGATAGGAATTTTTTGGTTTAAAATTTGATTGGGTATTTAGTTTATAGAAATTAAAATTATTTTTATTTTATGATTAAAAAATCTGTTTAAGTAGTGAGTGAGGACTGATCTTGGATTTTTTTTTTTCCTGAGGTTTTTATTGGGCTTGGTATTATTATAAATATTTTTTAGGCTTTTTTTTTTTTTTTTTTTTGCTTGAAAGACCTTAATAATTGTTAAGTGGACCAAGTTATGAATCAAACATTACTTTTATTGGTTATAAAAAAAAATTTGAGGGTGGTCACAACATTTTTTAAGGGTAAACAAATATAAAATTTTAAATTATTACGTGTCTATTTGAAAATAGTTTATTTAGTTGAAACTGAAATTTTTTTACTAAAAATACCATAGAGAAAGCTAAAAAGTAGTTAAAATAGTACAGTGAGACTT
Source organism: Castanea mollissima (assembly GCA_014183005.1). Lineage (NCBI taxonomy): Eukaryota > Viridiplantae > Streptophyta > Magnoliopsida > Fagales > Fagaceae > Castanea > Castanea mollissima. Next base: position 70,684,109 of record JACAVU010000002.1, read on the forward strand.
ATAAATAATATTAAAAAGTATAATAAACCTATGAATAGTACAAAAAATAAGCTAAGTAGTAAAAAAAACTGGCTTTACAAATACTCACTACACATAAAAAAATGTTTTTTTTTTCCAGGTCAAGTGGTCTTTTTTTTTTGAAGAAGTAAAACACTATGACCTTACGTGGGGCCTTTTTTTGCTCCGGGCAACACGTCTACTCTTGTTTTGCGTCTACTTAGAGCCAGGTTTGATAGTGGAAATCAATATCGAACCAACCTATGTTTTGAGTCTGTTTAGATAGAACTTATTTTGCTGAAACTGAAAACTGAAAACTGAAAACACAGCAAAATAATTTTTAAATGTGTGAATAGTACTGTGGGACCCATTTTTAATGAAAAAGTTGCTGAAAAGTGAAATTTGTGGGACTCATAAACAGTGCATTTGTGCACTGTTCATGGCTGAAAAGTCAAACCTTGTGGCTGGGTTTAAAAAAAAAAAAAAAAAAAAAAAGGAAGCAAAACGCGGACGTGGGACGCAGACTTGGATCCAAACGCCCTCTTTGTCTCGAACGACTTATGGTGTCTAATCTTTTGTCTTTTTTTTTTTTTTTTTTTTTTTTTTTTTTTTTACTATTTAGTGCTAATAGTTTCTACTTAACGCATGTATAAATAATTAAGGCTATGATTCTAGGCAAATGAAATCATACTTGTAACATTGCAAAGCTCTTTTCTTAATCATATTCCTGATCTTTTATGTTCTTCCAAATTATGGGTGGAAATTCCCTCCAATTTCTCCTCACTTTTGTTCTTTTTTTGTTGTGCACGAAGCCAACCCTCAGCTGCATAGAGCAGGAGAGACAAGCACTTCTTAAGATTAAGGAGTACCTTATTGATGACTATGGTCATCTTTATTCTTGGAGTGCTGAAGAAGGGTCAAAAGATTGTACATTGCAAATGGAGAGGGGTCCGCTATAGCAACCACACAGGCTCAATCTTAATTTCTCCAACTTGGAACCTTTGAGAGGTAAACTTAGTCCTTTTCTGATTGACTTACAATATCTGAATTATCTGGACATGCAAAACATTGATTTTAATCAAAGCCAAATCCGAAAGTCCATTTGTTCTCTCTCCAACCTAATACACCTTAACTTGAACTCTGCTAATTTGGGAGCAAACATTCCTTTTCATCTTGGGAACCTTTCGAGTCTGTTGTATCGAGGTCTTGGCTAGAATAATTTTAATAATCCTGAAAACTTAGAGTGGCTCCCTCAACTTTCTTCTTTAAGATACCTTGACATGAGTTCTGTTAACTTGAGCAATGTTAATAATTGGCTCCAAGTAGTGAATAAGCTACCTTACTTGACATCCTTGCACTTGGAATCATGTAGTCTTCCAAATATTTTCTCTGCTTGGCTTGTTAATTCTTCTACTTCTCTTCATTCCCTAGATCCCTCTGATAACAGTCTCACTTCTTCTTCTTCTTCTTCTGTACTACAATGGTTGTTTAACTTCAACACTAGTGTTGTTAAATTTGATTTACAATTTAATCAATTTCATGGTCTAATTCCAGATGGTTTTAGCAAAATAAAGTCTTTGACACATCTCTTTCTTGATTTTAATCAGTTTGAAGGTGGGATACCAAAAACCTTCAGTGGTTTGCGTAATTTAAACACATTATCTCTGCCAGTGAACAATCTTAATGGACAACTTCTTGAATTTTTTCATAACTTGACAGGTTGTGCAAACCAATCAATAGAAGTTTTGAATTTAGATTGGAATCTGATGAGGAATGAAGAAAAAGTTACTCCAGACCGTCCATGGTCATCCACACTAGCAGTCGTCTAGAAGAAAGCACCAAGACGAGGCTAACGCCCATGGTCGTCCATGGACGAAAACACACCTGCATCACTCATCCTAGGAAAGCGCCCATCCCCGCCCTGAAGGGATTCGTCCTCAAGAGGACTCCTGGACGAGACTTTTACACTTAGGAATTACTAAGTACATTTCATCATTCCGCAACATACACATAACTTCTAGTGACCGTTGTATGAGAAAATATAACTCCTAAATGGTTGTGAGAGTTATCTTTGAACCCTCCGACCTCCTCAAATCCAAGGGAGATTACAATTCCAATAACTGTTCCTAAGACACTATATAAACACCTATTCAGACTAGAAAAAGGTACGCTTTTTACTTCTACCAAAAATTTGGAACTCCAAAAATATAGAGAGAAAACTAACTTTGCCATTGGAGGGTTCTTGGCCGGTAACTTCGGTCACCTTTGAGCGTTTTTTTTTTTTTTAGGCCATTGAAAGAGCAAGTGGTCATTTCAAGTCCAAAGCATCTAGCCTACTGATTTTCTTCGCATCATCTGTTGGCGCCATCTATGGGAAAAACATCTATTCATTGTTCTTTTCGTTCAACTATCGATTTTGTTGTCAACGATTAGCCTTTCCCAGACAAAAGGGCTGAATGGTTCAAACAAGATCAAGGGCTACCAGCCCAAGCCACCAGGAGAGTAGGGATACTTCTAGTAATCCCCTTCGCAATTGCTGGTCAGTGCCTGTCATGCAACCGCCTTCTGTTCAACATATACAATCCATGGCTGCCGCTATTGCAGAACTGACCAGTCAGAATCAGGATTTGAATAGGGAGATCAACCTTAGGAGGCAGCGCCAAGATGGGCACACGGAAGGACGAGCCCAGAGTCAGGAAGGTGGAGGAGAAAATGTTGAGTCCGAAAATCAAACAAGGGGTACCGCTTCAAGAAGAGTGCCACACTTGGAAAAAGAGATGGACCAGATGAGAAAAGCTATGGATGAGATGAGGGAGAACATGAGGCAAGCAAACCCAGTAGATAATTTGGTTCACCGAACAGACTCCCTTTTCATAGCTTCCATCAACAGTTATCCCCTACCTCCGAAATTCAAAATGCCTTTCTTGGATTCGTATGATGGAAACCATGACCCGTGTGATCATATTGCTACTTTCAAGACGACCATGCACCTTCAAGGGGTCCCGGACGAGATTATGTGCAGAGATTTCCCTACCACACTTAAGGGACCAGCGCGGGTGTGGTTTAGTAAAATACCCCCAAACTCAGTGGGATCGTTTGAAGAGTTGAGTAAGTTGTTTGCCAATAATTTCATTGGAGGACAACGCCACAAGCGTTCCTCTTCTAGTTTGTTGACTATAAAGCAAGGGAAAAATGAAAGTTTTCAGCCCTTCATCACTCGGTTTAATAGGGAAGCCTTGACGGTAGACGAAATGGATGACAAGTTATTGTTGGCCACCTTCCATAATGGGGTCAATTTTGACTTGTTCATCCATAAGCTCTACAAGCAAGAACCACAGACTATGGCCGAACTCGTCCATTCGGTCCAAAATTTCATGAATGCTGAGGACGCTATCATAGCCAAGAAGAGAAAGAGAGCAGAGCGCTCGGAAGCAGGCCACCAGCGTTACTCAGATCAAGGACCTCGTCCAAAGAAGGCTCGGGTAGACGAGAGAAAAGACAAGGATGGTAAGAAGTCAAGTCCCTCAACGAGGAATCACTAATACACACCCCTAATTATGCCACTAGAGCAGGTTCTTATATAGATCAAGGATGATCCGTCCTTGAAGTGGCCGGATAAGATGAAAGGAGATTCTAACAAGCGCAATAGGAGCAAGTATTGCCGCTTTCATAAAGACCACGGGCATGACACGGACGAGTGCTTTGATTTGAAGCAGCAGATAGAGAATCTCATTAGACAAGGAAAGCTAAGGAACTTCCTTGGACGAGACTAGAGAGATGAAAAATTGAAAGATAAGGTGGAAGAGTCATCATGACCCCCACTAGGAGAGATAAGATAATTATAGGAGGAAACTCGACAGCCCCGTCATTCAAGTCGAGGAAGACATACCTGAAGGTGGTGCAGAACATCCAGCTGTCTAAACGACCTCCTAAGATAAGGGAAGTAGACGAGCAGGCCGTTACGTTCACGGACGAGGATGCAAGACGACTTCACCACCCACACGATGATACGATAGTCATCACCCTACTCATTGCTGACTACATGACCAGGAGGGTGTTGATAGACAATGGTAGTTCTGCGGACATTCTGTATTACCCTGCCTTCCAACAAATGAGGCTAGGACGAGATCAGCTTCGACCAGTGAACTCACCATTGGTAGGATTCGAAGGAATGAAGGTACAACCAGTGGGCACCATCACATTACTAGTGGTCGTTGGAACATATCCACAGTAGATAAGCAAGGAGATAAATTTTCTTGTTGTTGATTATGCATCGTCATATAATGCAATTATTGGAAGACCAACTCTGAATAGTTGGAAGGCGGTAGCCTCTACCTACCACTTGTCCATCAAATTTCGATTGAGCGCGGAGTAGGCCAAGTAAAAGGAGATCAATTGGCCGCCAGAGAGTGCTACTTAGCCATGCTGGAGATGGACGAGCATATACAGGCAATAAGTATAGACGGGAGAAGAATTGCAGCGGAACCCACTGAGGTGTTAGAGGACGTCCCTTTGGACGAGAACCAATCTGAGAAGTTCACTAGAATTGGGGCGAGCATGGAAGAAGAGGCAAAGCATGCTTTGGTCAAATTTTTGAAGAAAAGTCTCGATGTCTTTGCATGGAGTCATGAAGACATGCCTAGCATTGATCCAAGTGTTATTACTCACAGCCTGAACGTGTGTCCCTATTCAAAACTAGTACGTCAGAAGAAAAGGGTTTGCGCTCCTGAGTGAGACAATGCCATCAAGGAAGAAGTCCAGAAGTTGGTTACCGCGAAGTTCATCCGAGAAGTTTCTTATCCAGATTGGTTGGCGAACGTAGTCATGGTGAAGAAAGCTAACGGCAAGTGGCAAATGCGCGTGAATTTTACTGACTTAAACAAAGCTTGCCCCAAGGATAGTTACCCATTGCCGCGCATTGACTAGCTGGTGGACTCGACGGTAGGTCATAGGGTGCTAAGCTTCATGGACGCCTTCTCAAGCTACAACCAGATAAAGATGGATGAAGCAGATCAAGAGAAGACCTCATTCATTACAAGCCAAGGGTTGTATTGCTACAAAGTGATGTCCTTTGGTTTGAAAAACGCAGGGGCGACCTACCAAAGACTAGTTAACCATATATTCCGTCCTCAAATTGGGCGAAATGTGGAGGTTTATGTAGATGACATGCTGGTGAAAAGCTAGGACGAGGACAATCATCTGGACGACCTTCAAGAGACTTTTAATACACTGCGACAGTATAACATGAAATTAAATCCAAGCAAGTGTGCTTTCGGAGTTTCGTTAGGGAAGTTTTTAGGGTTTATGGTTTTGCACAAATGAATTGAAGTAAATCTGGACAAAATCCAGGTGATACTGAATATGGCACCACCGAAAAATATCAAGAAAGTCCAGCCTCTTACCGGACAAATTGTCACCCTTAACAAGTTTGTGTCGAAAGCTACTGACAAGTATTTGCCATTCTTTAAAGTCCTCAAGAATGCATTTGAATGGATAGACGAGTGTCAAAAGGCCTTCCAAGACTTGAAGACATATCTCATGACAGCGCCATTGCTAAGTCTGTTTGTACGTGGAGAAGAGTTGTATTTGTACTTAGCAGTGTCCCCACACGTAGTAAGCTCAGCGTTGGTCAAAGAAGAGGGATGAATCCAAAAACCGGTTTATTACACAGGCCGTGCAATGAGAGGAGCAGAAGGACGATACCCTATGATGAAGAAGCTAGCCTTTGCCTTGATTACAGCTTCCAGGAAGCTGAGGCCTTATTTCCAATCTCATATTATCAACGTCCTAACAGATCACCCCATAAAGAAGGCAATGAACAAGTTGGAAGCTGTTGGACGATTAATACAGTGGGCTGTTGAACTTAGCGAGTTTGACATCAGATACCTTCCAAGGAGTGCGATAAAGGCATAGGTATTAGCAGATTTCATCGCAGAGCTCACCTCTAGCCAGGATGAGCTGGAAAAAGACGAATGAATTGAAAGGTGGGTCATTAATGTAGATGAATCATCCACACTATATGTAGGAAGGATTGGAGTTAAAGTCCCCAGAGGGTGACAATCTAGAGTACGCGACCCGTCTACAGTATCAAACCACCAACAACGAGGCTGAGTACGAAGCTCAACTCAAAGGATTGGAATTGGCTAAGTCTTTAGGGCCAGAGTCGATAATAGTCAGAGGAGATTCTCAGCTAGTCATGAACCAAGTAAATGGAATGTGTGATACCAAGGAGGATTGGATGAAGAAATACCTCAACAAAGTGAAACGACTTGCACGAAAGTTTTCAACAGTAAGTTTTGTTCAACTCCCCAAGGAGGAAAATATAGAAGCAGATGCCTTGGCAAAAGTAGTTTCGGCAAGAGAAGTTACGGATGAGTACGACAATGTCCAATATATACCAAGCATAGACTTTCCTGACATACAGCAGATAGGAGGGGGAGAAAATTAGATGGGTCCAATAGTAATTTATCTTAAAGACGGAAGGCTTCTAAAAGACAAAGACGAAGCTAGGAAGTTGAGGGTTAGGGCAGCCAAATACGTCCTCATAAACGAAGTGATGTACAAGCGAGGTTTTTCCCAACCTTATTTAAGGTGCTTAGCTCCTGACAAGTCAAACTATGTTTTAAGGGAAGTTCATGAAGGAGCATGTGGAAATCATTCAGGAGCGAGATCACTAGTCCATAAGGTCGTCCGTGCAGGCTACTATTGGCCTACAATGCAGGCAAATGCTAAGGCCTATGTCAAGGTCTGTGACCAGTGTCAACGCTATAGCAATGTCCCTAGACAACCATCAGAGTACCAAACCCCAATGATGGCCCCATGGCTCTTTGCACAGTGGGGACTGGATATCCTAGGTCCCTCCCTCATGAGAACTAGGCAAATGAAGTTTTTGGTAGTAGGAATTGATTACTTTACCAAATGGGTAGAGGCCAAACCTCTTGCAACAATCACTCAACAAAATGTTAAAAATTTTGTATGGAAGAATATTCTATGTAGGTTCGGAGTACCCAGGGTACTAGTATCGAATAACAGACGTTAGTTTGACAACACAGCCTTCAGGGACTTTTGCAAACATTTTGGAATCAAGAATCACTATTCCTCACCCTCCCATCCACAAGCGAATGGACAAGCAGAAGTAGCGAACCGATCCCTACTGAAAATCATTAAGACTCGGCTTGAGGGAGCAAAAGGAATATGGTCAGACGAGCTACCAAGTGTTCTTTGGGCCTACAGGATGACTGTACGAACTTCGATAGGAGAGACCCCCTTTAAGCTAGCCTATGGAAGTGAAGTCGTCATACCGGCAGAAGTTCATATGGTGAATTATCGAGTGATGAAGTATCAGGAGAGAAAGAATGAGGAACAATTTCATCTTGACCTCGATCTTACTGACGAGGTAAGAATGGATGTGGAGCAAAGGACAGCAAGATATAAGAATCTTATGGCTAGGAAGCATGATGCCATGGTGGAACCTAGACGATTCAATGTTGGGGACCTTGTTCTCAAAAAAGTCTCCTTAGCAACTAGGAATCCAGCTCATAGAAAATTGGGATCCAATTGGGAAGGACCCTACAGGGTAATCAACTGCAAGAGGCAGGGGCCATACTACCTAGAGGCCCTGGATGGACGAAAGTTAGAGCACCCTTGGAATGTGGAGCACCTGAGGAGGTACTATCAGTGATGAACTTGGAAGAAATAATTCGGGGGCGAGGTTGATACTATAGGCAACTACAACCACAATCTGTGTTTACTTATACCTACTGTTATGTTCTTATTACTACTATAGTGTGTACTAAGAATAAAAAGTGCACTAGTTCTTAAACGTTTGCACCATCTACAGACCAGTTTGTAAAAGACCAGGTTATGTATTTTCTTTAGTGTTTTAATAAGGCATCAGCTTCTAAAGCGTGCCATATTTGTGGACAATGTTCATGCAATAATATGGTTTGGATTTCTAATATACTTAATCTAGTTTCCATAATGATACCCACAAGGGGGGCAAAAGCCTAAGATGGATGAAAATCTCTGGACACGATGTATCGTTCATAAGCCTTCCTCGAGATGAGAATAAAAAAGCTAAGGCATACTGTCCAAGCTTTCCTTGAAATAAAGATAAAGCAAAAGGAAAAAGCTAACGCATACTCGTCCAAGATTTCCTTGAAATAAGGATAAAGCAAAAAGACGAAGCTAAGGCATACTTGTCTAAGAAAGATAGGCAAGAAAAAGGCATACGTTAAGGCATAAAGTTCCAAAGGCAAGCATCTAGCCAAGACGCCTCAATGTCTTAGGACGAGTAAAACATTATAAGCCTCTTACAAGAAGACGAGTGATAATTGCCCAAAGGACGAGGTAAAATACTGCAAAGTCATCAGTCATCCTAAGACGAGTTGCATTTATAAAGATTTGATTGGCTAATAAAGACGTCCATGCCTAGGTGGGTCGTCCATAAGAAAATTACATGGATGATCATTCAACACTTAGAACACTGTTTAGAAGCCGATGACATAAATGATTAAAATAATGGATAAACTCGTCCATACAATAAATAACGGATAGAAGAAAAATATTCTTTAGTCTAAAAAGGGTAGACGACCACCGTCCGAAAACCCTCATAAAATAAGCCTTAAAAGGTAATTGTTAATAAACTCGTCCAAAACTTTCTGGATGAGATAATTGTACTCAAATACATTTTAAAAAGGGTCCAAAAACAACGGACCAAAAGAAAAGTAGAATAATAATAGCACTAATTTAAAATTTCTTCAAGAAGGGGGGGCATCAACGTTGGGGTCGTCCTGGGATGGCTTGGTGGTGGCATTGTCCTCAATGTTAATATCGTCTGAGCCTGTTTGGAGGAGAGAACTTGTAGCAGTACCAAGGTTGAGTTTAATGGTGCTAAAGTCAACTCCAGGAAAGTTGTCTATAGCATCCATTCTAAAATCTTCAAACCCCGCTGCATAGTTTGTGTTTAACAGTTCAGTAAACTCCTTGGACGCCTTGAACTCCTCCACTACGTCGTCTGTAGCCTTCTTGAGAAGGAGACTCAGCTCGTCGTTCTTCTTTTGAAGAAAGTCAAGACGGTCATCCTTATTCGCCACCTCGGCCTAAGTTCTAGAGTCGTTTTTAATCTCTTCTATTCTTTTCTCTAGAAGAATCCTTATCTTGTCCATCTCCGTGGCCTGCCTGGACGCAGCTATGAACTTCAACATTGCCTACATAGAAGACAAGAAGGTTCAAGAGACAAAAATAACAATAGATAACATGGCTAAAGCAAGACAAGACAAAGGTGCTCACCTTAAAAAGGTCGTGAATACTAGAGTGCTCAAACTCCTTCAAAGACATGTCGTGGCACGCAGCCACGTCCTCACCTGTTACAGCCTCTTGGAATCGTTCCCAAGCCAAATCCACATTCTCCAATAAGTTTGTAGAAATCCTTTGAGGAGGCTGGGACAAAACAGGAGCATGGGACTTGGACGGAGCGACGCCAACAAGCGTAGACGAGTCGACATCGACGACTGTGATGGACGACAAGGAAGAAGGATGGTCAGACCTGGCAATTTCGGGCCTGGACGACCCATGCTTGGTTTTCTTCCCCTAACGATTGGGCTAGCTTCCCAGGTCCAAATTTTTGGACAAGCTCTTCCTCTTGTCTCCAGAAGCAAGACAAGGCTAGGGTTGAACTTCAGGTCTGGCCGTCTCGTCAATCACCTCCTTTCCTTTATTTTCTTTCATGGTTGCCATTCCTGAAAAACACATGTACACATATATAAAAAATAATAATAATAAAATTAAGTAAGAAAAGCACTCACGTCTACGGACAGTTTTCTCGTGTGCAAGGGCTTCAGCAGACGGATCAGGGCCAAGTCTCCACCTGTGCAAGCGTCGAAGAGTCACCAACGAGTGAAAATTCATCTCAGGCTGTAGACGAGCTCTGTGGACGCGGTCACGATGGAACTTACTTAAAGAAGGACGTCTAACAGCTAAAAAAGAAGAAGAGGAAAATTAAGGTTAGACCACTGTTTAAAGATAAAATATAACAAAACAAATAAAAAAGAATGAAGGAAAAACATAACATACTTTCTTGACAAAGGTTCCCTAATTCTCCAGTATAAGGGGCAAATACATCTCTACCAACCTCGATAGGATGCCTTGCCCAGAAATCAGAGACAAAGAAAAATTCTGCCTTCTAGTTTCTATCAGACGAAGGCAAAGACTTAATCAACCTACAGTCATTGCCCCTAGTTGTAAACTGATAAAAGCCTAGAGATTGACTTATCTTGGAGGGTTTATAACAGTACAGAAACTCGTCCACGGTGATAGGATGGTTCCTATCAAATACCTCCCTCCATAAGACTTGCATAGAGATAATAATCTCCACGCGTTGGGGTTAAACTAACAAACTCCCAAACACAGCCTAGTGAGTAATTCCCTAGCGAAGGCATTCAAAGGAAATCTAAGCCCCCCTAGCAAATAAGCTTCGTAAATGCCTATCCTAAAACGGGGTTGGCAACACCATTCCCCTCGGATGGCTAACCTAGGATTCAAATCGTCTGGGATTTGGAACCAACTCCTAAGAGCATCTAACCTCTTCTTGTCCATCTTAGAAGGGATTTCTATAGCACAACTATATACAGTTTCTTTTTCGTCCAAAGGGGAGGACAGCGGGACGCTCGTCGAGGTATCAACCCCAAAGGCTGCCCTCATCCTAATATTTTCTTGTAAGGTTTCGACGGGAATTCCAGGAACACCAGAGGTATATTCCTCTGTTGTGTGGCCACTACTACTACTACTATTGTTACTGGAAGTGCTATAACTAGAAGAATTATGGTACTCGTCTATGGCCTTGTCTACACTGTCGCTAGACAAACAGGTAGCCATTGCAGAAGTCCTAAAGCTTAAAAAGGAAAGCTTGAGAGTGAGAGTAAGGGGAATACCTGGCTCTAGAAGAAAGATACTAAGGACACTGAGAATACTCCTAGACGAGGCGACGAACGAGATTGTCAAAAAAGAAAATCTAAAAAAGTAAGAGGAGCACGAGAGGGAAACCACTATTTATAGGTAGAAAAGTCTCGGTATTCACAATGACAAGACCAATAAGAAAGCGACACGTGGCATCTGCCTCGAAGAGGTAAGTCGACGTGACCAACCACCTATGAAAGCATGACACGTGGTACGCTGTTTGAAAAACATATAAAATAAAAAATAACAATAATAAATGTTCTTGGAAAACTCGTCCTAAAGTCTGGTGATATATTGCATGACCCCTGGACGAAGGGCCAACTGATGAGGAATGAAGAACAAGTTACTCCAGACCGTCCATGGTCATCCACACCAGCAGCCGTCTTGAAGAAAGCACTAAGGCGAGGCTAACGCCCATGGTCGTCCATGGACAAAAACACACCCGCATCACTCGTTCTAGAAAAGCGCCCATCCCCGTCCTGAAGGGATTCATCCACAAGAGGACTCCTGGACGAGACTTTTACACTGAGGAATTTCTAAGTACATTTCACCACTTCGCAACATACGCATAACTTCCGGTGACCGTTGTATGAGAAAATATAACTCCTAAACGGTTGTGTGAGTTATCCTTGAACCCTCCGACCTCCTCAAATCTAGGGGAGGTTACAATTCCAATAACTGTTCCTAGGACACTATATAAACACCTATTCAGACCAGAAAAATGTACGTTTTTTACTTCTCCCAAAAAGTTGGAACTACAAAAATATAGAGAGAAAACTAACTTTGCCATCAGAAGATTCTTGGCCGGCAATTCCGGTCACCTTTGATCGCTTTTCTTTCTTTTTCAGGCCATTGAGAGAGCAAGTGGTCCTTTCAAGTCCGAAGCATCCAGCCTACTGATTTTCTTCGCATCATCAGAATCAAATCATGGGATCGTTACCTAACCTCACAACATTTCCATCATGGAGAGAATTAGGGCTTCATCACAATCATTTGAATGGGACAATACTTGACAAATTGGGAAAACAATCCAGGCTAGAGAGATTTTATCTTGGTCATAATTCATTTGATGGTTTTATTTTTGAAGCCCACTTCTCAGAGCTTACAAAATTGAAGTATTTGGACTTATCTAATACCTCATTGGTTTTCAACTTCAGCTCTGATTGGGTTCCACCTTTCCAATTAGAAAAAATAGCTTTATGGTCTTGCCAACTAGGCATTCAATTCCCAAAATGGCTTCAAACTCCAAAAAATTACGTTTGGCTTGATATTTCTAATTCTGGAATTTTAGATTCCCTTTTTAATTCATATTGGATCTTCTCTTCTTGATTAATTTATATGAATATGTCTCACAAACAAATCAGTGGCCATATACCAAATTTGTCATTGGAGCTCTCCTCTCGCCCCACAATAGACTTGAGTTCCAATAAACTGGAAGGTGAAATACCATCATTTTTATTTTAAGTGACTCTTCTGGATATTTCTAATAATATGTTTTCGGAGCCAGCCTTATTCTTATGTACAACCAATAATAGGAATTTGAGCATTCTAGACCTCTCCAACAATCAATTATTGGGAGAGCTTCCAAACTTCTTGATGCATTTCAAAGGACTTAAAATTTCTAATTTGGCAAACAATCATTTTCATGGTAAAATCCCAAACTCAATAGGTTCCTTACTTGAGATTGAAATACTAGATTTAGGCAACAATAGTTTCACAGGGGAACTTCCTTCCTCATTGAAGAATTGTACAAAGTTGAAATTTGTTAATCTTCGAGATAACAAATTGTCGGGACAAATACTGATGTGGTTAGGGAGCAGTCATCCTGATTTAGTTGTGCTTTTCCTTCGATCAAATCACTTTTTTGGAAGCATTCCTTCACATCTATGTCATCTAACACATCTTCAACTTTTGAACCTTGCTTTAAATCATATCTCAGGAAGTATACCAAAATGCCTCAATAGTCTTACTGCTTTGACTAGTCCAATTTCAACCATTGGTCATCTTTATAAAGGCCTAATAGACTTTTTCCACTGTGATGACCTTGCATTTTGGTTGTGGAAAGGAAGAGATCTCTCTAGTAATTTTGGACAAATAAAGAGCATAGATCTCTCCAGTAATAAACTTACTAGGCCAATTCCAAGTGAAATTATGAAACTTGTTGGATTGATTTCTTTGAATCTCTCAAGAAACCTTCTAACTAGAAGAATCACTACAGAGATTGGTGTGTTACGGTCATTAGAAGTCTTGGATCTATCCACTACAACTAAAAATGTTTATTGCAACGAAAAAAACCATTATAATAGCATTAGAGTCATTGCAATAGTTGATACAAAATGTTGCAATAAAATTTGAGGCAATAGGTTTACGCAACAAAAATTTTTGTTGCAATAAACTTCAAATATTTTAATAATAACTTTGATGCAATGATATATATACTGTTGCAATAAATAATTTACTATTTCAAATATTTTGTAAGTATAGGCTATTACTTCACAAAACGTATTGTAATAGATTGTAAATAATTGTACAAAATAAGTCAGATTGAATTATTGCAATGATATCTTTATTGTAAAAGATAATTAATTCATTTTGTCATTGCGATTGGCTATGAAATAATTGATACCAAATTATTACAACGATATATTCATTACAGTTACGTGTTTGTCATTGCAATAGATTGTAAAAGAATTCATATCAAATTGTAAAAGAATTAATATCAAATTATTGCAATGGAAACTTTGTTTCAATAAGCTATTAATTCGAAATTTTTGTTGCAATAGATTGCAAAAATTATTGGAATTAATTTATCGCAACGATTCTTTCATTTTAAGTTATTGCAAAAATTTTTCCTAATATATTAAAGCTTCTATTGCATCCAAAAATTATAAGTTATTGCAAATTATTATTGTTGATGCAATAGTTTAACACTTTTAAGTTACTATTACAACCATTTTAACTTGTAGAGCTTCCAAACTGCTGGATGCATTTTGAAGGACTTAAAATTCTTAATTTGGCAAACAATCGTTTTCATGGGAAAATCCCAAACTCAATAGGTTCCTTACTTGGGATTGAAATACTAGATTTAGGCAACAATAGTTTCACTAGGGAACTTCATTCCTCATTGAAGAATTGTACAAAGTTGAAATTTGTTAATCTTTGAGATAACAAATTGTCGGGACAAATATCGATGTGGTTAGGGAGCAGTCATCCTGATTTAGTTGTGCTTTTCCTTTGATCAAATCACTTCTTTGGAAGCATTCCTTCACATCTATGTCATCTAACACATCTTCAACTTTTGGACCTTGCTTTAAACCATATCTAAGGAAGTATACCAAAATGCCTCAGCAGTCTTATTGCTTTGACTGGTCCAATTTCAACCATTGGTCATCTTTATAAAGGTCCTATAGACGTTTCCACCGTGATGACCTTGCATTTTGGTTGTGGAAAGGAAGAGATCTCTCTAGTAATTTTGGACAAAAAAAGAGCATATATCTCTCTAGTAATAAACTTACTGGGCCAATTCCAAGGGAAATTGTGAAACTTGTTGGATTGATTTCTTTGAATCTCTCAAGAAACCTTCTAACTGGAAGAATCATTACAGAGATTGGTGTGTTACTGTCATTAGAATTCTTGGATCTATCCACTGAGACAAAAAATGTTCATTGCAACGAAAAAAACGATTGAAATAGCATTAGAGTCATTGTAATAGTTGATACAAGATGTTGCAATAAAATTTGAGGCAATAGGTTTACGCAATAAAAATTTTTGTTGCAATAAACTTCAAATATTTTAATAATAACTTTGATGCAATGATATATATACTGTTGCAATAAATAATTTACTATTTCAAATATTTTGTAAGTATAGACTATTACTTCACAAAACTTATTGTAATAGATTGCAAATAATTGTACAACATAAGTCGGATTGAATAACTGCAATGATATCTTCATTGTAAAAGATAATTAATTCATTTTGTCACTACGATTGACTATGAAATAATTGATACCAAATTATTGCAACGATATATTCATTGGAGTTACGTGCTTGTCATTACAATAAATTGTAAAAGAATTAATATCAAATTATTGCAATGGTAACTTTGTTGCAATAAGCTATTAATTCGAAATTTTTGTTGCAATAGATTGCAAAAACAATTGGTATCAATTTATTGCAACGATTCTTTCATTTTAAGTTATTGCAACAATTTTTCCTAATATATTAAAGCTTCTATTGCAGCTGAGAATTATAACTTATTGCAACTTATTATTGTTGATGCAATAATTTAACGCTTTTAAGTTACTATTGCAACCATTTTAACTTCTAGAGCTTCCTAACAGTTGGATGCATTTTGAAGGACTTAAAATTCTTAATTTCGCAAACATTCGTTTTCATGGGAAGTCGTCTTTTCTTTTACTTTTTTACTTAATAGAATATAATATAAGCTTTTTTTTTTTTTTTTAAACTCAAGATACGAAAAAGTAATCCCAAACTCAATAGGTTCCTTACTTGGGATTGAAATACTAGATTTAGGCAACAATAGTTTCATTGGGGAATTTCTTTCCTGATTTAAGAATTGTACAAAGTTGAAATTTGTTAATCTTTGAGATAACAAATTTTCGGGACAAATACCGATGTGGTTAGGGAGCAGTCATCTTGATTTAGTTGTGCTTTTCCTTTGATCAAATCACTTCTTTGGAAGCATTCCTTCACATCTATGTCATCTAACACATCTTCAACTTTTGGACCTTGCTTTAAACCATATCTCAGGAAGTATACCAAAATGCCTCATCAGTCTTACTGTTTTGACTAGTCCAATTTCAACCATTGGTCATCTTTATAAAGGTCCTATAGACTTTTTCCACTGTGATGACCTTGCATTTTGGTTGTGGAAAGGAGGAGATCTCTCTAGTAATTTTGGACAAATAAAGAACATAGATCTCTCTAGTAATAAACTTAGTGGGCCAATTCCAAGGGAAATTATGAAACTTGTTGGATTGATTTATTTGAATCTCTCAAGAAACCTTCTAACTGGAAGAATCACTACAAAGATTGGTGTGTTATGGTCGTTAGAATTCTTGGATCTATCCACTACAACAAAAAATTGTTTATTGTAACAAAAAAATCATTGCAATAGCATTAGAGTCATTACAATAGTTGATACAAGATGTTGTAATAAAATTTGAGGCAATAGGTTTACGCAACAAAAATTTTTGTTGCAATAAACTTCAAATATTTTAATAATAACTTTGATGCAATGATATATATACTGTTGCAATAAATAATTTACTATTTCAAATATTTTGTAAGTATAGGCTATTACTTCACAAAACTTATTGTAATAGATTGCAAATAATTGTACAAAATAAATCGGATTGAATTACTGTAATGATATCTTCATTGTAAAAGGTAATTAATTCATTTTGTCACTGTGATTGACTATGAAATAATTGATACCAAATTATTGCAACGATATATTCATTGCAATTAATAGATTGTAAAAGAAATAATATCAAATTGTAAAAGAATTAGTATCAAATTATTGCAATGGTAACTTTGTTGCAATAAGCTATTAATTCGAAATTTTTGTTGCAATAGATTGCAAAAACAATTGATATCAATTTATTTCAACAATTCTTTCATTTTAAGTTATTGCAACAATTTTTCTTAATATATTAAAGCTTCTATTGCAGTCGAAAATTATAAGTTATTGCAACTTATTATTGTTGATGCAATAGTTTAACACTTTTAAGTTACTATTGCAACCATTTTAACTTGTAGATGCGATATTTTGTCTAAAACTACTATATACATATTTTGTTGTATTAACACTTGATGTAATAGACATTTTTTGATGTAGTGATCTGAGAATCAATTATCAAGTGGAATTCCTTTAAGCATTGCTCTTATTAATTCTCTAAATTTCTTGGACTTGTCGACCAATAACCTTTCGAGCATAATTCCAACAGACCTTCAAATCAATACCTTTAATGCCACTGCATATGAAGGTAACCCAAATCTTTGTGGATTTCCACTTCCCAAGAAATGTCCAGGAGAAACAACTCAAAACCCAGCCGTGAATGGAAGCGGTGACCATACTGGCATTCAAGAGACAGAAGATGGGTTTATAACCCCAGGATTTTATGTTAGTGTGGCCCTTGGATTTGCCATCGGTTTTAGGGGAGTTTTTGGCACATTACTACTAAACAGGTCATGGCAAGTCTCTTGTTTCAATTTCTTGAACAATATCAAAGATAAGCTAGATGCGACTGTAGTAGTGCATATGGCTATGTTACAGAGGTAGCATCAAACATAATTGGTAATAATTGTTTCCGTACTTTTATTATCATTGTCATTATCATCAATGTCATTCTAAGTTTTTTTTCTTTTTTTCTTTTTTTCTCTCTTCCTTCATTATTGTTTTTTTCTCGATAACTATAGTCTAAAGTAGTATTATTATATCATTGTTACTCCCAAATTTATGAACATGTCTCTATCTCTGTTCTTCATTTATTCAAAATTCTCAGTGAACTATGTTTTACAAAATCATGTCATAGACCCTCTACTTCCCTTCGGTTATGTAACTATCCATTTACACAACCATGATTGATCCCAATGAATTACAAGCTTACAACATTTTTTTTTTAATTAACAAGTTTACAAGAAGTTAAATATACTTTCTAGTTTACAAATTCGAAAAGTCTCCATCAAGATGCGTTACGTCTTAAATGTCTTACTTAGGTAATTACTCAATTATGTTGCATGCATCACAAATTTTGGTTCCTGTATGAACTTGTGCTGGTTATTATTGCCATTTTCAACACTCTTAATAACCACAAAGCTTAATTTGATCTATTCATTTCCCTCCGGACTCTTACTGTACAGGGCTTGGAATCATTATGAGAGACACAGGGTGGCAGGGTTTATTGCTGGCAAGTCTTCGAGAATTCCATGGATTCATGGTCGAATGGCGTTTTTTAATTACATTCTGGGTGTTATTGAATCTACAATTTTCTTTCAGGAAATTGATATCTATGAATGCATTTCTGAGTGTGGTAATGCACAATTTATCTGAACTATGCAATGAGGATGTCTCCCAACAACCTCATTCGGTCATTTGATAGATGAACTCAAGTTGTTGACAAATTGTTGTACCTCGGCATTTTAGTTTCGTTCTTACGAGTGGGAATAGAATGTCTGGTTTATTGGCGTCTCTTGCTAGGGTCTATTGTAATGTTGTTATATGGTTTTCAGGAGTTGTTTCCTCTGTTTTTCTGCTGTTTTGGCAGACGATGTACCCAATTTGTGAGTTAGTAAATAAATTGATACACTAGTAAAAAGCAACAGTTAAACAGTAGTCATGTAGATGACGAAAACAATCACATACTAACAGACTAAATTTTAGTTTAGTTATGCTTTTACTCATTCATAGAACATGAATTTTTTATAATTGAGTATGCACAAAAAGTCAACAGTTAGTACCTACATTCATACATACACGTATACGAGGACATAAAAAAAATACATACATTGGGATAGATGGTAATAGATGGAACATGCTCAGTGAAATCAATGAGAAAGTTCCTGTATCAGTTGTCCCATAGGAACACATCAACAACTAGATGGTCGTGGTTATGGAAAATTACAACTCCCAATAATTTATCTGGGAAAGCTTCAATGATCATTTACCAACATGCAGTTTATTTATAACCAGAGGAGTTCAAGAACTAATTTGTCTGAGATGCCATCAGACAAATTTAGCAAGAAATCATCACCCTTAGATTGTTTTCATAGAACTTTCCATCAAGCCCATGTATTTTTGTTCTTACTAAAAAAAAAACACATGAAAGCAGTAAGACCTTGTGGCATCTATGTTGCCTGGCTTCCACCTCCTGAAAACTTTGTGATGCTCAATACGGATGGGAGTGGGAAAGCTAATCCGGGACAAACAGGAGCAGGGGGAGTTGTTCGGGATCAAAATGGGAATTAGATTACAGGATTCTGGATGCATATAGACACCACAAACCATTAATGCTGCTGAAATTTTGGGTTATTCAACATGGAATAAAATTACTTGCTAATAGGGAAGACCGCTATGTGGGTCTTTCTACATTTGTGTATGATTGCAGGGAGCTCTTGGATAGGTAATGGATGGTGCGTCAACTTAATGGCGGAGCTAAGAAATTTTTTCAGGGGGATGATGCGTCGACTTCACATGCTCAGAGAGACTAACGTCGCTGCAGAGAGATTGGCAAGGAAAGATGGGGTATTTTTGACGCAGCTTGATTCTTGGTATAGTTTGGAGTACTTTGGACAATAGCATGCATTGCTATCGAGTATATACAGCACAAATAGGTCTTAATTCAGCTAGTCTTGAAGAGCTTGGGTTTTAGGGACCCAAATGCCAAAAATTGACGAACTGGACTCCAAACCTATCATTTATGTGAAATCACTTATGTCTAGAATCCACTTCACATACGGTCCTTTTACGACTATATATATTGTCAGTTTCACATGAATTAATCATTTTTTTTGGAAATTTGTTTTAATGCAACCCAAAGTTAGGTGTTACCGTCAAAAATTGACATTTGTCTTAACCCAACATCAACTAACCCACTTCACCCAACATCACTTAACTAAATAATAGTAATTTATAATTTCACAGCTCTCACATAGCATAAAAAGGTGAAAGGCCTACAAATGATTTATTATGTTTCAATATGTTTGAGTCACAACTTAAATAAACAATTTTAGGGTAAATTCTACTGATATATCTTAAGGTTTGGGTAATGTAACTAAGTCCAAGACTTTTCAAAACTAGTCAATTTGGTCCCTAAACTCAACTTAGTCCATAAATAGTTAGTTATTTTTTACTCAACTATTTTAGGGAATAATTTGGTTTTAGGGACTAAATTGATTAGTTTTCAAAAGTCTTAAGATCTAGTTGGCATTAGCTCAAATCTCAGGAAGTATGAATGGATTTTACCCATTTTATTTTTTTACAAGGTAGAATTCTACTCTAACATAATCTATGTTTATATGTGTATAAAGATCCCTTCTAGAAACTTGAACCCTGGCCCTTGTCTCCCACACTCTACAAGTACTTAGAGCAATTACATCAGCTTGTGTAAAGTTTTGCAAAATAGAAAAAGTTACTCCTTTTACACATTTTGGCCCAAAAAAACACAACTTATTAGTGGGTGTAAAATTGTGCATTTATGCACAATTGCTATAGTAACCATGCATATATGTACAGTTACTGTAGCACTTGTATTTAATATTTTAATAATTTTTTCTCTCTTCTTCTCTCTGTCTCTCTGGTTACTCTCACTCACACTGCCGCCCATCATCAGAGAATGCCACACCATGCATCAACAGAGAACACCACATCAAAAAATTTATTCCAAAATCAAGTAAAACAAGAAATTAGTATTACATAGGATTTGTTTGGTTGCTGAGAAAAACACAGAGAAAACAAGGAATAAAGAAAATTAACCAAACACAGAAAATCAACAAATCTTTGGTTGTCGATCGTCTTTCCTTCTATTTCTACTCTTTTCCACCACTTTCTCACCAACCAAACAAGAAATAAAGAAAATTAACAACAAAAAATGCTTGAAGGATCTGGATCCTCAATGCTAAGAGGAGCACAAGAAGACCGATCCAAGAAGCGAAGCCATTTCGATCACCGGACCGCCAGAACCGGACCTCGATGAAAACAATGGAGCTTGCACATCGACGAAAACAACTGCTACTTTCCTTTGTGTGGTGGGTCTATGAGAGAGAGGGGCAGTGAGGGAGAGAATAATAAAAAATTGTAAAAGAATGAATATTGTATTGAATAAATGTGTAGAATAGATAAACTAATGCGGGTGTTTTGTAAAAATGGGTGTGTAAAATAGAAAAAGTAGTTTTTTTGTGCAAAATAGATGAAAATTTTGCATCCACTGATATTGATGCTCTTATACTTGTAGAGTGACTATCGTGCCAAGGGTGATAAGGGTAACCACCGCATACCCTTGGCACGATGGTTACCCAAATATTTTCATACTACTGCTCCCAATTGATACATTTCACAAATATTAATCCAATCAAAACTATATGGAAATTATGCAATCACCTAATGATTTTAGTAAAGAGCACAAAACTATTTATATATGATTATATAATCTAATTATGTAACTACCCATTGCAAAAAGGGTAATGTCGTTTATAGTAAAGAGAACAAAACTATTTGACACAATCACAACTTTAAGGACAATATATTGTTTTGAAGTCATCTTTCTCATGTGAGTAATGCTACATACAAAATATTTCACAAGTTTTTTTATAGCAATTGAATTGACAAATTTTTATATCTAAATTCACAACTAACATTTTTTTTTTTTTTATCACATCGCCTGGGTGTGAAAATTTTGGCAAATTTTGTCAAGAATAGACCAAGGATTTCAAGCTAGGCATCCATATAGTATTAACAAATTATAAATGCACAAAATCGTTATATCTTAATACATTAAGATGCATTTATCTACCCCAAAAAAAAATATGAAACAAAAACATGTTTTTTTCTTTAATACTAGGCTAGCTAGGATTTTTTCTTTTTTGGAAGTTAGAGCATTCACAGTAGTAGTGCTAAAAAATTTAGATTTTAGTACCTCAAAAAACTAATTTATCTATTTACCATCTCAATTTACAATACACACGATATCAAATGTTCTATTTTTTTACCACTTCATTTAAAATAATATAAACAACTCATTAAAATAATAAAGGAAGAGAGAGAATTTAAGTTTTTTAATTAAGGTAGAGAGATAATTTTAATAAAATGTTGTATTTTATTTTTAAAAACTTGCTACAGTTAACTAGTATTTATGCTAGTTTATTGTAGTTGCAAAAATTTTTATTTTAACTTCTTCAATAACACATGATTTTTTGGTGGTAAAATAGATTTTTTGCTAAAATACAATCACTATTGTAAATGTTTTTATTGTTTTTGTTAAATTTTTGGGTTGGATAGTTGCTAATTGGAGAAGACTTAAGATTTTAGAAGGAGGGCAACTACAAAAATAATATATATGTATATATATATATATGTGTGTGTGTGTGTGTGTGTGTGTATAATAAGTAAAAAAATTGGACTAGGAAGCCTTGGCCGGTCCCACCTGGGCCAGTCCCTGAATTTGTGCATACTTTCTCTTCTCACGTAAAGAAAAGCATGTGAGGGGAGAATACACTCAATACAGTGTGAAAACTTAGGATCTGTTTGGTAAATGATTTTTAGTAATGTTATTTAAGTTTAATAAAAATACGTGTAAGTAAAAAAGTGTGTAAAATTACATGTTATAGCGTTTAAATAACAATTTTTATTTTTAAAAAACGATGTCAAATGGGCCTTATTATCTTCTATAACTTTTTAGGTTTTTAGTTTGAACCGAGTTTTTTTTTTTGTTTTTGGCGTAAGACATTGCAATAATACAGTCGCTTTTATGAAACACAAGGTGTATACCTCGCTTAACTTTTATCAAACTTGAACAATATATAAAGCATATAAATATCGAAGCAGGTAATGAAATATGTATAGTGAATATTATCTTCCTATAACTTTTATATTAATAAGAGTTGGAATGGGAAGACTTGGTGGAAGACCTGGAAAGTCCTCGCAACCAAAAAAGTTGGCAATAATACAATCGCTTATGAAACACATGCAACCTTATTGTTGCGCCAATGCTAGTTACAAGATGGTTCTCATAAATTTCTTTAACTAACTTGTCATGATAAAATAACATTACTTTCATTTATATTTAATATTTAAATGAAATATTTAAGGAGGATGGGGGTTTGGGTTTTCGGGATATCAAAGCATTCAATCTTGCTTTACTGGCAAATCTATGTCATCGGAAAGTAATCAGGGAACCAATTTGTGAGGCGTGTAGAACGAGGGAGGAGAGTGACAATAGGCCACATCAATAAAGTTGTTAAAGACAATTTCAACATTTTGCACTGACTTAATGTTTTGGATCCTAATAGACGTTTGCATGCAATGACTTTAATTGTCGGACCCCATAAACTTTAATCGTCAATATATGACTTTAAAACATTATAAATTGTCAGATGGAGAATGGACTTTCAGTTTAGCTATATATTTCTAGATGGAATGATTGATGTGTCCCCTTATTTACGTCGGATTTGTATAGTCTACTTTGATTTTAAGACAATGTAAATTGATTGATGGAATCATGAAAAGAATGAAATGCCAGCATACCTAAATGTGGCTTACTACTAGGCTTGCTAAATTGTCTTTACTACATTGATGAGTATAGTTTAGCTTTTAATATACGGTGTTAAGATGTCTTTTTCTAAGGGAAACTTAAACAATGTACTTTTTATCCCTGTGATCGTTAAGAAGGAAAACGTTAACCAACATTCTTAGGACATTAGTTTAAGAGCTATTTTTAAAAATATTTTATTGAGAGAGTGATAAAATAATAAATATTGTTCACAGTTTCTTATATTTCCCATAAAAGTGATGTCAAAATATTCCTATTATGGTTTAGTAATGTTAGAAATACTGAATGATTGCATTGTATTTCTCAATTAAAGAATATACATGTGTGCTTTTATATAGGAGGCATAAGAGTGCAATACAAGTAAGGTGTAGTACAAGAATGTGTGCTATACAAGTAATCTAGTTAGGCCTAAAGCCCATAACACTATACACGTTAACAATCCCCCTCAAACTCAAGGTCGATATGAGACCAACTTGAGGTTGTCAACCAAAGTATGAAGGTGTCCCTTAGGATGAGACTTGGTGAAGATATCTGTAAGTTAATCTGTAGAGGAGACTGAGATTAGCTTAAGAGC
Organism: Castanea mollissima; assembly: GCA_014183005.1. Classification (NCBI taxonomy): domain Eukaryota; kingdom Viridiplantae; phylum Streptophyta; class Magnoliopsida; order Fagales; family Fagaceae; genus Castanea; species Castanea mollissima. The sequence continues at coordinate 70,707,926 of JACAVU010000002.1, forward strand.
ACATGGACGAGATGATAACTGATAAAATGACAATCGATCTCGATGTGTTTAATCCATTCATGGAAGACATTATTGTGAACAATATGAATGACACTTTTGTTGTCACAATAAAGAGAAGTAGCAGAAGATGTAGACACACCTAAGTCTTTGAGAAGCCATCATAGCCAAAGAAGCTCAGATATGGTATCAGCAAGGGCACGATATTCTGCTTCAGTACTGGAGCGGGGCCATATGAGTTTGTTTCTTGCTTCGCCAAGAAATTAGAGAAGAACCAAGAAGAAATCAATAACCAGTGGTAGACCTGCGATCAGTAGGATCTCCTGCCTAGTCAGTATCAAAAAATGCACGGAGAATAAGAGGAGACTGAGCAGAGTAGAAAAGACCATGGAAGAGAGTGCCCTTTAGGTACCGAAGAATGCGTAAAACAACAGCATAGTAAGTCGATCGTGGAGTAGACAGATACTAGCTTACCTGGTGAACAACATAGGAAATGTCTGAACGAGTAATAGTGAGATAGACTAGGTTGCCAACTAAGCGTTTGTAAAGAGAGGGAGTCGGATGTGCATTAAGCTCAACTAGTGATCTGTAGAGGAGACTAAGATTAGCTTGATAGTACCATGGACAAGATGATAACTGATAAAATAACAATCGATCTTGATGTGTTTAGTCTATTCGTGGAAGACATTATTGTGAGTAATATGAATGGTACTCTTGTTGTCATAATAAAGAGGAACAACGGAGGATATAGGCACACCTAAGTCTTTGAGAAGTCATCATAGCCAAAGAAGTTCAGATGTGGTATCAGCAAGGGCACGATATTCTGCTTCAGTACTGAAGTGGGCCACATGAATTTGTTTCTTACTTCGCCAAGAAATCAGAAAAGAACCAAGAAGAAAGCAATAACTAGTGGTAGACCTGCGATCAGTGGGATCTCCTGCTTAGTCAGCATCAAAAAATGCACAGAGAATAAGAGGAGACTGAGTAAAGTAGAAAAGACCATGGAAGAGAGTGCTCTTTAGGTATCGAAAAATGCGCGAAACAACAACATAGTGAGTTGATCGTGGAACAGACAGATATTGGCTCACCTGGTGAACAGCATAGGAAATGTTTGAATAAGTAACAGTGAGATAAACTAGATTGCCAACTAAGCGTTTGCAAAGAGCGGGAGTCAGATGCGCATTAAGCTTAACTAAAGTGTCAACAGTCTTGCTATCAGTGAGTCCAACTTGAGACAAGAGTTCAGAGGCATACTTGGCTTGAGTAATGTAAAGTCCATTTGTAGAATGAGTGATTTCAAGACCCAAGAAGTAGCTGAGATGTCCAAGATCTTTTATCTCAAACTGTTAACTGAGAAAATCCTTGAGTTCTTGAATGCCACTGAGATCATCATCAGTTATGATCATATCATCCACATACAGGAGAAGTAAAATAGTTCCTTTGTCAATGAGACGAAGAAATAAGGCAGAATCATAATGACTGGCCATGTAACCCAAGTAAGAGATGGTAGAGTTGAATTTGGCAAACCAAACTCGTGGAGCTTGTTTAAGACCATAAAGTGCACGTCGAAGGTGATAAACCTTGTTTGATTCAACAGAGAGACTAAGAGGAGGTTGCATATAAATTTCTTCACTTTAATCCCTATTAAGGAATACATTTTTGACATCCATTTGAAAAAGATCCCATTTACTGGCAGCAACAATAGCTAAGAGGGCACGAACAGATGAGATACGAGCAACCGGAGTAAAGGTCTCTTCATAATCAATCTCATACTTTTGTGTAAAACCTTTTGCAACAAGACGAACTTTGTAGCATTCAATGGACCCATCAGAGCGAGTCTTAATCTTGTAAATCCACTTACAACTAATAACAGATTTCCCAAGGGGGGAGAGTGACCAAGTCCCAAGTATGGTCTTAAGACAATGCATCAAGTTCCTCTTTCATTACAATCTACCATAAAGGGTTAGTGGAAGCCTCATGATAGGTGCGAGGCTTATGCAGTGTAGCAAGGGTAATGTAACAATGATAGTTAAGTAAATGTGCAATAATATATCTTACCCAAGTTGAGCAACGAGGTGGAATATCTTGTGCAGGATCTTCAAGTGGAGCAAGAGCAGGCGACTCAAGCTCAGGGTTAGGTAGCTCGTCTTCAACTTGTTCATTTTCTACCTGTTCATTAAAGGGGAACTAGGAAAGAAATTAAGGATATCTGGTGGTTGGACAGAGAAGTCTACAGGAGAATTAGGAGCAACTATAGGAGAATCAGGAGCAGCTACAGGAGGGTCAGGAGCAGTTACAGAAGGAATATGTACCTCATTTGAAAATAGATCTAAGACAGAGGAGGAAGATAAAGAAGCACGAAAGTGAGAGAGCTCGACAAAGAGAAGATGTTCCCAAAAGACAACATTGCGGGAGATACGAAGACGATGAGAAACAGGATCATAACACCGATATCCTTTTTGAGTTTCACCATAGCCAAGAAAACAATAAAGTCTTGACCTAGGCTCAAGCTTGTTATGCTCATGTGGCTGAAGAAGAATGAAATAAGTAGAACCGAAGGAGCGAAGGTGGTAATAGTTTAGAGGTGACCCAAAAAGATGCTCACAAGGAATTTGATTTTAGATGACAGGACTGTGAATGTGATTAATCGCATGAACATCATGAAGAACAGCTTCACCCTAAAAAGGAGCAGGAACTTTGGCAGAGAGAAAGAAAGCACGAACAATGTCAAGAATATGACGAAGTTTTCGTTCCACTCTACCATTTTGCTGAAAGGTACTTAGACAAGTTAGTTGATGAACAGTGCCATAGCAATGCAAAACAGCTGGGAAAGCATATTAAGTGTACTCAAGAGCATCATTAGATTGAAAATTTTTGATACGTTTGGAAAATTGAGTTTCAATCATTTTTGCAAAATTAGAATATACTTGCAATAATTCAAAACGATGTTTCATATTAAAAATCAAGCTATAGCAAGAGTAATCATCAACAAAGACAACAAAATATCGAAATCAACCAATACTAGAGACAGAGGAAGGCCCCCAAACATCAAAATGAATAAGGTCAAATATATCGATGGATATTGATTCACTAGTATTGAAAAGGCAAAGCTGGTTATTTTCCTAACTGGCATGAAACACAATTAAAATTTTCTATAGATACTAAACCTAACAAATCTAACAAACCTCTAGAAGCCAATTGTTGTATTTGAGAAGAAGATGTGTGACCAAGTTGAGTATGCTAAAGTGCAAGGGAAGGAATAGAAGAAACTACAGTAGCTGCGGCAACATAAACAGGAGCAACAAATGGAAGTCGAAGGTTGTCCACGGGAAATATACGCCCAACTCTGGGACCTGTCCCAAGCTCTTGTCTAGTCCTTGGATCCTGCACAATACACCCAGAATAATCAAATATAATGTGATAACCCAACTCAGCTAATTGTCCCACAGAAAACAAATTGTAAGAAAGGTCAGAAACATTAAAGACCCTAGAAACTAAGAGGTTGGAGGTCGAAACGGAACATATATTATGACCAAACATTGTGGAACCATTTCTTGTGTGAATATTAAGAGGGTGTAATGTAGGTTTAAGTTCAGAAAATAAGAACGAGTAAGGTGTCATGTGATTGCAACAAGCAGAATCTACAAGCCAAGAGGAAGGAGACATACCAAATAAAGCTGAGAGAGAAGTGGAATAAGATGTATTACCAACCATATGGATGACATTGGCGATGATGTTTTTAAGGTCATCTGTGGACATGGTGAAAGTGCGAGTTGAAGACTTAGACTGTGCAGAGACAGGAGCCATTGTTTGGACACTCTTAGTGTTAGCAACAGTAGCAGCAAAAATTGAAATAGCTGATTCGTTGCGATGATAACAAGTCTCAATATTGTGGCCAAAAATTGCAAAAATATTTGTTGGATTGTCGACGACGATTATTGCAACAAGAAAAAGACTTGTCTTTATTCTTCATTTAGAAGCAAAATATGCAAAAATAGACTGCAAAGATGAAATCTACGCGAAAAACTGGGTAAGGAGCACTTGAACTACAAAAAAGTCAATCCCTAAAAAAAGTCAACAGTAAACTGCCTCAAAAGTCAATAGTCAACCGCGTGGAAGTCAACAGTCAAAGCTGAATGAAAAGTCAACTGTTGGATGACGCAAGTGAAGATGATGTCAACAGATGAAGTAAGCGAATGATGTTAGCAATCAGGGCTGACATGGAAGAATGACGTCAGCAGGCTGGTGTTGATGCATGAAGGCACGTGTGAGCGCGTGACCAACAAAGGTGGCGCGTGAGGGTGCGTGGCAGTACAACCGAGATGGGCAACCGCACATGGAGGCGCATAGCTTTCTACTCAGATTACTATGGCGGCGCATGCAAGCGCGTGTGGACTTCGTTGGCTGTAGGACTTCCACGAGTGAGTAGATTGGCGCAAGTCGATCTCAGTGGTATCTGCAGAAAATTAATCGGAGTAATTTTCGAGTTGGTGATGAGAAGAGTAGGGGTCTTTACAGTGTGGGACTCCTCAACGGCAGCGGTTGCAGGTCTGGAACCTAAAGAAAATGGTTGGAAGATGTCGGATGTTCAACGGAGAAAGGCTACGGCGGCTGCTATAATGGCGAAAGCGATGTTGAGAATGAAGTAACACCAATAAAGATAAGACTGCTAGGAAAAGGTTAGAGCAGTGACTCTGATATCATATTAGAAATACTGAATGATTGTATTGAATTTCTCAATTAAAGAATATATATGTGTGTCTTTAAATATGATGCATAAGAGTGCAGTACAAGTAAAAGTGTAGTACAAGAATGTGTGTTATACAAGTAATCTAGTTGGGCCTGAAGCCCATAATATTATACACGTTAACAATTAACAATTGTCCTAAGGGTATCTGTCAAGTATTAACATGACCCTCCAAAGAAATTAAGTGTGTAATTGTTAATTTCGAAGGTGTTTTCTACCCAAATTTGTTGGTATTAATACAAAAATGACTTTAGGGATACTACAACGTTTTAACTGTAATTATTGGGAAAAAATTTGTGTTCTTTGTGCATGGAAATATGGATGTTGAGTGTAGAAAATTGCAGCAAGTGTGAAAAAAGATCCGTATTTCATCAAGTGTGAAAAAAAAAAAAATCGTATTTCATTTATTTTCTGCTCATATTAAAGTAGAATACACGTTATAGTGTCAAGTCTTGATTCCAACTTAACAGAGGTTTTTTTATTTTTTTTATTTTAAAGAGTGTGAGACAAGATATACCACACATAACCCACCTTTTTAAACATCTAACTTAATAAAGTTGATAAAAGACAATTCTTAAAATTTTACAATGACTTATGGGCCGTTTAGTATATGATTTTGAGCAATAATTTTCAATTTTTAAACAGTATTATATGTATTTTCATACACTTTTTTACTTACACGTTTTTAAAAAAAACCAAAACTGTTGTTGGACCCTAATATACGTTTGCATGCAATGACTTTAATTGAAGAGAGTATAGACTGTGGGGCCCCAGCCTTCAGTTTCGCCATATATGGCTAGGTGGATTTGTAAACTTTGCCATGTCCCCTTATATACGTTTTTATAGTCTTTCTTGCCTTCAGTTTCGCCATATATGGCTAGGTGGATTTGTAAACTTTGCCATGTCCCCCTATATACGTTTTTATAGTCTTTTTTTTTAATGGATATTATAGTCTACTTTAATTGAAGAAAATGTAAATTGATTGATAGAAAATTGAAATTTCAGAATTATATGGCTTACTGGACTGGCTAAATTGTCTGACCCCTATTCTACGTTGATGAGTGTAGTTTGGCTTTATATATGGTATTAAGAGCATCCACAGTAGTGGAGCTAAAAAGTTTGCTATTTGGCACCACAAAAAAGTTACTTTATCTATTTTACTTACACACATGCTACAACAGTTGATCTATTTTAGCTTTTAACATAATAAAATAATATAAACATCACAATAAAATAATATATCTATTACAATAAAATAATATATCATCTATAATAAACAACAATCACAACCACTTGCAACTGCTACCCTGCCACTACCGCCACTGCCAACGACTCTTCTGCCGCCAACGCCACCACCGTCGACGCCACTGCCGCATGATAGAATAATATATTTTCTACAATAAACAACAATCATAGCCACTGCCGCCACCACTGTCACTACCACCACCGCCACCACCACCGTAGCCGCCACCATTAAAAAATTATTTTGTCTCACCAATATTAGATAATAATAACCTACCATTTAAAATTTATTGCAAAAATATTATGATAACATTTCTTAATTTTAATTTCTTTTTATTCTTTATTTTATTTTTCCCATTATCTTATTTGGTTTCATCCAAATGCACGTTTCTTGTTTCTTTTTTTCTTTTCTTTTTTTCCTTTTTTCTGCTTTGTTTTTCTCCTCCACACAACCCATCCGTGCCTATACTTCCCCACCACCCCCTTCACCTCCTCACTCTCCCCTTTCACCACCACCACACTATACACCTTCTCACCACCCAACACACCCGCCAAAGCCTCATCAACAACTCTCATCATCACCGCCAAAATCAACGGCCCAGAAATGGCAAGGGAATGAAAGAGAGGGGTTGTTATTGTTGGATCTGATTTGGGATGAGAGGGAATCGATTTTGCGAAAGGGAAGTGGACCAAATCGGAAAACACAAGCCCACTGCCACAAACACAAACACAAGCCCATTGCCCACAACAGATTGGAAAACACAAACACAAACCCACATCGGCATTGGGCATGAGATAGTAGAGAGAGGGTTCGGCCTTTGAGGTGGAGATCTAGAGAGAGAAAATGAGAGATAGAGTGGTCATCGTTGGGCAGGGGCTTGGTCGGCGGCAATGGGCAAAATTGATTTTAGAATTGTCATATATGGCTTATTAGATTGGCTAAATTGTCTGACCCCCTATTCTTTGTTGATGAGTCTAGTTTGGCTTTATATATGGTGCTAAGATGTCTTTTCCTAAAACAAACTTTGACAATGTATTCTACCCAAAAAAAAAAAACTTTGACAATGTACATTTTATCCCAACAAGTTTTACTGATTTTTCATTCTATTATTTCTAAAAAGAAATCGTTCTATTGTTTCTCCAAAAAAAAAATCCTTCTATAGCTTCATCGAAATAGTGTAACTATTAATTTCAAATGTGTTTTATACCCTAATATCGTTGGTATTTGTATAAGAATAACTTTCGAATATTAAAAAAGCACAAATCTAGCAATAATAACTTGACACCAGCATCACCAACACTACCAATTGGCATACCATTAGTGAGCCTTGCAAAATGACAAGCAAGACCAAAAGATATATGTGCATAACCATCAAAAAGGTATTTTTCCTTGGCCTTTGGGTTGAATCATGTACAAATGAAAATAGCAATAGCGAGGTTGTAAATAGTAACTAACAACCCTCCAACCATAACTGATAATGACTTTCATCCCCAACTCAAGTCTCATCACACTCAAAAACTTGCATACAACCTGTTTGTTATTCTCCTTTTTCACCATTTTCTTTACTCCATCTCAGTTTGTTCCTCCATCTTCACTTTTTCTTAGTGATTGAGTTTGATTAGACTTTGGGGAGCAAAAGATATGGGTTATGAACATAGAGGACACTAATGATTATTTTTGTGATTGTTCATTGGTTTTTTTTTTTTTCTTTTTTTGAAATTAGCTATTCGTTGATTTTGGACTCTTTGATTTTAGTAGTTTATTAACTCAATTGGCATAAAAATAAAAAATAAAAAAATTTAAATGGAACACATGGCTTAAAATTAGAGTTAAATTTAGATTTATGTTAGACTTTTTCTGAACTTTGTCTATATATGTATAGATAGATAGATAGATAGATTATCAAGGTTCATTGTTAATATTACTTTTTTATTTATTAAGATAAGGAATAAAATGTATGACATCCTCGTCTAGAGGGTCGTCTAAGCTTGCAGAGAACCTTCCATAGGTTGATGAACTTGTGATAAATAAAAGTGACTAATTCATCATTAGCTTCAAGATTTGTTATTCTCGGCATTAGGTTGATCAACTAACCAAGGAGGTATCGTAAAGTGTAAAAGTCGTTTAGCTCTTCTTCTTGGCTTTAACCTCCTTCCCCCCCCCCCCCCCCCCCCCCAATTCAAATTCTTAGAGTGCTACTCTTTTTTCTAAAAAAAAATTATATGTATTCTTTACTTAATTATGAAATAAACTAAAATCTAAATAAAATAAAATAAAAATTCTATGCTTTGAAGTTAATGAGTAATTCTTAGGTAATCCCGGAGCACGGAGAATGGTGCTCCCTCCTCTCACATTCATGGTGGGGTCCGCTCATTAAATTCATGGTGGGATCCACCATGAATGTGAGAGGAGGGAGCACTATTTCACTATACTCCGGGACTACCTAAGAATTTTCCGAAGTTAATACTCCCTCATACTTGAAATCAGGAGGTGGGAGCTGTACAAGATTGAGACATTAATTTAATTCAGCTCTAACAAAATGTGGAAATCATGGATGACCATAAGCTTGGTGTTGAACATAACTTTAGGTAAAGGAAAGTGATTGTGACAAAGAAGGTTGGAATTTGGAAATAATATTGACATTAATGAAACACTATGTCGGGTAGGAAGTGTATTTTAGAAATCTGTTGTTAAATGATTAAATTTATCATATTCCAATAGTTTAAAATTTTGGGACAATTGACAATTTAACAGTGTAAGCTTACCCATTCTTAAAGCATATCGACATTAAAACACGACTAAATCTATCAACTACGATCGACATTAAAGCATATTGATATTGAAGCATCCTATGATTTTATACTTTGATTTTTGTATTATTGTCTCTATTATTTTATGCTATTCTAAATATAAAAGCATATCAACATTAAAACATGACTAAATCTGTCAACTACGAACGACGTTAAAGCATATTGATATTGAAGCATTCTATGCTTTGAATCCAATCTTAGCCACAATGCCGGCTCAATAGGTGAGTTAAATAGGCAATCGCCTAAGGCCCCTAATGAGAAAAGACCCCTAATTTTTTACCAATAGAGATATTGTACCAATAGAAGTATTAATTAAGCCCTAAATATTCATCAATAAATAAAAAGTTGTTTTTTATCAAAGAAAAACCAGTTACAAAAAAATGTTTTCATTGGATGGGTCAATCATTTAATCTCTCACAGATAAATGTTAAAGAATTCATCAATCTTCCACTAGAAATAAATTTATTCTCAAATTTTATTTAGTCAAATATATAACTTTATTAAAATTTTCGATCATAATTTTTTAGTATTTGGTTACTTCATTCAATAAATAGTGTTTATTTTAGTTGTATAATCATTGAGTAATGCAATGGGTTCATTTCAATTTATAATTTTTTTTCTAAAAAAAAAAAATTTTAAATAGAAAAAAAAAACAAAAGTTAAATAAATATTTTATTAATATTCAAAGTATAAGAATAGAACTCACTTAAAGTAGTCGCCTTAGGCCTCATATTACCTTGAGCCGGCTCTGCTTAGCCAAAATCAAAAGTTTGCTAGTTTTCTTTTGTCTAAGCTAAGAAATTTCCAATGATTTTATTCTTTGATTTTTGTATTATTGTCTCTATTATTTTATGCTATTCTAAATACTAAAAGTAGGGGTTTTGAGAACATGAAAACCATACTTTTAAGATTGCTCTCATGATAGCTGGAAGTTTCCTTCAACTTTTCCTCGCTGCTGTTTCAATTTTGTTTTGCATAAATGATTATATTCTAAGGAAAAAAAATGAGTAATTTTATTCAAATGCACTTCGGTTATTATCAATTGCAATTTTAAACTCAACCGAAATGCCCAATAAAGTTGCCATGTAGGAGGTAAGTGTTAATTAGAAAAACAAAATCTTATGACATGGCTTATTATAAAACTCCGCTCGCATTCTAAAACACACACAACCACTACCTTTAGGTTTTCTTGAACAAAATCCAAATATTATTTATTAATAAATATTTGAAGAATAGTTCTTTTTCTTTTTGAACCATAACACTTTACTTTTGGTTTATATTAGGTAGGTATGTAGTTTAAGCCTTTGGAAAGTCGTCGCAACAAAAGGATGGACATTTTCCCATGTGCGCAGAAATTAAAACCGGAAACAATTTCACCTTTTGGTTTCTAATGGAATTCAGACTCATAGTTGCAAAGAAAACAGTAGTGTAAAACATCACTTTTTCTTTAACAACTTCCTTTTCTTAACAATGGTGTCTATCTGTTGAAAGAAATTTAAAGTGACTTTCGTCTTCTTTTTTTTATTATTTAGTGCTAATAATTTCTACTTAACGCATGTATAAATAATTAAGACTATAGGATTCTAGGCAAAGGAGATCATACACGTAACATTATTGCACCTCTTATGTGTTGATGCTCTTATTATCTTAATCACATTCTTGATCTTCTACGTTCATCCTACACATGGGTGGAAGTTCCCTCCAACTTCTCCTCACTTTTTTTCTCTTTTTGTTGTGCATGAAACCAACCCATGGAAATTATTGGGGTGTGGGAGATGCTAACCTCGGCTGCAAAGAGTGTGAGAGACGAGCACTTATCAAGATTAAAGAAGACCTTATTGATGATTATGGCCATCTTTCTTCCTGGAATACTAAAGAAGATTGTTGCAAATGGAGAGGGGTCTACTGTAACAACCACACAGGCCACGTAATCCAGCTTGATCTTAGTATCTCGGGTGTGGAACCTTTGAGAGGTAAACTAAGTCCTTTCTTGAGTGAGTTGCAATATTTGACTTTTTTGGATGTGAGTTACAATGATTTTAATCATACCCAAATCCCAAAATCCATTGGTTCTCTCTCCAACTTAAGACACCTTGACCTTTATAATGCTAATTTCGGAAGAAATATTCCTTTTCAGCTTGGGAATCTTTCCAACTTGCAGTACCTTGATCTTGGCTGGAATAATTTTAATCCTGAAAACTTAGAGTGGCTCTGTCCACTTTCTTCTTTGTGTTTCCTTCGCATGAGTTTCGTTAATCTGAGTAAAGTTAACAATTGGCTCGAAGTAGTGAATAAGTTGCCTCACTTAACATCCTTGCACTTGCGTTCTTGTAATCTTCCGAATATTTTTCCTGTTCCCCATGTTAATTCTTCTGCTTCTCTTGATGTCCTCAATCTCTCTTATAACAATCTCACTTTGTCTTCTTCAATACTAGAGTGGTTGTTCAACTCAAATACCAGTGTTGTTAAACTTTATCTCTTTGATAACCAATTTCAAGGATTAATTCCTGATGCTTTCAGCAGAATATACTCTCTTGAGGTTCTTATTCTCGATGATAATGAGTTTGAAGGTGGGATACCAAAAAGCTTCAGTGGAATGTGTAATTTAAAAACATTATCTCTATCAAGTAACAATCTTGGTGAACAACTTCTAGGCATTGTTCATAACTTGACTGGGTGTGCAAACCACTCAATAGAGAAATTGTATTTAGATAACAATCACATCATGGGATCATTTCCTGATCTCACAACATTTTCATCATTGAGAGGATTATGGCTTTCTAACAATCGATTAAGTGGGACAATACCTGAAAGTTTGGGAAAACAATCCAATCTAGAGATATTATATATTGATCGTAATCCATTTGTAGGTGTTATTTCTGAAGCCTACTTCTCAAATCTCACAAAATTGAAGACCTTTTATGCATATAATAACCCTTTGGTTTTCAACTTCAGCTCCAATTGGGTTCCACCTTTTCAATTAGAGCATCTATATATAATGGGTTGTCAAGTAGACTCTGGATTACCAAAATGGCTTCAAACTCAAAAAAGTTACTTTTGGCTTGATCTTTCTTGGTCTATGATTTCGGATACTCTTTCCAATTCATATTGGATCTTCCCCAAAAAGAATTTTTTCTATATTAATTTGTCTAGCAACCAAATTAGTGGCCATATTCCAAATTTGACATTGGAGTCATCTTCTGGCTCTATCATTGTCTTGCATTCAAATAAATTGGAAGGAGAAATACCACCATTTGTATTTAAAGGGTCACATTTGGATCTTTCTAATAATATGTTTTCAAAGCTAGCCTTGTCCTTATGTGAAGCCAGTAATAATAGTTTGGAATATCTAGATCTCTCCAATAATCGATTATCAGAAGAGCTTCCTGATTGCTGGATGCAATTTGAAGGGCTGAAAATTCTTAAGTTGGCAAACAATCATTTTTATGGGAAAATCCCAAGTTCAATGGGCTCCTTAATTGAGATTGAAACACTGGATTTAGGCAACAATAATTTTAGTGGGGAACTACCTTCAACCTTGAAAAATTGCACAAAATTGGTATTTCTTGATCTTCGAAACAATAGCTTGTCAGGACCGATACCAATGTGGTTAGGGAGAAGCCATCCAAATTTAGTTGTCCTTTTTCTTAGGTCCAATCACTTCTACGGAAGAATGCCTCCACATCTATGCCATCTAACACATATTCAACTTTTGGACCTTGCTTTGAACAGAATCACAGGAAGTATACCAAAATGCATCAACAACCTTATTTCCTTGACTAAAACAAAGAGTCCCAATGCAGCCTTTAACCATTCATATGCATTATTGTCTTCAAGATATGTTGATCAAACAATTTGGATGTGGAAAGGAAGAGAATACGAATATGGAAATATTCTTGCACTTGTTAAGGGCATAGATCTCTCAAGCAACAAATTAAGTGGGGTAATTCCAGAAGAAATTGTGATGCTTGATGGATTGATTTCTTTGAATCTCTCAAGGAACTTGCTGACTGGAAAAATTACTTCAGATATTGGGCTGTTATGTTCATTAGAAGTCTTGGATTTATCTAATAACAAACTTTGTGGTGAAATTCCTTCAACCCTCTCTCTTATTGATAGTCTGAATTCCTTGAACTTGAGAAATAATAATTTGTCAGGCAGAATCCCAACAGGCCCTCAACTCAGTACCTTTACTGCCTCTGCATATAAGGGGAACCCAAATCTTTGTGGATTCCCACTTCCAAAGAATTGTTTGGGTGAAGAAACACCTCAAAATCCAATCGTAAATGGAAGCAGTGGAGATGCTAGCATGCAAGACAAGAAAGACGGGTTTATAACCCAAGGGTTTTATGTTAGTGCAGCCATTGGATTTGTCGTCTGTTTTTGGGGAGTTTTTGGCACATTACTACTAAACAGGTCATGGCAATTATCCTATTTCAAGATCTTGAATAATATCAAAGATCGGCTATACGTGATAGGAGGAGTGACTATGGCCAGATTGCAAAGGCAACTTCAAAGCTAATTGGTAATAATATTTTCTCTATTTTCGGTTGTCATTGTTTGGGCCCATTTCTAGTTTCCATAGTTTGTCAAAAAAATTTCTAGTTTCCATATCTTTGAAGGCAACCATTGAATTCTACATAAAATTAGTGAAGTAAGCAAATAAAAGAATAAAAGATAAAAAAAAAAAAAATTACTTACTACTAGTATATTGTGATAAGAAGGGGATTTTGTTTTGGTTCACTAATGCTTCTTCTTCTTCTTCTTTTTTTTTTTGTTTTTGTTTTTTTGTTTTGTTTAAAGAAGATAGCAACATTCATTACGAAGAAAATAAAAAAAATAAATCTTAAGATAATGAAAACTCAATCATATATGAATGTTAGTTATTTTGTTGTTGTTAGTATGTTATTGTTTACTTTAGACCCCCACCAAAAAAATAAAAATAAAACCTCATACGATAGTTTTGCCCCTAATTTTAATGGGGAAACACAAAAAATCATAACATTATATATATAGCACAAAATTTTTTACTTTAAAAAATATAAATGATTTTTTTTAACAAAATAAGAAAATTTTATGATCTAAAAGAAATAATTTGGGGAATTTACAAATAATTGTTATACAGTGTGCTCCAACTTTTTTTCATTTGATAAAGAAAAGTCATAGTTAATGAAAGCTGTGTGCCTTTTACTATTTGAAAAACCATAGAAGACGACTTATAAGAAAAAATGATTATCTTCTCAAAGCATTCAATATATGTTCCAAAGAGTATCTTATGAGAAAAACTATACATGAAAACTACTGATACAAAATCAAACCCCCTCCCAAAATTATTAATTATAAAAAATATAAAAAAATCACAACAGATCACTCTAAGTTCATTAAAGATCATGCTTGCTCAAAAATAAAAAATAAAATAAAAGATCATGCTAGCGCAACAAATATTATCATTCTTTTATATTTTCTAAAATTTTATTCTTTCAATATTAGTTATTCGTTGAGCAAGTAGGTTATTTATTTATTTATCTACTTTTGTTTAAAATAAATTCTACACTAAATAAGTCATCAAACAAATTATTTTCTTTAGTTTGTTTTAATTTTTAATTTTTAATTTCTGTCCACTTTTATATCGCCATCTTATATATATCATTTTGTTTTCATACCAGGTGTTGCTATATAAGCCTTGGACTTGGAATAAATTTCTTTGGGTGATATCATATATGTAATGTATGGGTGTTTGTGTACGGTATTCGGTATGCGAGTAAGATTTGGTGTGTTTCTCAAAACATTTATAGTGTGATTAGGTTTGTGCTTCAATAATTAATATTTGTTGAGGTTGATAATTTGATATGTGTTTTAATCTCAACAAGCAAAGTGGCTGCAGGGTATAGACTTGTTTACTCTAAAATAATTAGTTTTGCATGTGCTATGATTATTGACGAAGTAGTAACATTATTTTTCTTTAAATTGCTTACAAATTACATTAATTAATGATTGACAAATTAATTTTTTATACTATTTTTTTCCAATTAACAGTTCTGAGAAATAAAGATAAATGAAAGATATTCTGTCAAATTAAAATTATGCAAACTCCCAAAACCTTTCGATGGTGTTCATTAGAATTATTTTCTTAAAAAAAGAAAAGAAAGAAAAAGATAAAATAAAACAGTTGGCATTGGGTGTGGTTACTATGGACTTCAGTATGGGTTTTTAACGGGCTTAATGTAATGTGAGTTTAGGTTTGGGTTTTTTAATTTTTAAGTGGGTTTGGACTATGGGTTTCTACTAGCTAGGCTTGGGACTTGGAGCTTACTAGGCCTTTTAATTGGTACTGGGGTTATTGTATGTGATGTTAGAAATGAGGTTTTTTTTTTTTTTTTTTTTTTTTTTAAATAGAAAGTTTTGTGGCTACCATGTTTGGGTGAGTAGAAATTTGACACTGTTTATGTAGATTGTAGAGTGTCCAATGCCTTTTCTCTCTATTTAAAATAGAGGCAGAGGATTCTCTTGTGGATTTGAGAAATTTAATTTATAGAATTAAATGATGATTTTAATCTTAAATAAGGCTAAAAAAAAAATCCCCAAACAAAAAATAGAGAAAACTGTGACAAATGTGTGATTCAGAATTTCACTCTTTTTTTTTTTTTTTTTTCCTTATATACAAATTACTTATGGTTATGATTATCAGAAAATGATATTCATTTCTTGATAATTATTGTTTATTATCACGTCGAAAGATTAATATTTTTTTGTATAGATATTGTCCAAACTTGTCTCAAATATCACGTCGAAACATTAATATATTTTTGTATAGATATTGTAAACTTGTCTCAAATATCTTATGTAAAGACAAAATACTTTACCAATTTCTTCATTTCATCCTTGTCTTATCCACACACAAATTATAAAATAATGAACCACTACACGTATATATTATTCTGAGGAAGGACACAACAAAAAAAGAAAAACTATTTTATTTTGGGGGAGGGAAACAACTAATGTATACAAGTTCTACACCTAATTGAAATCTCTTAATATATAATAAATTAATAATATTGTTTTGAAATTTATTACATTTATAATATTTTTATAATACTTTTATAATAAATAATTGATTCTAAATTGTTATTGTTTTTAATTTAAATTCAAAACTTAAATTACTTTTTTGTCTACACCAAGGGTCCGTTTAAGATCCACTTATTTTGTTAAAATTAATTTTATTTTTACTAAAAGTATTGTAAATAAAAGTAAAAGTTAATAAAAATAGTATAGTAAAACTCATAAATAGTATCAAAAAGTATAATAAGACTCATAAATAATAACAAAATTAAGATAAAATAAGTTAGCAAAATTAATTTTTACCAAACGAACACTAATAACAATTACAAATATATATATTTTTTGAGAAAAAAAGGACAAAAAAGAAAAACTATTTTTTTAAAGAAAAAAGAAAAGGGCAACTAGTTATATAAGTTCTGCACGGAATAGAAATCTTTGTATATAATAAATATATAATATTTTTATAATAAATAATAAGTGATAATTCTTTTAAAAAAATTAGTAAATTTAAGTTTTTATTAGTTTTAATTTAAATTTATAAAGAATTTAGGATTTGTTATAACATTTTTTACGAGAGAAGCGAGGGAAAACAGGCTGTCCTGTCTGGTGTCCACTCTGCAGTCTCCATTGTCAAACTCTTCTCTCTCTCTCTCTCTCTCAAAGTTATCTCATTTGATCCACTGAAAGGCTAAAGCAAACTCAAAGCAACTGTGGAATGTGGAAGCTCAAGACCGGTGCAGAGACAGTGAGAGAAGAACGTAACAATGGTGATGAAAGTGGTGGCAGTACCGGCAGTGAAACGTGGCTGAGAACTTTGAACGGTCACTTGGGACGTCAAGTTTGGGAATTCCACCCAGAACTAGGCACCCCAGAAGAGCTTCAGCAGATCGAAGATGCTCGACGTGGCTTCTCCGATCGGCGGTTCGAGAAACGCCACAGCTCTGACCTTCTGATGCGCATTCAGGTCTGGTCCCATGTACCCACTTTCCTAAATCTGTTCAATTTTCTTTCTTTCTTGCTTGTTTTAGTTCTATGTTGAATATGGTGAAATGGGTTGTTTTCACTTCTTTTTTTTTGTTGACTTATTCGTTAGGATTTTAAATGAATTGGGGTGTTTTTGTATTTGAGATCATGATATGGGTTTTCATTTTTTTTTTTTTTTTTGTTGGTTAACTTTTTTGTTTGTGTCATTTCTCAATTTGATTGAATCTAATGGTCATATGAAGCTTTAGTTTTCTGCTAGATATGGATGAATTGGAGTGTGTTTGTAGTTATGTATGTGTTGACAATTGAGTCGAGATCATGATGCGGTGTCTGTGATTATCATATTCTAACCACCAGTTGTGAAGTGGGGTTTTCACATTTTGGATTTTGCATTGTAGAATTCAAGAGAATACTTCCATTCCAAGCGTAAAAAGATAGGGAGATAAGGGATCACCTTGTCTAAGTCCCTTACCTCCATGGATAAATTGTATCAACTTAAGGGCCAAAGTCTCTGGAGTTTTAAGTTCCCTTAAGATTGTTCATGGGGGTGGTGGAAAATTCTAAAACTCAAGAGACTTATTCTGGCCTTATCTCAAGTTCCTAGTGGGGCCTGGTAGTGATATCTACTTGTGGTATGACAATTGGCACCATGAAGGGCCTTTAATCCAGAAATTTGGTCATAGAGTAATTTATGATTCCCACATTAATTGAAGCTAATGGTTGTATATACTTTTAAATTTCAATTCCGATTAAGATGGCTTGGGTGTGTATGTATATGTGTATATACTGAGAAACTGAGAATTGAATTGGGATCATATTCCTCTTCTGAGCTCATGGAACATCTTCTGTTTGATAACAATTATAAATCTTTGTTGATTCTATGATATATTTGGCAGGTCTGTAATCATCAAGAAAAGAAAATGTAGACGGTGTATGAAATGATTTTTAGTATTTAAATTTTTTGTTAGTGGCATTTATCAATTTTCTGGAAACTAATGCTTAAGAAAGGATATGCAATTTTACATTTTTTTTAATCAGAATTTAGATGCACTGGGTATGTTTGTCTTAATGTATATATTGTGAATTAACTTGAGGTCATATTATCCTTAGGCAATTACTTTTTGCTGGGAACATATTGTAATTTGTAATTGACTTGGTTTTTTCTATTTTTCTTTCTGTACTAATTGATTCACAGTCTGTTGCTTTACTTTTTCCTCTCAAATTTAGTTTGCAAAGGAGAATCCATCTTTTTCTACTGTACCACAAATCAAAGTACAAGATACAGAAGAAATCACAAAGGAGGCGGTAACAATCACATTACAAAGGGCCATCAATTTCTACTCAACAATTCAGGCACATGATGGTCACTGGCCGGGGGATTATGGGGGTCCCATGTTTCTAATTCCTGGTTTGGTAAGGATGAAACCTACAAAACGGAATTTTTTCCTTAAGAGTGGGGAAAAAGAAGGCAATCCCATAATTTTGTGTAGTAAAAGTGGACTAATCTATGTATTGTGGTTGAATTTGAAAGCACACAGTTTCATGTTATGCATATTTGATTTGAAAATATGTTGGATTCGCAATACGAACTGTTAGAGGTCTTGTAAGGCTTAGCAAGGAATAGGGAAAAAAAAAATACACAAAAGAAAAATGAAGTTATTTCACTTCTTGAATTTTTCCTCTAAAGTTATCTTGAGCTGACCTGAAGTGTGATCCTTCTTATAAAATGCAATAGGTGATTACTCTTTCAATTACTGGAGCACTCAATGCCGTCTTATCAAAAGAACATATACGTGAGATCTGCAGATATCTGTACAATCATCAGGCATGAATATTTTCTTGCAACATAGACAGTTTTATATATAATGCTCCTTTTCCACCTTGAATTTCACTTTTAGTCACACTGTTAATAAAGGGATAACTGCCTAACTAATATTTTTTTTTTCTTCAATTTTGTGTAAACCTTTTTAATGATTTTATTCCTCATACTCTGGTAAATTGCTTATATGATTGATGAAAACGTTATGAATTAAACTCAATAGAGCTTTGTTCTAAAGTTCTAATTACTTTGGGTGTGGTAGTATTAATATTGAAATGGTGACTCTTCTAATTGTAGAATAAAGATGGTGGTTGGGGTCTACATATTGAGGGCCCAAGCACCATGTTTGGTACTGCACTAAATTATGTTACTTTGAGATTGCTTGGTGAAGGAGCTGAGGATGGATTAGAGGCAATGGAACAAGCACGGAAATGGATCTTGGATCATGGTGGTGCCACTGCAATCACTTCATGGGGGAAAATGTGGCTTTCAGTATGAACTCAGTGTTATTTTTTGTAAGATATTGCCAAAGAAGTTGATACCTTGAAAATATCAACTGACTTGTGGTTGATTTTCTCTGGTTTCAGGTACTTGGAGTGTATGAATGGTCTGGGAATAATCCACTGCCGCCAGAAATATGGCTCTTCCCTTACCTTCTTCCTTGTCATCCAGGTCTCTATTTGACTGCTCTTTCTTATACCATTAACACAATGTATGTTCAGTTTTGTCAAGGAAAACTTATCATGTATTGCTTACGGTTTAAAAATCTTACTAACATGGTTTAGAAAATATTGGGAAAATGTCATATATCACTTAAAACTTGTTCAATCTGCATATTCTTTGTTAAAATTTGTGAGGAAGAACTTTGATTCATGAGTGTCAACTGAGGGGGTTGCTAATTGCAGTAGAATGGCTTTGTCCTCAGTTTCTTGGTTATAAATTTCCATGTTTTCTGTTAATAGGAAGGATGTGGTGTCATTGCCGAATGGTGTATTTGCCCATGTCTTATTTATATGGGAAAAGATTTGTCGGTCCTATCACGCCCACAATCCGATCTTTGAGAAAGGAGCTGTATACAGTTCCCTATCATGAGATAGATTGGAATGAGGCTCGCAATCTTTGTGCAAAGGTAGGTAAAAATTATACCTTTTCTTCTCCTTTAAGTTTTCTACATTTAAATTTTACCCTTCCATACTATAACATTTTTTATTCTTTTTTCAAGGTCTTTCTGTTGCAAGGAAAAATAATTCAAATTGTTGGTTTCAAAGATACTTCAAAATAGGAAGCACAGATTCTTCAAAATAGCTGCTGTATCGGATTAATTGATATTGTATAAGTAATAATGATTGCATCAAGATTTAGAATAGTAATAAGATATTAATCAATACTGCAGAGTTTGGTCAGGCTCCCAGAGAGTCAACTTCAAACCCATTTCTGTCCCAAACCCAAATTGTATCATGATTTCCTATTCAAAACCATTATCCATAGTATCAAAAAATGTGGAGTTCATAAACAAAAAATGTCACATCAATTATAGATATGTATCAAACCCTATGGTGCCCAGAGTATCATTATTGCTTACTACAATTTGCTAGCTTTTTAGCACTTTCCAACACCATCAAGGTTTTATTTTTATTTTTAATTAAAAAAATAAAATCATATCTTAGGTTTGTTGTCTTTTGAATATTAGCTAGCTTATTTTTTGGGGCTGTGTGAATGTAAGCTAACTATATAACCACTGCTCTTAAGTTTTACTAACATACCCTCTGAATTGGTCTTAAAAAAACAACTGAATTAGACAATGCGCTAATTTGAGTTCATAGATACATTAATATGCAATAGAACATCTGATTCAAAATAAGATTTAATATGCAACTTCTGTCATGTTTCACTGTCTCTGTTGATGCTTACATAGGTTGCTTTACAAATATTGTTAGGTAGATCTATACTACCCCCATCCACTGGTTCAGGATATCCTCTGGGGATCTCTCTACTATGCCTATGAACCTGTTTTTATGCGTCGGCCTGCAAAAAGATTGAGGGAGAAGGCTCTACAAACTGTAATGCAGCATATCCACTATGAAGATGAAAATACTCGGTATATATGCATAGGGCCTGTCAATAAGGTAATTTTTTTTAAGATGTGAGAGAGAACTAGAGAGCAATGTTTGACACTGGAAAATTTTAATTTGAAGCTATGAGGAAGAATGGTTGATAGTCATTCAAACATAATATCAATTGAAGAGTTAGATTAATTAGCTTCTTTAGCTCTACAACTTCACTCAAAGGCACTCACTGTACTTATTGGTAGTTCCATTGAGCTGTTGGCCTTGTATTTTGTGGATGATGCAGGTGTTGAATATGCTTTGTTGTTGGGTGGAGGATCCAAACTCAGAGGCATTCAAATTACATCTTCCAAGAATCTTTGATTATTTGTGGATTGCTGAAGATGGCATGAAAATGCAGGTTCAGACATTTATTGTTAAACAGTTTTTAACTGACTTAACAAGCATTTCTCTCTCTCTCTCTCTCTCTCACACACACACACACAGTATTCCCCCCCCCCCCCCCCTCTCTCTGCGGGGGGAAGACCTTATTATTTTTTTAATTGTTCAACGAAGTATAAAGAGCCCATGATTATGTTTCACTACCTCAAATATTGAGAATTATACATTGTGTTCGTATCAATTTTGATGTAGGGTTATAATGGGAGTCAATCATGGGATACTTCTTTTGCTATTCAAGCGATTATATCAACTAACATTGCTGAAGAATATGGAGCAACTTTAAGAAAAGCACATGACTACATAAAGGACTCGCAGGTTCTCCTTTGCAGAATTTTTTTATTATTATATCTTGAAATTATTCTTTTCATTTTTCATGACCAATTGTGTTTTGCTTTGAAGGTCTTAGAAGATTGTCCTGGAGATCTAAATTTTTGGTATCGGCACATTTCAAAAGGTGCTTGGCCATTCTCAACTGCAGATCATGGATGGCCAATTTCTGATTGCACTGCAGAAGGATTGAAGGTAAAGTTAGAACAAACGGTTCTTTACTATATAATGGAAAAAATTTCTGATATCTATTTTTTTTGTGCAGGCTGTTTTATTACTATCAACATTACCATCAGAAACAGTTGGGAAGTCGTTAGATGTGAAGCGGTTATATGATGCTGTAAATGTTATCCTTTCCTTACAGGTAATTGTTAGATATGTTGCATTTTTAGAAGCTCAAAGTTGGAATCTGACATAGCTAGTTCAAAAAAAAAATGTTAACAGATTGAAAAAAGACATAATAGTTTACTCTCATGATTCTTGTAATTGACTTAAGTCAGCTGTTTAACTTGAGGCTTTGTTCATCTGGGTAGAAGTGAATAGAGTAATTTATAATATGTACATTTCCCTCACTGATGGCAGCTAATAGTGCCTTCAGCTTGGGCTTGCTTAAATATTTAAGTATTTAAAGAATGTAGGTGTTGGCAGTACTGAACTCTGAACATCCAAGGATTTATCATTTATTCACAAATGTTGAAAATATTAACCTGACCATTTATTTTCTGATTTTCTCTGAAAAATGTAGACATTACTCTGAAGTTCATAATTCTCATACCTCTGGTTGTTCTTTTTTATTCGGATAGATATCTTCAGAAGAAAATAGTGGAAGAGGAAAAGAAATTCCTCCAAGAAAGGATTTAGTTTGTCTACTCTATAGTTTTTCTTACACATATCTTAACGTCATGAATGCCTTAAAGAGTCTTGGTTGATTGGATTAGATGAAATGCAAAGTATTAAATTTGGTTATAAGCATGTTGGGTTTTTTTGTTTTTAAATGTTTTATTACTCTTCCCAGAATCATACATCTGAAGTTGTGAAGTAAACATAGAATAGAATGTGGCACATTGAATCTTTGAAGTTTTATGTAATTCTTAAAAGAAAAGAGTTCTGTATACGAACATTTCTGCATGATATGTGCACCCGAATTTATTGTTCTTCCATTTTGTTGTGATATATTTTTTTTTTGTTTAGTTTGCTTGTCTCCGGTATTGTCAGCAGATTAGTTATGCAATTCAGTAGCTGGTGAGTTATAAACCTTCTAATGTATGTTCTTAGATCACTGCAGAATACTGATGGTGGCTATGCAACTTATGAATTAACTAGATCCTACCAGTGGTTGGAGGTAACTTTTATAGCTTCTTAAGGCTTCTTTCTTTTACTTTTACCTTTACTTTTAAATAATTCTTCTTACCATGAATTTGCTATGTCTTGAAAGTTTGAATTATTGCCAAGTACCCCCTTATTAAGAGCTTCATGACTAAGCGGGCCCTGTTCTCCCAGTGATATTTGAACTCAAATACAATGAATGTTTAGGCTTAGCCTTCACTTAGAAAAAAATTATAAATTACTTGTGAATTGTTTTTCCTTGTTTATGTTCTTAGACATGGATTTTATAACTCAGCCCTAGAATGTTTTGTGACTTTTGGCTGCACCAGTATTGTAATTCATACTAATCCATTGGAAGAAAACCATCAGTGTTTGGAATGACACTTTAGAAGCTATTCCACCTTGAATTTCATTGTATGGCAACCCCTTGAATTGAGATGGCTAAAATACATTAGTGATTTTCAGTTCAGAAAAATAACCTTAATTCACAAACTTAAAAAAAGCTGAATTTTCACTGAGATGAGATACTGGCATCCTAATAGTCTACCAATGATACTTGTTTCCAGAGTAAAAGACTGTCTTACATGTCATGGGACTCAGCTTATGGCTCCTATGTTAGCTCTGGTTGGTGATCACTGATTGCCCAGATGACTTCCTATATAGATGTGTGTGTTGGTGTGTGTTTTGCATAGTCTATACTTTCCTACGTTGATTGAGAATTATATGACATTGATAAGGGGTTGTAGGGAATTAAGGTCAATGAGCTCTCTAATGATACCATATCCCCCCATAAGAAATGGTGGAGGGTAACAATGTAGTTTTAAAACTCACTGGGTGTTTGTGTAGACTTATCAATCTAAAAAAAAAAGGATTGTAGGAAGTTGATATAGAGCAATGGTGTTTTGACCTGGGAAATTTAGGATCAATGTGATGATTAACTCTATATAAGTTTCTTTTTTGATTGTTAAGTTTGCATGTGCACTTAAGTGGGTTTTGAAACTATGGCCTTACTCTTTGCCCTTTCGTATGGGGAAGGAGGTGCCTTTTGAGCTAGAGCTCATTGGCAACTCCGTATCAATCTCTAATGATTTTATGGTTGTATTTAATTATGATTTGATGAGCTCTTTTTAGATATAGGGAACGTGGTTAAGAAATCATATCAGTTAGTAATTTATCCACACACGGCGGGTGTTTCTAACCCTTGAAATTATGGTTTAGTCACACTCATTTTTATAGGGCAGTCAGCTGGAAATTCATTAGAAATTAAAATCTAGCTCTTTGTAATCCATATTCATGTGTTTTTCCCTCTTCTTTGCCTTTTGGGGTTTGAGTGGGGGATGAGGAGATGATGTGTGAAATGAAGATACTTTACTATGCCAATCTTGCTTTTAACTGGTGGCTTTGCAACAGTGGTGGAGTTATGTAATCCTAAACTCCATGTTCTTATCTTGTAATTGGCTGTATAGTTCATTTTATCCTATGCTGCAAGTTTATTAGAATGGTGCTGAGATTATATCTGCATTGTCTGTTGTCTCCATCAATTTTCAGTTAATCAATCCTGCTGAAACCTTTGGTGATATTGTGATTGATTATCCGTAAGATTTCATCACACTTCATTTTGTAATTCTATCTACTTTCATTGAAAAATTCTGATATGATGTTAAATGAAGTGATTATGTAGATATGTTGAGTGTACGTCAGCAGCAATTCAAGCACTGACATTATTCAAGAAATTATATCCTGAGCATAGGAGGGAAGAAATAGAAAATTGTATTGCTAAAGCTGCAGAGTTCATTGAAAAAATACAAGCTTCAGATGGCTCCTGGTTTGCTTTCACATTACTTTTCTATTTATATTCTGCATATTTGCTTGAATGTCTTCTTTATTATCAGTCACTAATTTCTCTCCCACTTTAATTTTGTATCAGTGCCTGAGCTTAACCTAATTAGTCACGTGTATATCTTGGAATTGTTTTAACTTTGAACATTTATGAAATTACTTGCACCCAATTAATCTAAAATATTTAAATAGGTATGGATCCTGGGGAGTTTGCTTCACCTATGGTGGGTGGTTTGGGATAAAAGGGTTGGTAGCTGCTGGAAGGACATATAAGAATTGCTCTAGCATCCAAAAAGCATGCAATTATCTGTTGTCCAAAGAGCTTGCTTCAGGTGGTTGGGGAGAAAGTTACCTATCATGTCAGAACAAGGTTGGTACTATTTTTAATTCTTATATTCTTCTGTAACTCCCATATGCAGGCCATCTTAATCTTTTCTTGAACAGGTGTATACCAATCTCGAGGACAATAGGCCACATATTGTCAATACTGGATGGGCTATGTTAGCCCTCATCGACGCTGGGCAGGTACATTTGGTGAAGAATCATTTGGAAACTCCCCCCTCTCCCTTCTTTTTTTTTGCCTTTGGTGCAAATCAACCTTTCAAATTCATTTTAGCATTTGGTTGCTAATATGAATTCGTCTTCCCATCTGTCTAAAGTTCCTCGCAATAAGGTTATTAAAACTAGAGAATTATCATGCATGCCTACTTAAGAATCATGAAGGAAAAGTTTCAACATCATACTGGTAATGAAATATCAGTTCCATACATAACCTGCCCTCAATGACATTTAGCCACAGAGAAAATAGGTTCTGATAATCAGTATTCTGTGTTTGATTGTATGCAATACATTAAACGAGAGAGTGGAAATTCACTTCTGTGAAAACTAATGGGGATTTTTGAACGGTAATGTTTAAAAATCCATACATTATATAATTAATACTTTGATACACACAGGTAATATTTGTGTTAATTTCACCAATCGTGTCTTGCGTGAAAATCACATTCATCACCATATTTCTCATAATTTGAAAATTAAAGTAAGTATCAGTTTTGGTTGATCACATTCCCAGTTTCATTTAAAAAAAAAAAAGAAAAAGTAATAAAAACCAGAAAATAAGGACAGGCAAAAAAAGATTAAGCTGGTTGTATACTTTGTTCTTCCCAACAGAAATTTGTATCTCCTACTGTATAATTTTTCTAGTCTCGATATTAATAATTGATTTTTTTTCTTCTCTCTTTGAAAGGCTGAGAGAGATTCAACTCCGTTGCATCGTGCAGCAAGGATATTAATAAATTCTCAAATGGAGAATGGAGATTTTCCACAAGAGGTAAACCTAGGCATTGTTTCTCTATTTTTCTTTCCCATCAAAGCAAAATATTTCTTGAATGTGCAATTGTATTATGTTCTGAGGAAAGACAGGAACAGGCGAACAGTCCTTTTCTATGGCTTTAAAAATGCAGTATCCTATTACATAAATTTGACTAAGAAATAAACCACACCAAGATAAAAACATGTAAAACTTGTTATTGACACTTTGTTGTTGATATTTTTACTAGGGATAGCTGACCCCAAAGTTTTGGTATTGACATTTCGTTGTTGATATTTTTGCTAGAGGTGGTTAAATGGATGATATGGAGGTTATAGGTTCTCTAGACCATTAATTTCTTTAGATATCTGGGTTCTAATAGACTAGAAAAGATAAATATTGTAAATCTTTGGCTTGTCCGCTCATGTATTTTAGACCACACAGCATAAGAATCTTTTAAAAACAACTTGTTTCACCAGCAACTGCTCAAGAAAGTTATATATCAATACCTTATATGTATGTGTTAATAATTTATGCATTTTGTCATACAGGAGATCATGGGAGTTTTCAACAAAAATTGTATGATCAGCTATGCTGCATACCGAAGCATTTTTCCTATTTGGGCCCTTGGAGAATATTGTTGTCGAGTATTGCAGGCACCCTAAATGATGTCACTATTACCTTCTTTTTTTTTTGTTGTTTGTATTCCATAAATGTCACTTTTGCAGGCACCCTAAAATATTGTTGTCGAGTATTTTTACTTTTGCTCTCAACAGTTTAGTTTTCCTAAAATTTTCTCTGTGTATACAACCATTAATGAGTAAAAATAGTCCAAATATTTTTATAATTGTGGGCCACTTACATTATTGCCAATTGGACTTAAGTGAGCCCTAGTAAAAGTCCCAATGCTAGCTTAAGGCCCCAATTGCGTGAGATAAATGTTGAATGGTAATGGTAGGTTTGATGTGCACTCATACTATGAGGCATTGAAAGGTTCCAGTGTTGAAAATTTCCTTAGAAAAGTATTTGGTGTTCAAACGATTTGAAAAGTACTGCATTTACTGTGTGGATTGCAGTTTGGGGACGGATTCTTTTGTGATAATCCTGTTGTCTTTTTGTTTTTTGGGTGTTTGCGCACTTCGTCAGGTAATGTTAAGGGGTGTTGTTAATTTACTTGCTAGACGGAATAATTAGTTTTAGCCCATAGGCACTACACTATCATTGTTATTTTGTTTGGAATCTAGTCCTCTTGTGCTTGATGTTGAAACTGTGGAGTTATCAGTTTGGCAATTTTTCTTGTTTGGAATCTTGTCCTCTTAGGATTGATGTGGAAACTATGGAGTAATTAGTTTGGCGTACACTATCGTTGAATTTTATTTTATTTTTTGTTTGAAATTAGTCCTCTCACCAGTTCAGCTGAAGTTTTTTACTAGATTATTTTTTGAATATTTGGATCTTAGTACTCATTCTCAGTCTTGGACTTAATCCTATGTGTGCATAATGTATATAGGAGATTTGCATCAACATCTTTTTTTCTTTTTTTTTTTTTTGTATAACATATTATATATCCAAAAAAGATTGGATAATTGACACCAATGTTTTGTTTGGGATCTGTTTATTTTGCTGAAACTGAAATTTTTTTCTTAAAAGTATTATAAATAAAAGTAAAAGTTATCTAAAATAGTACAGTGAGACTCATAAATAGTAGCAAAAAGTGCAGTGAGATTCATGAATAGTAACAAAAATATGTTGAATGATAATATAAGCTAGCCCTTTAATTTGTAACCAAACGCACACCAAGTTCATGTCCACGTTTTGCGTTTTTTTTTTACTAACTAGCTCCTCTTGCACTGTTCATAAAACATTAACAGTATAATAAGGTAAATGAACAGTAATTTATTTATTTATTTTATTATTTTTAATTTTTAACAAAATAACCGTATTCAAACTAATTCCAAGTATGCCTTCTACTGGAATGTCAAGCACATCTATGCATCTCATGAGTGATTTTTCTCATAAAATGTGAGGTTCGCATGTTGTGAAACAGGTGTCTTTTGAAACTGTATCGAAAATAATTTTCTAGCTGTAGGTGTCATTGCAATTTAAGTCAATCAACCATCTCCGACTGTATTAACACTTATATTTCTATTTCGAAAGTGTGGGAATTCCAACATTTGGGCCTGACATGAGCAATTTTCAGAACCCGCTACTTGGACAAGACTACAAATGTATTAATTGGCCGCAACAAAAAAAATCGCCTTACTTTGACTTCTAAGAAAAGTAGCTTTTTGTAAACTATTTTTAAATGCACATAACATTTTTTTTTTTAAAACTACGTATTAAAAGTGTCGAAGTTTTCAAATTAAAGAGAAGATTTTTGCATTTTTTATGTTGACCTCAACGAGCACATGCCCATTTTAGAAAAGTCCCGGTAGAAAGTGTCTTCAAAACAAGAAAAAGGAATATCTTATCCTAAAAGGATTAATTTTATGAATCAAATTAAATTTTGCAAATTTAATGATGTACATATTTAAAATTTTAAATAACGTGACAATGTGTATGTTGTTAGATTAAAAAAAAAAAAAAAATCACTATGCAATAGGCAAAATGGAGAGAATATATATAGCATAATTTTATATAAAATTTTTGAAATAGAAAAAATACCATAAAAACTTCAAATTTTATTTTAGTTAGAATCCCTTATTTTAATGGTCTCAATGCTCCTTTTTCACTCTTCAACCTCACACACACATGATGCCCTTCTCTTATAACATATATGGTTCCTACAACAAATACGTGGAGTTCACCACATATGAGAGATTTTATTTCATGAAATTGAGAGTGACTCTAAAATCACTATTTTTTGCGGTTGTTTTATGTAGCGGGCTATAAATAATTGTTGGTCACTTTTATATGATTCTATCATGTTTTCTTTACCATTCATTCAGCCTACTATGAGGGCATTTGGATCCAGTTTTTGCGTCCACGTCCCGCGTTTTGTTTTTTTTTTTTTTTTTTTTAACCCAGCCGCAAGGTTTGACTTTCCAGCCATGAACAGTGCACAAATGCACTGTTTATGGGTCCTACAAATTTTACTTTTTAGCAACTTTTTTATTAAAAATGGATCCCATGGTACTATTTACACATTTAAAAATTATTTTGCTACAGTGTTTTCAGTTTTCAGTTTTCAGTTTCAGCAAAATAAGTTCTATCCAAACTGTTAAACTTTTGACATAATTATAGTACAAAAATTCTCTGCCCTCAAAATTTTCTATGAGATACTTTCTCGTAGGCCCTCATCCTTTCCCCTTGTACTATCAACCGACAACTCTTCACCTACTAACGGTGACATTAACTTTACATTTGTACATATTTCATTACTCACACAAAGAAGAAAATGTCTTATATATACGATTGCAAATGTCCTCATTAAATTTGGTGAGAACGGCATTTAAGATCTCTTCCCAAACTCCCCATCTATTACCAACAATACAAACACTGATTACTTTACATTTAAATAATATATTAACTACATCACCTACATTTTTCACTGTACTATATTGACAAATGATTTTTTCAGTTCGACAGATAGATGTTTGTTTCAACTGTCAACTTCATAATATGTCCATATCGATGTCCTGTGGATTCTAGTTGCCATTAATTGTTGACCTATAAGGTAGCATCGATAATTAATTAGTTGAAAATTTATCGTCTACGCATGTTCAACCATTTATTACTTATTATCGGTGCAAGGTTGATGGTCCACAAAAACTCTTTTTTTATTTAACAAAAAAAAAAAAAAAAAAAAACATGATCCATAATTATTACTTTTTAAAACTGCCTAAAAATTTTGACCGGTTATAAAAAAAAACTGCCTAAAAAAGTCTTGTACTACAGTAAAATATATATATATATATATATAATTTTTAATATAATTTGTTTACAATATTAAAATAATATTATTCTGATCATATATAGGTATACAAAAAATTGTAAACATTATTGTGTTTTTTGTATTACTCTTTTAGGAATTGTCCTTCTAAATGTCTAGACTAAATAGTCATTTAGGATGTTAATATATACGTGTGAGTGAAATCCTAAATTCAATAATAATGGAAAGAAATAGTAGTTAATATATAGTATAATTGAGCACATACCTATTAGGCTTAAGCTTTTTGAGTTAAAGTGTGACTTTATATGTTCAATTAATTATTCAAAGAAGCTTTATAAGATGTTTATCTCTCTAACATAAAAAACCTTGTAAACAAAGTCATCCTTAAATTTTGGTATCAAATGGCCAAGTGGATGGGGTTGACCTGAGGGGTTATGGATGGCTATATTCCTAGGAGCGAACTCTAGGAAAATTTGAAGTGCATGGATATAAGTTATGCCTTGGAATGAAAGACAATTCCAAATCTACTTTGTTGTGAAGAAGGAAGTTTTAAGTAATGCAATTATATATGAATCTCATGGAGAGAGACGCTAGCAGCATGCTTAACACATGCAAGTCAGACAGGTAATGTGTAAAAACCTGCCCTCTAGAGGGGAGCAATAGTTGGAAATGACTGCTAATACCCCTTAAATTGAGAAGCATGTTAAAAGTATGTTGTTAAATGATTAAATTTACCATATCCCATTAGTTTAAACTTTTAGAAGAATCGATAATTTAACATGGTATCAGAGCAGGAGGTCTTGAGTTCGATCTCTATCTCCTTCGCTCTACCTTCCATTTAAAATTCTCACGTGTTGGATCTCACCTATTTAGAGGTAGTTTCGGCTCACATGTGAAGGAGAGTGTTAGAAGTATGTAGTTAAATAATTAAATTTATCATATTTCATTAACTTAAACTTGTGAGAGAATCGGTAATTTAATAAAGCAAAATAAAGAATCTGCCTAAAGAGGGACTCACAGCTAATTATGGTGAGGAATTTTTGGTATCAAATGGCCAAGTGCATCTTCGATCCTTAAATATTGGTACCAAATGGCCATGTGGGTTATGATTAGAAGACTGAAATTAATATCAAAGAAATAAAACAAAGATGTATATTTGACTAGTAGTATTTTATCAACAATAGAAGCCATTGTTGACCTACTGGAAGCCTCATAAGGATCAACGTCATCCTCAAGTTTTGGTATCAAAACCGAAAATTATATAGGCATAGGCTTAATTATGGCCAAGTGGATCATAATTAGAAGACCGAATTAATATCAAAGAAATAGAAGCCATTGTTGACCTACGAGCGACGGACCCAGGTGGGGCCTAAGGGGCCCGGGCCCCGGTCCAATTATTTTATTTTATTTTAAAGTTATTATATATTTAGTTTTTAAAGTTATTTAGGCCTTTTCCAAAACTTTAGATTTTTTTTGTCCTCAGTTAGTCTCCCCAAATGGCAACCATCCAATCTAAAAACTTAACAAAACAATATTAAAAAAAAAAAAAAAAAATCACAATGGATATTGCAATTTAGCAAAAAAAAAAATTACCAACAAAGAATAAAAAAATCATATGTTATTGGAGAAATTAAAACTAAATTTTTTACGACTACAGTAAATTAATATAAATACTAGTTAACTGTAGTAATCTATTAAAAATAAAATAAAATATTTTATTAAGATTATATTTCTTCTTTCAATTAAAAAACTCAAATTCTCTCTCTTCCTTTATTATTTTAATGAGTTGTTTATGTTATTTTAAATGAAGTGATAAAAAAAATAAAACATTTGATATTGGGTGTATTGTAATGTGAAGTGGTAAAATAAATAAAGTAGCTTTTTAATGTGTTAAAAGCTAAAATTTTTAACACCACCACTGTAAATGTTCTAACTTCAACCAAAATAAAAATGAAAATCCTAGCCAACCTAGTATTAATAAAAAGCATTATTTTGTTCTTACTTTTATCTTTGTTGGTAAATGATTGCATCTTAATGTATTTAAGAATAACTCAAAAATAATCACAACCAATTTTACTCTACCTTTCATTCAAAAAAAAAAAAAAAAACTATTTTGTATATTTATAATTTTTTGATACTATATGGATGCCTATGTTTTTTTTCTTTATACTCTAGTCTCCGCTAGCTTAAAATTTTGGATCCATTTCTGGCTTGTGACTGATTATATAATTAGTAGGGAGCTGATTTCCCATTATGTGTTCTCTCAAGTCTCAATCATGCATCAAAGAAACAATTAGGATAAACCTTTCATCAAGTTATAACTAGCAGTTTCGATGTCCGGAGTTTGAAAGATACACACTTGGATATCATATCGAGGCAAAAAGGTTTGGAAAGAAATACAGGGAATCATGAAGAGTAAAATATCTGCAAATCTCTTATCACAGTAATTTAAATAGATGTATTATAACATTCTCTTGCTGATTGTTTTATAGCAACTTCTACTTATCCTATAAGAGAATATGAATATGTGTAATGTGTGGTTTATGTTCATTTGTTAATAAGATATTTTGTCTAACAAGTAAAAAAAAAAAAAAGTCATATCCCGTGTACAAAAATATCAATTTTATACAGTTAAAAAGAAACGGTTAGTCATGTAATCCATATCTCTAACTTGAGGTTGTTTGAGTGGAAGACATCAACCATTGCTTCAAGACACAACTTCTAATTATCTAGAGTAATCAAGACAAAAGAAAAAAAATATTGAAAGTGCCAGTTTGGTAGATTTGGGGGTAGTTGGGTATAAATGCCAATGGTGAAAATTTATTTCCAAGGTTTTCAATCAATTATCAATAATTTCATACTATATGGGATCCCAACCACTACTGAGGATAAATTATTGTGTGATAGATAATGATGAAAATAATGAAAGAAAATGAATGGTTGATTAACAGATATATTATTGAAGCATTTTGGGACATCCCATAATTGTACATCAATGTTATATTAGAAGAAAAAAAAAATCATATAAATCTAGCTAGAGCTAACAAAAAGGTTACATCATCTTGTGAAAAATGTCTCCCTTTCCCATTCTTCTTTTCAGTCATCTTATTAAAACGTTTTTTTTTTTATATAATTTTTTTGAGAAAGGAGACCGAAAGCTTTATTTAAAAGTAGGCAAATTTGCCTGATTTTATCAAGACTTAATATAGTTCACATGGTTGAATTGACTAATATATGCAAATAATATATATATATATATATATTTTCCTAATGTCAATATTTTATGGCTACAAGAAGATATATATATATATTAACAAAACCTAAACCATTATCCAGGACAAAGTCTTGAGGTTGATTAGGTCCCAACATTTACCTCCTGACAACATATATATCGTTTAACTCGTAATAGGTGTAGCCTACTGAAGATCACAAAACTACCCACACCTCTTATTTATGTTCACTTCGTAGCCATATTCTAACTTTGGTGGGAACTTCTTAACAGAAGTTATTGTAATTTCTTTATAAAATTTGCATCCGACAATCACTAAAGCATCCCATCTCTCTCACTCTCTCAAAGCCTAAGGGGTACGTTTCAGTCATGGACCGCAGTACTTGCTGAGAATCAATTAATGCTAGAGGACGAGTGCTCACTCAAGCATTGGTTATAAGTCACAATCTTGAATTCAGTTCCTTTAATGTTTTCCCAGTAGCCTTAATTAGTTTGTGGACACCCTAGTAGTGAACAAATATATATCCGGCTGACCCAACCAAAAGAAATCAGAGTAATAAACCTTTGTCACTACGGCACTCTCTAATACTTAATTAGTGTAGATTTTTCTATGTTAGGTGAGTTTCAGCCTGTTGAAGATCAAAAATTATTCTCAAGTTTAAGGCCTTGCAAACCCACAAATCTCCATTTGTTCCTCTCAATAGCCAAATCTATATTGCTGGTAAGTTCTTAACACAACAGTACTGCTTGTTTTGAGTACCATATATTTCAAAAAGGTAGTTCTCTCTCTCTCTCTCTCTCTCTCTCTCATATTCTAACATGTTTACAGTGAAATATTTGGGATCGCATAAGTGTTTTCTGGTATTCATCATCTAAATGGTAAATTTCTAGATCTTTTTTCGTATGTTGTTTGTCTATCACAGACTCTAATCTTTTTTGCTGAAATGATGTTCATTGTGAAGAGAAGAGAGTGGTGTCATTATCATCACTATAATAGAGCTTTGTACATGCAGATTCAAATTGACTAAGAAAGAATGTGGAAGCTGAAGATAGGAGAGGGCAAAAATGATCCTTACCTTTTTAGTACAAATAACTTTGCGGGAAGACAAACATGGGAGTTTGACCCGGAGGCTGGTACACCAGAAGAACGAGCTGAGGTTGAAGAGGCTCGTCAAAATTTCCACAAAAATCGACGTCAATTCCCGGCTTGCGGTGATCTTCTCTGGCGAATGCAGGTACCTTAAACTAATGTTTTTTCGGTCATGCATGGTCAAAACATTCTTTAAATCGGTTGATTAGGCTAAATTTTGTAACTTTGATATTGGAGTAAGTGTTGGTGATTTTGTTATTGGGCTTATTTATTTAGAGTTTGCTATTTATAAGGGTGGCGTAAGTGTAAATTTATTGAACCAAATTGCTAAATTAGTTCCTCTATACCAATTTTTTTTTTTTTTTCCAAATTTTAGTGGGGGCCATTGCTCCCAAATAAGGGCACCAACCTTTTAAATAATGTTATGACATGTCTTTGTTTCATTCAACAACAATCTTACACAACAAAACAATTTTAACAAATTCTTTAAATATCTTGCTTCAACCCATGATGTGGTAGGTAAAAAGGTCATCCATTATAGTTTTAATCACATAAAATTTTTATTGAGTCAAATAACTTGTTTAAATAATATACATAGATGTGGATAATTTTATAAATTGCTACATAATTGATTGGAAAAAAGAGCTCTAATCATGTTTGATTTGGTATTATCTGTTACTTACTTGATCAAGTATTTTGACATTAATGAGTTTTTGAAGTGTAAAATAATAATTGTAATTTTTTCTTAGAAAAATACCATATAATTAAAAAAAAAAGTCAAGTTAATGGATGCACTTAAAATAATGGTTAATAAACTATAATAGGAAAGTTTTGATATCACTTTCATGCAAAATATAAAAAGTTGTCAACAACTTTTATTGTTTGATCATTTTCTCAATAAGGTGTTTCTAAAAATAATTCTTAAATCAATGTCGGCACTGGTTAACATTTCCCTTAAAAAATATATGTCAAGTCACTATTCCATCAATCACGTATGCAATACCACTAACACCTCAGTTAACAAAAGAACTTATACAGTTTATTTTTAAAATTTGAAGGACTAATAATGTCTACTTAAGATTTGAGGAACTAATTACATTAACAGATAAACTCTAGGGATCTAGAGTGCAATTTCGTCTTAATTCTTTTTTTTTACTTCTCTCACAATGTTTAAGGTGACAAATCATAGTTAATGCAACATTATTTTCACTTAAAACCACTGCTGGGTTTTAAAAAAAAAAAACGGTGTAATTGGCTGCATATGTAGTTATTATCGTTAATTTGTTTAACTGGAACAATCGAAACTGAATTTTTGTTTAAAAAACAAATGCAGAAAGTCTGAAGTAACAGAAAAAGTCTTACCTAACCTTCAATATTTTGTTGGTGTTGATTGTTGACTCATTCAACTAGGAATCTAGGATGCCATTAATGCAATAAATAAATATATAATGTCATCAAATATTTGTTTGTTTGTTTTTTTTTTTTTTTTTTTTTTTTTTGTATTGAATAGAATCCAATAGTTTAACACTTTTTTTTTTAAATTTTTTATTACAAGATATAATTCTGCTCTAGCTCAATGTAAGTGTAGACGTGTATAGGAATGGACCCAGGTGGGGGCCTAGCCCCTGGTCCAATTTTTTTAATTTTTAATTTTTTATAGTTATTATATGTTTAAGTTTTGTAGTTTGGGCACTTCTAAAATCTTAAGTCTCTCTTCTCCTCAATCAGCTTAACTAGTCTCATCCAAATAGCAACTATCTAACTTAAAAACTTAATAAAAACAATAAAAATATTCACAATGGTGTTTGTATTTTAGCAAAAAAAAAAAAAAAAAAATTACCACAAAAAATTCATGTGTTATTGAAAAAACTAAAGCTAAATTTTTTGTAACTACAATAAACTGGTATAAATATCAGTTGACTGTAGCAAATTGTTAAAAATAATATACAATATTTTATTAAAATTATATCTCTTCCTTCAATTAAAAAATTCAAATTCTCTCTCTTCCTTTATTATTTTAATGAGTTTTTTACATTATTTTAGATGAAGTGATAAAAAAATAGAACATTGGATATTAGAAAGTGATGTGGTAAAATAGATAAATAGCATTTTGAGGTGCTAAAAGCTAAAATTTTTAGCACCACCACTATGAATGCTCTAACTTCAACAACAACAACAACAACAACAAAAATCCTAACCAGCTTATTATTAAAAAAAAAATTATTTTGTTTTTGTTTTTGTCTTTGTTGGTAAATGATTGCATCTAGCTAAATTAGCACCTCCCCATGCACAAAGTTTTTGGGGGTCTAAGGGGGAAAGTGTTTGAATTGTGGGGTTAGTAGCATGTTGTAATTATTTATATAAAAAAAAAAAGTATTTAGAAACAAAGATTTTGAGTATTTAAAATTATATGGATTTCTATTTGTTTTGTTTTTGTTTTTTTTTTTTTTTTTTTACTCCGGCCCTTGCTAACTTAAAATCTTGGGCCCGTCCCTATATGTGTGTAAAGTTTCCTCGTGAAAACTTGAACTCCCGCCCTTATCCCACTCCACAAGCACTTATACTTATAGAGTAACTATCGTACAAAGGGTGTACGGTGATTAATTTAACCCTTAAACTTTTATAGGATTAGAGTATCCGAAATGGTGTAATAATGATTCTAAAAAAAAAAAAAAAGATGGTGTAATAAAAATTCAAAATACAGTACTCATAAAGCATAAAAGGAAAAGACTCTTTTAGCCCCACACACACAGCCATTATGCCTTTCAATAATGATTTCTTTATTTACCTTTACTTATTATTTGTACCCAATTTTGATCCAACCGAGCACCTTCAGAAAGTCTTATTATAAAATTTTAAATTCATATCTATTATTGATATATTTTCAATATATATATGTTTGTGTACTAAAGTTATATTAAATTTCTATATCATAGATCACTGAAAGTATTAATAAAACTTAATGTTCAATTCTCAAATATGAATATTTTCAGCTTTGGATTAGATCTACTACCAAATTGAGTAGTTTATAGTAAGTTAATTATATATTTTTTCTTTATAATTGACTTTTCTTAACTTGACATGTGATATTCTATTATTAAAGCTCTATATATTTAAGCATGAGTTTGAATTTGCTTTTTTTTTTTTTTTAATTTAATTTTTTAAATTTATATGTTTATGTTCAACTTTTTATTACCTCAATTTTGTGAAATACAAGTGAACTGTTACCATCTTTCAACAAATATGCAAATAAAATTTCAGCGAAAAGGTAATCCAAATGCAAACTTAGTTATTTTATAGATGATTTAACTTTATTTTTTATTTTATGCATACCATGCATTGGTATTTTATTTATTTATTATTTTTGTGAAATTATTTGACTAATAGATTATTAGAATTAATTACCAAACTACAAACTTAAGGATTTATGTATTATTAGAGTCATTGGGTACTTTTCTTTTTATTTTATATAAATTGAAAGAAATTTGAACAAAAAGGGGTTAGAAATTTTTTTAAAGCCTCTTTTAAAAAAAAAATGAAAATGAATATGAGTTATATTGAATTAAGCTGACCAATAAAAAGTCAGGCCAGGGCTATAGATAAAACAACTCGCTTTAGTATGATAAGTTTCTTACTCATATCTGATTGGATCAAAATCAAACCCATCCAATCTATTGTCATATATAAGTTATTAGTAATAGGGGTAATTACACTCCCCTCACTTGAAGTTTTAAAAAATTCACACTCCCCCATTTTTGTTTATATCAGTAATGAAAAATTCTAAATTTTTATAAGAATCTCTTTACAAAAATTTAGTCATTGTTAGTAAAAAAATAAAACTAATAATTTTACAATAAAAACAAAAAAATTTATCAATCACCAAAATACTTGCAATGCAAAATCTCTACATAACCCATTGAAAAAAGAAAAAAAAATAGAAAATTCACACTTAATATTTTAAAATACACTTTAATTAAATTTAAAATAATGAATTTTAATAATGAAATAAAATAATTTTAGAAACTTAACCTTAAGCAAATAGTAAGTTAGTACACAATATTTTTAATATTAATTTAACAAAGTTTGTTCAATCGAATGTCAAAGGGGTAAAATGTTTTTTTTTTCTTTAAGTTTGGAGTGGAGTGTCATTTTTCCAAACATCAAAGCAGGGGAGTCTAATTTCTGCTTAGTAATATATCTTTTTGTTTTTAATTATTATTCATACTTTTGTTGATGGTTAGTTAGTAACTAACGTGATTGACTTGATTTTGTAACCTTGGCCTATGTTACATCAAGTGCTATTACGAAATTTATTTCAAAAAGAATGCCAACAGATGCTATAATTGATATCACATCAATAATATAGTAAATAGTTTTTTTAAAAAATAAACACATCAGTTTGTAAAACTATATAGTAAAATTTATTGTCATATCGCTAGAATCACTCTTTCACCAATAACCATATAACCAACATTATCTTTGCATTGCATGGTCATATAAACGTGTAATTGGTACATGTGCATTTTTTTGATTTGTTTAATTTAGTTAAAGTATAATTATACATAAAATATTTTAAAAGAACCTAAAATGATAAAAATAAATTTTTAACAACCAAACACTAGAAATAGAAGATCAAATTCAAATTTTTAATTGGATTTGAGATTTGTTTTTGGTAGTGTAGAAGCCAAACGGGCTAAAGGCCCAATGAATTTTACTAAATCTCATCCCATAGGATGCTTTCGTGATCTAGTTTCCAAACTTAAGGTTTCTAATCCTTACTTTGAGTTTGCGGGGGCTGTTAGTATACAAGTCCAATGGACTCTAGGTCCAATGTACTTTACTTGTACAACGTATTACTTGTACAAAACCTTATGCTTGCCTTTATATAGAAAATTGATTCTCAATTCTAAGTTCTAACAACTATCATTTCAGTGGGTTTCAGTTAATTCAGCTGGTAAAATTTTTAATGGTTGTATAAGAGATTTAGGGTTCAATCTCTACCTACACCAAAAACTGATTGATGTTTTGGTCTGATAATAAAGAGCTATTATTAAGAGCGGACGTCATATGTTAAAACTCTCTCAAACATAAGAAAGAAAGAAAAAACTATTATTTCATTGTATTTACAAAAAAAAAAAATATAAGTAAAAAATAAGAAGAAAAAGCCAACAACAACCAATGTTCATCAAACTAAAATTCTAGTATAATACGTTGCCCAAGTTCTATTGTAATCGAAGGTGATGCTAATGTTCACATTCATGTATTTTAAATTCTAATGCCTTTAGGAATTTTTTTTGCTAATGACGTAGGAATTATTAAAATGATTGCAGTTTTTGAGGGAGAAAAACTTCAAACAAACAATTCCCCCAGTTAAGATTGAGGACGGAGAGGAAATCACATATGAAAAGGCCACAATTACATTGAGGAGGGCTGTCCATTTCTATACTGCCTTGCAGTCTTGTGATGGCCATTGGCCTGCTGAAAATGCTGGCCCATTGTTTTTCCTTCCTCCTTTTGTGAGTTGCACCATTATCATTATTAAGCTTGCAATATTGTTATTGATTTATTATCATTATAATTTGTCAAGTAAATATAAAACTCCAGAATATCTTCTAATTAAGTTTGAGTTGACTGTGAACAATAAAATTGTTCCAAATAACATTCTTGCTAGTGAACTATTTTGGCTTTCAGCTTGAAATAACTACCATTTTTTTTTTGGTATTTGATCCAAAAAAATGCAGGTATTATGTTTTTACATTACAGGACATCTTAATACTGTATTCCCAGCTGAGTATAAAAAAGAAATTCTTCGTTACATATACAATCATCAGGTATATATTCTTGAAAGTTTAAAATGTTTATTGAATCAATAAGATTAGAGATTTTGCAAAATTTTTCACTTTCATTTTCTATTTTTGTTTTTAGAATGAAGATGGTGGGTGGGGATTTTACATAGGAGGGCACAGCATCATGTTTTGCACAATTCTCAGCTACATTTGTATGCGAATACTTGGGGAGGGACCTGATGGTGGTCAAGATAATGGTTGTGCAAGAGCAAGAAAATGGGTCCTTGATCATGGTGGTGCAACACACATATCTTCTTGGGGAAAGTCCTGGCTTTCGGTATGACTATTTATTTGTGAAGATTCACATCAAATTAGAGTTAAATACTCAAAATAATTTATATTTTTAATTAAATATAATCATATTTATTCACAATTTGAGAAATGAACATATTTGGTTTCAAGTACTCACCATGCATGATGACTTTTTGTTGATAATTAACATTAATATTCCTATAAACTGTAGATACTTGGTGTGTTTGAATGGGTTGGAGCCAACCCAATGCCTCCGGAATTTTGGCTTCTTCCTCCATATGTTCCCATGTATCCAGGTTTATGCAATATTTGATTACTTCTTCATTAAGTATTTTAAACCATTATTGTATATGGAACCTTTCTAAAATCAGTTAAGTCGATGTTTAACAGAGTTAGTTCATTTCTTTGATGCCTTTGTCACTACAGAGGTTTAACATTCTTTTTAATGCACCAAATTCTAATTATATAACATATCAATTTTGTGGTGCCCAAAATGCAGCCAAGATGTGGATCTATTGTCGGTTGGTGTACTTGCCTTTTTCATACTTATATGGGAGAAGGTTTGTTGGGCCAATCACACCTCTTATTCTTCAATTAAGGGAGGAACTTTACACTCAACCTTACAATGAAGTTAATTGGGCCAAAGCACGTCAT
Organism: Castanea mollissima; assembly: GCA_014183005.1. Lineage (NCBI taxonomy): Eukaryota > Viridiplantae > Streptophyta > Magnoliopsida > Fagales > Fagaceae > Castanea > Castanea mollissima. The sequence goes on from JACAVU010000002.1 coordinate 70,748,856, forward strand.
CAATGCGCAAAGGTGAGTTTACCTTTGATGAGGAGATAACACCATGAGAAGATTTCAATTGAAGGGTTAATATAACATAGAAGGACATAACATGACCCAAAAGTTTAAGCTTGTAGGTTTGGACTCAATTATGCGATATTAACCACTCATTCTTGTCATTAGTATCCAATCTAGAAATTTAATATTTCGCTAACCACGTCACTCACAGGTCAATATTCCAACAACCTTCATGGTTGATAATTGTGGAATGACATATACTATATAGTCCTATAAATATATCTTTCAATGCATTGATTGTGGATTTTTTTTTTTTTTTGCTAATGTATTGATTATGGAAATCAATTACTACAGGAGGATATCTACTATCCGCATCCTTTGATACAAGATCTACTTTGGGATAGCCTATACATATTAACTGAGCCTCTTCTCACTCGTTGGCCTTTAAATAAATTGGTTAGAGAAAAAGCTCTTCAAGCAGCAATGAAGCTCATTCACTATGAAGATGAAGTCACTAGATACATTACCATAGGGGTTGTGGAAAAGGTAATGTGATTGTACAATGCTCTAGAAATGCCATAGACATGGTTAATTTAGGCTATATAATATTCCTCCTAATGCCATTTGCATTGAACAGTCGATGTGTATGCTTGCCTGTTGGGTTGAAGATCCAGATGGCGATTCTTTTAAGAAGCATCTTGCTAGGGTGAAAGAATACATATGGGTCGCTGAAGATGGAATCAAGGCACATGTTAGTACACATTTTATGCAAAAAGAATTGCAGAACTTTGTACCTATCCATTTGCATGAATTGCTGACTTTGATATATGCAATTTGTGTGTAGAGTTTTGGTAGTCAATCATGGGATGTGGGTTTTAGTATTCAAGCTCTTTTAGCTAGTGATCTCACTAATGAAATTGGACCAGTATTGAAGAAAGGGCATGAGTTCATAAAAAGATCCCAGGTTTGATTTTCAGTTCTTAATTTATAAAGTCTACATTTTTGCCTATGAAAGTCATTATCAACATGTCATTTGGAGTTATTGTGTTCCCCGTAAACAATGTAAAGGTTAGAGAAAATCCTTCCGGAGACTTTAGAAAAATGCATCGTCACATTTCTAAAGGATCATGGACTTTCTCTGATCAAGATCATGGATTACAAGTTTCTGATTGCACTGCAGAATGTTTGAAGGTAAATAACTCTGTTTAATGCTTCTTCAAATTCTACTATTGCTACTTGTCCATAATCACCGTGTGACCAAATTCTCCTTTACTTCATAGTGCTGCTTGCTTTTTTCAATGATGCCACCTGAAGTTGTTGGTGAGAAAATGGAACCTGAGTACTTGTTTGATGCTGTAAATATCCTACTTTATTTACAGGTGAGGATTAACTTTTCATGGAATGATAAATTACCACTTGTAGCAAAAACATATGCCCGTAGGAAGAGGCAAATTTAATTGATTTTACCATTGTTAATTAATGGGAGTTAATTGTTACCATTTTTTTAATACAAGATAAAGTTCTACTCTAACCTAATCTAAGTATATATATGTGTGAAGCTCTCTTCTAGAAACTTGGCCCTTACCCCCCACACCCCACACCCTACACCCCACACCCTACATCCCACAATCACTTATACTTGTGGAGTGACCATCACACTAAGGGTGTGAGGTGATTATTTTGTTACCATTGTCTAATTGCTATAATATCATTAAAAAATATTACTCTTCCTAAATCTTAAACAATTATGAATTGGTGAGCTAATCATCTAACCATTAGTCTAACATAGTGTTGTATATTTTTGTTTGCTTATTTTGCACGCGTAGGCATGAATAGGTAATACAAGCTACCATTGTTATAGGTGGATCTAAAAGTGCTGAAAATTACTTGTTCAAATCTAGAGAGATTTGTTATCTAAGAATATTCTTCTTAAAAAACCAAAATTGTTTACAATTTTCAATATATATATATATATAAACCCTCATCATCTTTTGAACTAACTCCGAAGCAACTTTGTTAATTTTTCTTTGTTTTGCTTTTTTTTTCTTTTTTTTTTCTTTTTTGGTGGCTTGTTTCTTTACATATTTAATCATTACTCTCATGTTAATAATCCAGAGTAAGAATGGAGGTTTATCAGCTTGGGAGCCCGCAGGAGCTCAAGAGTGGTTAGAAGTTAGTACCTTAACATATTGAAGTGTCGTTGAAATGTTCATTTGAATATTTATGCAGATATATTCAATCTTAATTATCATATAGCAGTGGAAAATTTATTACCTTTTTTTCCCTCCTAGTGGCTTAATCCCACAGAATTCTTTGAGGGTATTGTCGTTGAGCATGAGTATGTTGAATGCACTGCATCGTCAATCCAAGCTTTACTTTTGTTTAAGAAGTTACACCCTGAGCACAGGAAAAAGGAGATTGAGAATTCCATTCAAAAAGCAGTCAAATACATTTTAGACATACAAATGTCTGATGGTTCTTGGTATGTTCATGTACTAGTTTACTAAATATTATTATGCGTAAATGCACTTTTAGATTTCTCATTTTAGTCCCTACGGAATACCATTTGAATATAAAATCTGAAGTTCCACGGTGGAAATTTGTTTGGTTTCACTAACGATACTAAGACATGCTTTCACTGTGTGGTAGATCTTTAAAAGAAAATTGACTACGTCAGCAATATATATATATATATATATTGCAATGGAGGGTATGAATATAATGGCAGTACTTTGTATCTATTCTTTGGTAGTCTTTGGAAGTCTTGTCATTCTCAATCTTTAAAGTAGAAAAAGTTTTTTTAGTTCTTGTTTTTTTAATTTTTTCAGTTTAAATTAAAATTGAGAATTAACTTTTTTTTTTTTTGTAATTTTTTATTTTTATTATTTTATTAGCCACAATAGCATTTAACATACCAATAGTGTGCTTTGTTTGTTACATATGAATTTTTTGTTAGTGGGTTGATAGCAGAGATCAAAATAGACATGGTTTTTCATAATCAAGAACTAAAAAGTAGGGACGAAAACAAAAATCAGCCCAAAATGTAGTATCAAAAGTGCATTGACATCAAATTATTATTGTTATTATGGTCAAATAAATTACATGACAAATTTGAAACATTTGCTTACTATTATTGTTATCATAGTTTTGTATATAGATATAATACAAATCAATTACAAGATGAGACTTTGTCGTAGGTATGGAAATTGGGGAATTTGTTTTATGTATGGTACATGGTTTGCCCTTGGAGCATTAGTTGCAGTGGGCAAGACTTACGACAATTGTCCTGCTATACGAAAAGCTGTTGAGTTTTTACTCAGAACACAAAAAGATGATGGTGGCTGGTCGGAGAGTCATCTTTCATGCCCAGAAAAGGTAGTGTTTAACCATGGATTTTGATTTAAGCCTCTAAATTCTTTATCTTTTCATATTTAATATCTTTCGTTACATCAATTTTGTTCAATGTATTTTTGTAGATCAATAATTCAATTTAAAGACATTTATATCTATTCTTGTTTTAAATGAGATTTTGTAGATGTTGCATAGATTTTTCCATGAAAATTAAAATAACAAATTCTCTATGCTTGGTCATAGATATATATACCTCTTGAAGGAAACCGATCAAATTTGGTACAAACTGCATGGGCAATGATGGGTCTTATTCATGCCAAACAGGTTAGTTTATGGTTTAAAAACATTTATATCATGTTATTGTATGTTTTTCTTGAATAATTCTAAGAATAAATTTTTACTTGTTATAGGCTGAAAGAGACCTGACACCTCTTCATCGCGCAGCAAAGTTGATAATCAATTCCCAATTGGAAAATGGCGATTTTCCTCAACAGGTGTCTTTGTTTAACATAACTTCAAATAACAAATAAAAATATGAAAATTGACAAGACATAGATATCATTCTTCCATTATGGAACATTGTTTTTTCCCTTGACTAATAATTTTACTTCAAATAATTTGTAATTAATCATTAATTACTTTGTTGTGGCAGGAAACCACAGGAGTCTACTTGAAAAACTGCATGTTGCACTATTCAGCATATAGAAATGTTTTCCCATTGTGGGCTCTTGGAGCATACCGCAAGCATGTTCCATTGCCATCCAAAACTATATAGCTAAGAGTGGCATAACAAGTTCTTAATTCTTTTACCATTATGTGCCATTTACTTTTTTGTCTTACCCACCAGTACTTTATCTTTCTTTAGTAGCTATTAGTTTCTGCATATAAGTTTATAATGGCCACCTAAATAAAATGGGAGTAAGGCCTACAATACTATATTGTACTAGCATGTAACTCGCGCTTATAGACCGAAACATTCAATAATTATAATGATAAAATATTCATCTCAGTTTCCACACTGAGCATTATGAATGAAAGTCACTCGGCATGAAAAATTTTAAAATTAATTGGACAAATAGAAATAAATTAGACTGCAATTATGAATTTTGATTTGATTTGAATTTTAAAATTGTACTTCAACTTTATGATATATGTGATTATATATATATATATATATATATATTCCCACTTTCAACAAATTAACAAAATCTTAATCCAAACACACTAAAAACTATTGAAAAATAAGATTCAAAGAAATTTTGGTCTATTTTTCTTATTTTGTACAATATATATATATATATTCTTTTCTTTTTTGTAATTTGAGATGTTATAAGTTACAGTTTAGAGAATGCATTATTTGCTACTAAATTCAATATTAGCTGTAAAACTTACCCATAAGATTAATTTGTGCCTTGAATTTTTTGTTTTTTGTATTTGCCACTTACTCATCATAAGCACCACATCAACAACACCAATTGAAAAAGCTTACTAAATGATAGTCTGTTAAAATTAGTAACAAAAAAAAAAAAAAAAAAAAAAACTTAAATTCACGAAAAATATGAGTGAATAAATATTTACCATAATTGACACCTTAAATATATGATTTATGAAGTCTATGGGTCTTTATAAAATCCAATTAACCAATATTCATAAAACATTTATGAGGAGTTGAAGGTTTTATCATGTTAATTGACTAAAGGGCAGAACTTAAATTCTCGTGTTCTTTAAGTTTTCCTTTTAAATTTCAACACCTTTCCAATTTAAAAAATAAAGCTAACGTGTTAACTTATCTCTTTTTTTTTTTTCGTTGGATTCCTTAAAGTTAAAATAAAAAAAATAAAATAAAAAAAACCATTTAGAAGTGACCCTCCTATTCCTCTCTTTTCTCATCATCATAGGCGGTTGGAGAATAGGCCGCCGCAGACGGTGGGGCAGTGTTGGGAGGGTTTACGGTGGCCGTAGAAGAAGTAGAATTTGTGTTTTTGGTTTTGGGGTTTGGAAATCGGGGGCTGAGGAGGCATTTCTATGTTTTGTTTTTTCTTCTTTCATTGATTTTTGAATTCACCACAACTCATCAGCTTCCAGCTTCTCTTAAATGAGACCCTGGTTACACTTATGTTGTTGGTTGCTGACTTACTGGTTCGGCACTCACAACACTCACAAGAGTCAGATCTTAAGAGACTCACTTTCGGAATTTAAAGAATATTAAAAAAAAAAAAACGTAAAGAACCCAAAAGTGAAAAACCTCTGTACCTTCAAGATAAAGACGAGTCGCTCTTGGGCTCGACGATGATCTCTACAAGTGGTAGTTTACGCGTCATTTTTAAGGTTTTCCATCACGTGCCCTTTGAGGTCTGTGTCTTTGTGGCGTAATAAATAAGAACAAAAATGTTGTCAACGATGGAATAGCAGAGGAGGATTTTGCAAATTTTGAAGAATGTGAGAACTGGGTTTTACACCTCATAAGGATGCCGAACCCATTTTGTCTACTTACAGTTTGTGTACTTGAGATTTGTTCCTAATATTTGTGTACTGTAGGTAAGGTTTGGGTACCTAAGATTTGTGTCTTCTTCTAAGCTAAACAAGAGCGTTGGCAATTTATGTTTTTTTGAGAAACAAACACAGGGTAGCTCTGTTAATGCATCCAAGGAAAAAACAAAAAAAACAAAAAACAAAAAAAAAAAACAAAAACAAAGAGAGTAAGAAAGAAAGTTAACAGTGGTTAGCTTTATTAGTGAAGTACACAGGTGACTAAAATTTAAAGAGAGAACTTAAGAGACAGGATTTAAGGTACTATATTTATGTTTTGTCAAAAAAAAAAAAAAAAAAGAACAAAAGCAACAAATTCCTTAACAACATTGCTAAAGGTGAATGATACAAGAAAAACAAAAATAAGGTGAAAGCTTTTCTTTTAAGCCCAAATAAAACAATGATAAGATAAATACAAAGCAGCAGAGTGTAGAGGCCTGAGATGAAACGGTGAGTTTTGTGAAATCAGTACCTCAGTCGGTCTTCTTACTTCATACGCTTGGCTGTGATCTTGGAAGAAACAGAAGAGGGTATGAGAAGTGTTGGGAGGGTCTTTTCCAAATAAAAGCAAAGTATATAGGCAAAAGATCAGCAAAAAGGAAGAAAGCTAAAGATCATACCTTTCAACTCAAAGCCTTCCCTCATTCCGATCTACCCATCTCCCTTTGCTCTATTCAGATCGGCCGATATACCACCATAGACGTCCAAAAAAAGCCATCGGCAACCATGGCTTGCTCTCTCGTTCCAACAATTGTCAATTTTCTTTTTTATTTCGTTTTTACATTTCAGCCAAATGAACTGTTTTGGCTTCACAAAAAGACAGGGAACTATACTAAACCAAAAGTCACTGTAGCGATATAGCCGCTTTTAATATAGTTAATAAATAAATAAATAAATAGGTTGAAGTAGATTTTTTCACTTCACTGGCACACAGATGTCAACACCCGAGCTCCATTCTTCTAAGATGACACACTTTAACATAATTTGATATCACATATGTGCTGTGGCAGTGAACTATCACTTCACTTTCGCTAGCATTAAAATTGACGTTAAAATTTACAACACAATGATTACCCCCAAAAAAAATTACTACACAAATCTTTTTTCAAGAAGCCATTTTTTTTTATACAGTTTTCCCACTTTACAAACACACAAATGCCAGCACTTGAGCGCAAAAGGACTAAGCTCAATTACTAGTCTCAGCACTACCCACCAACCAGTACGAAAAATTGAACAAAAGGACGTATGATTAACATTCAGTTCTACCAGGCCACAATTTTTCAAATACGTTGTTACTTCATTAACTAAACTTGACCTACCTTAAAACAAAATAGAAAGAGGTACTAAAAATGTGGAAGTGAATAGGATTACAATATTTTTATCTATAATAGATTATACTATTCACCAAATGTTGAAAAATTAACTCCACATATGATGCTTATCCAATGGCGGCTTGATGTATTTAAGAGCCTTAGCTAAATATTGACTTGTGACTTTTCATATATTTAAATATGACTTTTTATATAAAAAAAAAATTTATATTACTTAAATTCTATTATAATAGGTCAAGATTGTATTAATCATTTATGATAGCACAAACAAATCACCAACTAAGTTAATATGTAATGAAAAATAAAGTTGACACATTGATTTGTTTACAAATGGAAAAAACCTTCAAGGGAAAAATCCCACTGGTGATTTTAAGGTCACTACTCTCGAGAATCCACTATTATCACAATAAGCGGTTACAAGTAAAGGAATCCTAATACCTTATATCAACCTATAGTTGAACGCTGCAAAGTTTTTCAGTTTATCAACACGATGAAGATCGTGAAGCCCCTTGATCACAAAACCCAACGACGTACAAACGCAGTTGCTTTTTCAATTGAAAGATGAATTAGGGCAAATTCTGTTTCCGATCACAATTTGCATGAACAAAATTTTGCTTCACATTTACGCAATTGTGCAATATTTGATGACCCTTAAAATAACTCTTATATATGTTTAGGGTTGTGAAAAAAGAAAACTTAAACATGTACACACGAATTGGAGTTCAGATCTTAAAAACTGATTTTGATAAATCTCAGTAGATAAGGTATCTATCGAGCAGCTGTTGAGCATTAGGCTAAAGCTGCCTTTTAAACCTCAATAGATGCTATCCGTCGAGCTTTAAAATCCATCATTCTTCACTTGTTTCTTGGACAAATTTGCATGGCTTCAATACTTGGACTTGAACTCTTGTTCCTTGAAATATTAAACACATCCTAACTCAACCAAATTACAAGTAAAGTGTGTTTTGCCAAGGATTAGCCAATTCTACATGACATATGTTCCTAACATCATTCACATATGTCCTAACATATTATCTTGTTTTAGATGCAAAATTATTAATTAACCATGTAGAATCCTTTTTTCTTTAGAAAATTCATAGACACAAAAGATTGATTACTTTTCACAGTTATTGATGTGACAGATTAGTAATGGTAAGTAAAAATGTGATATTAGTGGTAGACCTAGATAAAAACTAGTAAAAATTTGTCAACTCAACTGTTGTGAAATTCTTTGCGTATTGCTCTCTTTTTTCTTTTCTTTTTTTTAATGAAAAAGTGCTATATTGACAATATTTTCACAAAAAATATTAAATATTAAGTTGATACTGGTTTTAATTTAAACCCACCACTAAAATTACTTTTTTTTCCACCAATAATAGCTATTAACAACTTGCCACTTAGGATTTGTTGTGAAAAATGTTATGGACATAACATTATTCTCTCTTTTTTCTTGTTTTTTATTTGATAAAAAAATTATTTTATTTATTGGCTCTTTGGGCTTAATGAATAAGTTTATAATATGAATAATTGCTTTATTGGCCAAAATTTGGGGGCATTTTTCTATTTGGGCGCCTTTTTCTACTTGGGGGGCCTTAGGCGACCGCCTCACTTGCTTTCATGCTAGAGCTAGCCCTGTGCTTATCTACTGTTAAAATTTTAGCAACATGCTACAATATCATTCAAATTTAAAGTAGCCTTATTTATTAGGTCTCCTCAAAAGCTGTTACACTGTCCTAAAATTAGATCTCCTACTAGATTAGTTGCTGTAGAATTATCTAATAGAGGAGAAAATACAAGGTGTTTCGAATACATGCATCCTCACACTCACATGAGAATGGATCTCACATGTGTAGCCCACCCTCATGTGAGTGTGAGGATGCATGCATCCGAAACACCTTATACCACCTCCTAATAGAGCTAGAAGATGGACTTAACGAAGTTAAGAAAAAATCGACATGTTGGCCCGGTGATTCTCATGATGGCTTGAGTGGATCTAAAGGCTTCACCTGCGTTGGTCATCGAAGTAACAACCCTTTAGTGGTAGATGTTTTCCTAGCAACCTTAGGATTTCATTTTAGTATCTAAATAAATTGTAGACCGCAAGGCCGTCAATATTATTTGCAATAATAAAATTCAGAGTTTTTTTTTTTTTTCGTTGATGGATTCTAAACCTATTACATTATGGAATCAAAGAACCCCTTGTGAATTTAGGGACGAACCTAAGATTTTAAGCTAGCAAAGGTCGGGGTATAAAGAAAAAAAAATTTCAAATAAACATCCATATAGTATTAAAAATTATAAATACTCAAAATTGTTGTTTCTAAATACATTAAGATGCAATCACTTACCAACAAAGACAAAAACAAAAACAATATATATATATTTTAATACTAGGTTGGCTAGGATTTTTTTTTAAAATTGAAGATAGAGCATTCACAGTGGTGATGCTAAATTTTTAGCTTTTAGCACCTCAACAAGGTATTTTATCTATTTTATCACCTCACTTTATAATACACCCAATATCAAATGTTCTATTTTTATCACTTCATTTAAAATAATACAAACATCTCATTTAAAAAAAATAAAGGAATAGAGAGAATTTGAGTTTTTTAATTGAAGAAAGAGATTTTGAATAAAATATTGTATTTTATTGTTAACAACTTACTATAGTCAACTAATATTTATACTAGTTTATTGTAGTTGTAAAAATTTTAGCTTTAGCTTTTCCAATAACACTTGGTTTTTTGGTTCTTTGGTGGTAAATAGTTTTTTTTTTTTTTGGCAAAAATACAATCACCGTTGAGAATATTTTTATTGTTTTTGTTAATTTTTTGGGTTGGATAATTACTATTTGAGTGGGGCTAGCTAAACATATTGAGGAGAAAGGGGGCCTAAGATTTTGGAAGGGAGACTCGATGACAAAAATCAAATATATAATAACTAATAAAAAAATTGGACCTAGGGGGGCCCGGCCCCCACCTGAGTCCATCCCTACGTGAATTTGAAGTTATCTTTTAGAAGACAAACATATTTTGTTTCTTGTAAGAATTCTGTTGGATTAATGGGTTGACCAGATTTTGTAATGACTTGTGGTGGGGGGATGGGTGGTGTTGTGGGTTGGCTTTTGTGTGAGGAACAAGAATATAGGAAATTTCTAAGATTATATATATATATATATGTGTGTGTGTGTGTGTGTGTGTGTGTGTGTGTGTGGGGGGGGGGGGGGGGGGGGGGGGGGGTAAAAATGCTTAAATGCATGTTTGGGCTTTAGGCCTGATTAATTGGTATAAGTCTGTTCAATTAGAGTCTTCGAGGCCCATAGGCCAGTCTGCGCTACAAGGGGCAGAGGAGTTGTTCGAGGAGGAGTATCTCCTCAGACGGGCCCAGTAAAGGCCATGGGACGTGCTAAAGGATTTAGAGACAGAATTCTGGAAGATCTGTCCGGTAAAGGCATGTTCCGAGCACTCGTTAGAAGGAGGAACGAATGAGAAATATCTGAGGAAAAAGCTGCAACCACTACATTAAAGGCCCTGCATCTACCTCCCTGGCCGCATGAATAGAGAAATGACCTCTGAACAGTAATATTCAGCATTCCAGCTATTATTTGAAGACTTTAAGAAGGTGGTGGATGAGACAAGTATCTATGAAGAAAATCTGTGTTATACGTGGATGAAACAGGGAAGAAGAATAAGGTTATAAGAAGACAAGAGAGGAAAGAAGAGAGGGGATCTCTTTTGGAAACTAAAAATTGTAATTTTTTGCTTAGAGAAAGAAAGACCATACAAGTGGTCCTCGGCTTACGTCCGAGGAGAGTTTTTTGTCATAATCATCTATTATTTGCGTAGATTGCGGCCTTCTAGCCTGTTTATCAATTCTCTAATATTCCTAACTTAGGTTTCAAACTCATACTCTACAAATTTCATTGTATAAGGCTCTTTGGGCCTGGGTCCATTACTCGTTTGAGTCCGAATACAAATTGTGCACTTACAATATATATATATATATATATATATATATATATATATATAATATATATATATATATATATATATATATATATATATATTGTAAAATAAAGAGTGGGATGTAAGTGTGTCGTTATAGTGGTAATATAAATAAGATAAAGTGACTTTTGGTGATACAAAATGTATTTTTTTAATTAAAATTTTCTTTTTTGGCTGTTGGGTTTTGAAATGAAATGCTCTAATCCCATATTGGAGGATTTAAGGACTAAGCTATGGGATCTAATGGGCAAGGGTACAAAGCCAATGGTAAGGATTGAGTCTAGTGCAGGATGTTGAAACATGACAGATATGTGAGATGACTTTGCATTTCAACAGGTACAATGCACAAGTTGGTTCCCAAAGCCAATACAGAAGAAATCATGGGAATACATCCTTCATTATTAGAGCACAATAATTTTTTTTTCTTTTTTCTAAGCTGGAGGACAATAATTCATATCTAGTCCAATCTGAGAGCTTGTTTGTTTTTGTGTATATTATTGACTTTAAAAGGAAGGCGGGAAAATTTGTTGATTTGACTATTTGATTGATATCCTCTGTTTAGCTCGTAATATGCGAGAGGAGAGAAAAGGGAGAAGAAAAATGTGTGATTAAATGAACTTTAAAGTGACAAGCCATGCTCTATCCAACGTCATTTTCACCTCCACAAACAATATCTTCTTCCTTATTTTTTAACTATTATCTTATTCTGTTATTCACTTTTTAATGAGACAAAAGTTTAGTATTAGTTAGTTAAGTTACTTTTCAAATATATATATATATATATATAGAGAGAGAGAGAGAGAGAGGATAAAATTAAATAATATCTATGATGAGTCATTTTTATAATGTGTCAATTTAATTAATTTAGAGAATCGCATTTTTTTGTTATATATAAAATGGATGGATAAAAAAAAAAAAAAGTGTTATGAGTTCACTTTTTAAAGATGTAATCTTTATTAATTTAATTGATTACTTAATTTTTTTTTTATAATAATTGAAGAAAATTACTTCTTATGTGTTATGGATAAAATTGGTTTTTATATTATAAAAGAAAAGTTTTAAATTTCTACGAACTACTTTTTCCGCCTTCTAATTTTTCTTTTCAGTTGAACAAAAAGAAATTTGTATTTATCACTCATAGCACCCTCCAAACTAGGAAGTAACTATGTACTTGGGTCTCAAGTCTCAAATTCTTGCTAGCGATTCTCTGAATCCTTTCCTCTCATTGTTTGTAGGGCGGGCAATGTCTTTACCCTCTTTTTTTTTGGTCCCAATGGCCATTTTTTGTAAGTTGAATTGGACCAGTTTCTTTCTCAAAATTTTCTTTTACTATTTTGTAGATTTTTGTTAAGGACATATTTTATATAGTTAGCTAATCATTTGATAAAATGCATTTTACTTGTATTTGGGTAAATCTAGGATGTGTTTAATACTTCAAAGAACATGTTATTTAAGTCTAGTATTAAAGCCATAAAGATTGGACCAAGAAACAAGTGAAGAAAAAGTGTTCACTAAAGTTGGACAGATAGCTGGACACCTGTGGACACCTGCGGATAGCTGCGGATAGCTGCTCGACAGCATCTCGACACCTGCTATCTATCGAGGTATCTATCGAGGTTATGGAAATCAGAATTTTCAGATCTAATTTTTGGGTTAGGTTTTTGCATTTGTGTAGGGTTTTTTTCTCACAACCTTAGACATATATAAGACTTATTTTGTCACATAAGAGAATATAAGAAGAACATATGCAAAAGGTGACCAAAACCTTATTCTCTTTGAAAGAAGCTACTGCGTCTTTGCGCCTTAGGATTTTGTAACCAAGTGCTTCTTGATCTTTATTGTTGATGAAGTGAAGAACTTTGCAGCCAACATCCTTCTTCTCTAGTTAGTGATTGAAGTCACGAACTGGGATCCGCGCAATTGGTTAATCACGTACTGGGGTTCGTGCATTAAGGGGTGGCTTTCATATATTGAAGAGTTCAGAGGTTCTGAAGCGGTAAAAGGTTTCTACTGTGAGTTCATCTACGGGGTATGTAGAGTCTAGGGACAAATGTTTTGTACTAGATTTGAAACTTCTCTTTACTATAGTGAATTGCTTTTCGGGAAGGTTTCTCCTTAGGTTTTTTATTGTGAAACTGGTTGGTTTGATTGGTTTTCCTAGGTCATCATATCTTGTCTTATTACTTTTCCCCTGCACCTATATTTGACATGATATTGATGTTTGTTTGTTTTAACAAGTTTTATGCATAATAAATCTAATTAACAACTTGGGTTTAAAACTTTTTAATTCTATCAATCGGGGTCTAAATTTCCCAACAAGTGGTATTAGAGTAGGTACACTCTGATTGGATTAATTTCCTGAGTGTGATCTTTAACTCCCGTTGTCATGGAAGCTCTTGATTGCTTTGATTTGCATGATCTTGTGTTGAATGATGACGATGATTTTCAAGATGCCTATTGCAAGCTTTATAATATTTGTATGAAATCTCTTGAGTGTTCTACAAAATTAAAAGCTAATTTTGAAAAGGTCAAACTTGAAAGAGATGATTTGATTGCAAAATTGGGTGAAAAAAATAATTTGAATGAGAAATTTAAAACTCAAATTTCATCTCAGGTGGACAAAATTAAGAGTTTGGAAGAGCAACTAGTTGAATTTAAAACTGAAGTTGAAAATTTAACTAGTGCCAAACTTGTTGTTGAGCCTAACTCAAAAGAAAAATATTTTTATATTCCTCCATTTAAAATGAATGATTAAGAGTTGAAAGTTAATATTGCTAGGATAGACAAAGGTAAACAATCTGATGTTAGCGCTGAAGTTTCTAAACCTATGTCTAAAACTCCTCCTAGGTTGAATAAAAATTCTGAATTTGTCCCCACTTGTCATCATTGTCATATTGTTGGTCATATTAGGCCAAATTGTCCTAAGTTGAGGTCTCTATCAACCTTTAAAGTTAGACCTCCTTCTGGGAAGCCGAGTTGCTCTAAAACTGCTCATGTTTGTCACCATTGTGGTGTTTCTGGACACATTCGTCCTAATTGCTTTAAGTTGTATCCTCAAAAGCAAGTGTTCAAACGGTTACAGGTTTTCTTTCAAGGACTTATACCTTTTTTTGGAGAGTTATTAAAAGTCTTGAGTTTTTTAACTCAATTTCAGGAGAATTTTAATTCTTCTATGTCCTTTAGTAGACATACTAGGACACATGTCTTTTCATCTTCACGGCCAAAGACTCGTGTTGTGTAGATGAAAAAGGAGCCCAAGACTTAAGTGTCTTTTCTGTTTATCCTCTACTTTAATTCTTTTTATCTAAAGTAAGACTCTCTTTGCTTGATTTCTTATCTGTTTTTGAAATCATACTTTCATGCATCTGCATTTTTCTATCATGCCTTCATGCATTTGCATCTTTCCTTCATGCTTTCATGTTGTTTGTTTGTCTGTTTTTGTTTAGTTTTTATTTTGTTTTGTTTTCAAAATAAAAAGGAAAAATCAGAAAAATACAAAAACAGTGTGTGTATATGTACATTGGTTCTTATGAACCTTAAAATGGCCATTGAAATAGAGTTTTCTAAATTTTGTATCTCTTGAAACTTAGATGAGCATTCTTATGCACAAACTAAGCAAGTGAACTTTATGGCTCTTTGTTTGTGATGAGTAAGGTTAAGTGATCTCTTGTACTTAACACTCGTATCACTCTTTTTGACGGAAAGGACTAGAAAAACCTAAGAGAAAGGCATAAATAATCATCTCACCACTGTAACACGCCAGTCATGATATGACATCTGTATGCTTTGGCATAGTAAAAGTGCAATCTCAATAAGCTTAACATAATTGAGTATTTCTTTTCTCTCTTTTATATACCCATGCATGATTTGCTTAATAAAAAGAAAAATATGCAAAGAAAATAAAAGTAAAAAGAACAAAATGCTTTAAATATGATTACAAGCGTGTTTTCTAGGAGATGTGAGAGTTATAGGATGTACCTTAAAGGTGATAGTCCCCATCAAACAATTATGATTGTATGTGAGTTAAAGTGATTTTCTCATATCTCAAATCGTCATAACTTTGAGACACTTATGCAATCTTGCGATCATTTTCACACACAACACGCAATATCATTTGCTACTCTTGATACATTTGCAGGTACAATGTGATTTGGCCATCACAAGGTTTACATGTGTTGATGTATGCTCATTATTGGGTCCTTGTACAAAGTTGTTTATTGAAGGAAGAAGGGAAAAAAAAAAAAAAAAAAAGAAGAAGAAGAAAAGAGAAAAGTGAAGACGAATTGAAAAGAAAAAAATAACCAAAAAAAAAATGAAAAAAAGAAAAAAAAAATGAAAAGGGAATGCAATTGTTAGAAGGTGATTCTTGTGAACCATTGTTACAAAGACCTCTAGCTTGTTTTTGAAATTAGTTGTGCATCCTTTCCTTTCTTTGTTTCACCCATTCACCTTTGG
Source organism: Castanea mollissima (assembly GCA_014183005.1). Classification (NCBI taxonomy): domain Eukaryota; kingdom Viridiplantae; phylum Streptophyta; class Magnoliopsida; order Fagales; family Fagaceae; genus Castanea; species Castanea mollissima. The sequence continues at coordinate 70,764,523 of JACAVU010000002.1, forward strand.
CCCCATTACAACCAAGATTGAATGATTAATTGATCCTAGGTGGGTTTGTGGTAAGAATGGTGGAGTTCCCAATAGATGACATCTTTCATGAGATTTTTGTGTTATTTCATTGTTCATCTTTCTTAATTTAAAAAAAAAAAAAAAAAAAAAACTTCATCCAAAGCTTGGAGTGAATTCTTTGGACAAATAATTATTTTGGTGAGGTTTGGAGCAAATAAATTTTGGTGTGTTCTCTCATTTATATGTGTTCTAGGTTAGTTGTTAAGATGGTCTTTGGCTCAACACACATCCATTTTTGATGTTTTATTGATTTTGGACTTGAATAGCATCTTATGATCTTTAGTGAATGACTTGTTCAAGTGTTTGATAATTTAGCCTCATCACATGTATCTTTAGAGAAACTACATTTGTGGGTAGCATGCTATAAACCCTCACGAGACACAACTCGTCCACAAGGGATCGCCTAGGGTTTAAAGGCTTGTTGCATATGCTAAATGCAACTAAATTTTCCGACGAAAGTGGTATCATATTTTTACTTTTAATTTATTTTATTTTTTTCTTATCCTTTATTTTATGCTTGGAAGGGTTAGAGTGGACTCTTCATGATTTTTGTTATTGCTAGAGATTAGCAATATTTAGGTTGAAGGTGTGATAATAGCATAAAGTACAATACTATCTTAGTTTTGGTAGACATTATCACATCTATTTTTTTTTTATTCCCACACTTACACGTAAATATGAGAGTTTGCAAGTGTTCTCTCAAATATACTCATTACGTGTATTTTTTCTCTTGTAGGAGATTTAAACTAATGAGTTAAGCATGCAAACATGAAGCCAAGAGAATCCAAGGGTGAAAATCAATTGAGAAGTGGATTTTGAAGAATTTAGTGAGTCAAAGATGTGTGGAAACATAAAAGGAAAGAGAGAAATTCATTTGAGCCAAAGATGGAAAAATCTTGACATGGAAATATTCTGACTAGTTTTGGTATTTTGGCCATATCGTTTTACTCCGATATTAGTTGACTTGATTCTTGTGTAGCCATGGAAAGAGGACTTAAAGATCTAAAACTTTTTAGTTTACTAATAGTTCAAAATCTATCATATTAAAGGCCAAAACCAACCTAGAAGTTGACCCATTGTTGAAAAAGGGGAATGACATTTTATATATTCCCTTTTGGGAAACATGCGTTTTAGGGTTTTGACTGTTATAAATATTAAAGTGATACAAAGGCAACCACTTTTTTGGCTGCTGGGAAACTTTATTTTTCATTAATTTTGAGAGTTTTTTATTTTCTATGGAAGCTTAAGAACCTAAGCTAGGGTTAGGGGTGAATCCCCAATGTTGTAAGTTGTCCGCTATTCAATCTAAACATGTTTTTCACGCTTTGATTATTGAAATCAATTGTTCTATTTTTATAATTGTTTTATTATATTGATATTTGATTTCTAATTCTTTCATAAGTCTATTTTTGGATCTTCGTATTGTTAGAATAAGGTTTTATAATCTCTTTAGTAAAACATGGTAATACTAATATTGCTATATATTACTTTTGACACAATATTGCCTCTAGGGTATGCGATATTTTTGAGTTTTTCTAGCAAAGTTATTATTTTGTGGACTAATTTGTTGGAAAAATTGATGAATATAATAAACCAAAGAGAGTTTTATTAAAAAAGCTTATTTTTAAATCTTGCAATTGGATAGTTTATGTATTTACTTACCCGATTGTGTACTAAATTGGATTGGTAGTGGATGCTTAACAATATTGATGGTCAAACTCTAACGCCCTAGTGATTTTAATTATTGAATTTTACCAAACTATATTTTTCCTAAGTTTTAAGCATATTTTTCTATATATTATTGGTCTTTTGATATGCTCTTGTTTTCCTTTTTTCGGTAGAACAACAACCTTTACTACAATACAATTTTCATTACAAAATTGGATGACATCAGTTTTTGGCGCCATTGCTAGGGAAAAGGTGCAAAGCAAGGATCAGAAGAGGAATAAATTGACTGGTGTTGAGTTCTTCAAACCCAATAAACTTGTTCCTTTCTTTTTTTATCTGTGATATGCAAAATAGATTTAGGGACGAATATGGTAGGTTTGCAAAGAGACCTGATACGGATTCTAAAGCTCTCTTTGTAAATTTATTTGATTTGTCTAGTTCTTCTAGTTCTTTGAGTACATATTCACAAACAACACACACCACGAATGAAGAAGAGTTGCCCATCCTCAAGAACCTCCTCCTATCCCTCAGAAGATGAGTTTGCATTAGGCCCATGCGTGATAGAGCTAGGAATGGAAGAAGGGGTAACCACCAAAGATGAGCTGTCTTTCATGACCTGAGATAAAGCTGCAAAAGGATTGCTCGTAGAGATGATGAAAGGAGTAGCAAGAGAGGCAATTGGAGAAGCAAGACCCTCTTGGGGAGTAGGAGGCTCAGCAGGAACCCCCTTTGCAACAGCAGGATTAGCAGAAGCCATGGCCTTAGCCACCACATCGGCCCCATCAAAGAAGCCCTTCATAGGTGCACCCATGACAGCAGAAATTTCCTCAGTTGTGGGGTGATAGATAGAGATGGGCTTGGCTCGGCCTGAAGAACATGAGACATAAGAGAGAGAGAGAGAGAGAGAGAGAGAGAGAGAGAGAGAGAGAGAGAAGAGAGAGAGGAATGCATGATAAATGCAATGTAAATGTACATATATATGTGAAGAGAAGAGGGAGAGAAACATGACACATAACAATGACACATGGCAATGGGAAAGAGAAAGACATACCTCCACCTCAGGCTCATTAAGCAATATAGGACAAGTGGTAGACATATGCTCCTTATGCTTAGACTGCAAAAGAAAAAAAAAAAGACAAGAAGAAGTGAATGAGTCAATAAGTATATGGGGTTAGCCGCAGAAAAGCCCTATACAAAAAATAAAAAAAGATGAAGTGAAATTAGAGATGACATATTTTCCTCTCAATAGTGGTGGATGCAGGAGGAGGGGATGTCTTCATCTTGCTACCTCGGGTCCTGCTAGAGGGAAGAGCATCAATAGAATGTTGTGGGGTAGTAGGCCTCGACTTTCCAGCAATAAGGCGCCTGCTGGAAGCAGTATGAGTAGAAGGAGGCAGAAAACTCTCTAGAGCTATGTTGCCTATGGGAGGAAGGTCACCCTCAAAAAGCACTGTCAGAACAGGTCTTAGGGGAGTTATCACCCTTCCTGGCAGGTGGACCGAGGTGTAGAACTTTTCTTCATGGGCATGGGGATATTTGTCACTTTCACTCTCTTCTCCCAACCTGTGGGATAATCACTAGCATACGAAAACCACCATTTTTCCTACTACCCACTCAAAAATGGCCTATCGATTTTGCTTCCTAGCATACGCCACCACAGATTTGGTGGGAAGAGCAACCGGGGGTTTGGGGAGATAATTGCATTAAAGCCATCAGGGGGAATAAGAGAGAACCCATAGCTGCCCAATCACTCCTGCTTAAACGAGGTCATCACGGCCTACCAATACCTATGCATGGTAGTAGTACAAATACCCTCCCTCTGTGAACTTGGAATGGTGACTGCACTGAAACATCTAATCCAAAACTTAAAGGCAGTATGTTACAGAAATGGCCGAATAGAGTAGGGTACTCCATGAGGGTAGAAAAGTCATTAGGAATATCCTAGTGTAACCCAAACTACCTCCTCACTCTATCAACAGAATAGTGCACAAATCTAACACCCTCATCAGTGAAATAAGGCAACCACCCAACATTAGTGGCCGCCAAGTAAGTGATACCTTCTCCTCAAAGCTAGTCAACAGGGTGGTGGTCCTAACAGTGTCAACAAAGGAACCCATCATAGAATCAGCACACGTGAAGCCTGTGCCCAAACTCTTATATGCTCTCCAAGAAAACCCAACCTCCTTATCAAAAAACTTAAGGGCAGGATGCCCAATTGGCTTCAAACCAACCCAACGAAAGGCCAATGGAAAATCAAACTTGATTCGACCACAGAAATCAGTAATAACTCTCGGGCATGACTGATACCGCTCCTTGGCAAAGCGAACAGGCCTACACTTTGCCAAATGCCTAGCACAGTGCTCATACAATAGATGCTACAGAATAGTACTATGAACTGAGGAAGTAACTATATGGCAAGAACCTGCTTGCTCCTCATCACTCCATAGGATATCCAACTGAACATATAAGGACCCAAAAAACTGGGTGCTAATGGCAGACTCACCCTGTAGATATCTTAATGGCTAATTGAAATAGAAAGCCCTCATAGCATAGTGAGAATAAGAGCCAAAGATGACTTACAGAGCCAAAATGGTGACAAGGGCTGCACGGTGGGAAACAACAGAAGCATTAGGAAGATTCGACTCAGTATGACAACTTCGCATTGCCACTCATCCCCTTCCTCTACGACTTGCTTCTCTGTAGACAGCTCCAAAGTATTAGGGTCAACATCGCCAAGAATGGGTAGAAGAAATTGGTTTGCCACATCCTCTAAAGTCACGGTGATCTCACCGCAGGAGAGGAAAAAGTGTGGGTCATAGTGCACCACCGTTGGACCAAATGACAAAGGTTGAAGAGGTCATAGCAAGACAAGCATCATAACTAAACAATGGACTTTACACTAGCCTGCTGCAATGCCTCCATGAAACCCTTATCAAACAACTCTCTATCCACCCATTCCTTCCACCCCGAAGCGGTGTTTGATGCAAATTCAAAAAGAATAGGCACGGGAAGCGCAATGCCTTGACGAATAATGAGATTGGGGACCAAAGAGGCCAACGAAGCCCAAGTAGTGTCCGTGTTGTGATGGCAAAGAGCAAGCCACACACAGCCCGACGGCGGTGGCCTGTATTCCCCAGGGATTTTGAAAAATGGGCATAGGTATTGTACCAAGGGTCTATGAGAGGAGCGCACTCACTATCGGGATCGCATTGTACCTTCTCCTCATTGGAACGGTCTGATTCGGAATAGGTAGCCTCTTTGCCTACATCTTGCATGGCAGAATCATCGGAAGCAACCTTTTTCCCCTTATAGCGAAGAACTTTGGCTTTTCATCGGCGTCATGATGGAAAGGTTGATCGGAGTGAATGGGTAATAGTGTTTTGAAGAGAAAACACGGTGAAGAAAGGGAAAAGGAGAAAGTGTTCATGTTTGGAATGTGAAGGGAATCTCC